>JAHREE010000245.1:25797831-25838417 GCA_033628505.1 Tringa tobata
AGTCAGTAACAAGCATCCCATTAATTTCACGGGGAGCTCGCTCTGCAATATGTCATGAAAACCTGGATGTCTCCACAAGCCCTGGGAGCAGGGCTTTACTGAGGTGTCCTGACAAAGGTCAAGGGTATGAAGTCTGGAGAGCGCCCACGTCAGCGGTGCCAGTGTATGAAGCAAAGAAAGGTGTTTTTTCTAGTGGTCCTTCATGTACAACTTGACATTAAATTTAGAGGGGCGGCAACCTTAAAACATGAGCTGACACCTAGTTTTTAGTTTAATATGGATGTCCTCATCATGTTGAGGAAGAGAAGGCAGAGGCATGCCATCCTAGCTTAAACTGTTAAAAAGGCTGTAAAGGTGCTTTCATGAAGGTGCTCCCTGCAGGGAATCCAGAGCAACAACCCTCCTCCCTACCCCTGTACCCCCTTACAGCAGGATTTATAAAGCAGAGAGGTTTGCAGGCAGTGCCTCTACCCATGAGTGTATTTCACGAGACTGCCAACTAACGCTTACAGCTAGACACCAACGCGCCACATTTCTGCTGTCTGTTTTTCCCAGCTTCTCCTTAATTTCAATTAAGCAAAGCTCCTTCTTGGTGTGAAGTAATATTTGCTTGTCACTTTACATCCCCACGGTACTGAACAAGCATTTTCTCATTAATTAGTCCTCCCCTCAGCTCTGCCAGGTCTCATCTCTTTCTTGTGCAGAGAGATTGAGAGCTAAATTACTGGCCCAAAGGCCACTTAGTGCCTCAGTGACAGAGCTGAGCTGGGTTTAGGATGAGTGTTTTACCTTTCCGCCAGGGCCATGCTTCCTTTTGGAAATATTGAAGGAATATTCTTTTAAGTCAGCTATATCAACATACATGAAACTTTCCTACCGCAGTTTCATTTGAAAAATGTTTTAAAAGCGGATGGGTTTTGCTTTTTAAAGCTATCCGGTATCAGAAACAGTGGCAAATATAATTTATGAAGGTAGAGCCAGCAAGTAGTTAGAGACGCAAATGCTGTGCATGCCATATGTATTAATAAAAGGCACAGGACTTGACAGCTGTCTCTACTCATGCAGTGTAACCTTCTGTATTATACAGTATCATGATTTAATTATAGACTTGGCATGTTACCCTTAATGACAGACACTTAACATTACTAGTCAAACTGTATGTTATGCACTCCACCTTGAAAGCAGGCACTTCTGACCCCGAGAGAGCATGACCGATTGCAGTCTTTATGTCCATCTCTCCTCCCTTCTCAGCCAGCAGACATTTGCCACCAGCTGAAATGGCAATGGGATATGGGCAGCAAGGATCCCAGTGCTGTGCTGAATACAAAGGAAAGAGCTACTAAAGCTACTAAAAGCAGGTGTTGCTTTCTTTTTTTTTTAAGAAAAGTTTCTATCAGAAAGGTGTAGGAATAATCATTTTTGAATAGTACTAATGTTTTCTTCATGAAAGATGGCATGAAAATCTAGTTGAGCTGTTTTAAATACTGGTTCTGGGCCACTGTGTCTCTGTCCCTCAGCCACCAATATCCCCCTTGCCTCTCAAACTGACCACGCTAGCAATTATCACTTGGCTTCCCCATTTCCACTACACTAAGTACTAATTCCTTGAGACTGCCTTGAATACTGCCTCATCCCTGCTGCTTCTCTTCCTATGATCCAGTGCTGGCTCACCCTTTTCCATCAGTGACACCATTCTTGCAACTAAAGGCATCTTTTGCCCTGGTGTCTGCAGCATCTTCCATGCGTGAAATGGTGAAAGCTTTCAGAACCTTATATTCTTCTAGCTCCCAGGAATACTTTGCAATTATTCATCTCTTCCATGGCACTTGCAAGAAGCTGCTGTGTCATTTGTTCATCTGTTTCCTGCAGGAGGGAGCAGCTCTTTTGTATGTGGGGACAAGCAAGTGCCAAAAGGGAGGAAGAGGGAAGGAACTCTTGCAAAAAGGAAAAAAAAAGATCTATGGGTTGAGCTGTGGGAAGAGGAAGAGGATAGGTGGAAGGTAATTTTAACTGAAAAGAGAGAGGGAGCAAAACCACAAACATCCACCTTAATTAATAAGACATGTCTCTCATCACCCGGATCATTTTTCTTGGACGTGCCTTCCCCCCACCTTAATCTTTAGATGGGATTGTGTCACCCTCTGTGTTTAGAAAGCACCTAGTGGGTGGCACTTGTAAAATCTCAGCTGGTTCTAAATCATCAGCACTGCCATTTCTGCTGCAAATGAAGGACATTTAGAACCAGGAAGCGACGTGCTCCAAAGTACTGCAAGGAACCAGGGTGTCCCTGAAAGGTGCAGCCATCTCCGGGCAGGCACTGAGCACACTCTGCTCTCAAGGGCAATGTAGCTTCAAAGCTGATAGGATTGTGGGGGATTAGAGAAGTGGCTGGGAAATTCACAGTAAACCTGATGGGAGGGTTGTATGCCTCTTGGTGACTTTTTTTGTTTGAAGCAGACATACAAGACATGCAAAACCAGAAAAGCCCCGTCGTGCCAACATTAATGCTTCGGCCTTCCTGCAAAAGAATCAAGAGTCACAGCTATGAGCTCTTATATGCAAACAGGCTTCTCCCCCCACAAAAGATTACCAGACTTGCTGTGCCACATCTCCAGCTGGTGTAAAGCATAAGTCAGTTTACTTCTGTGTTGCTTTGCCAATTTACGCAACTTGCAGAGCAGACTTGGTGAGCTTGTTGTTTTCCTCAGGAAAAGGTTCTTTGAAGCTTACCTTTATCTATTGCTATGACATCTGAGTAAACAGGGGAAGGAAGTGAGCAAAACCTTAAAAAGGGGTTTTGGACTCTTGGAGCACTGCAGAATATATCCGTATATAGCCAACAGCCATGTCGTAACTACACTGTCCACCTACCTAATTGGATTTAAAATCTGAGAGTAAAATAAGAAAAGGCTTTGGTTTCCCTTTTTACAAATGCAGTGATTTGAAATTTATTTAGCATAGTCAAATAAAACACTGAGGGACATGACAAAGCACGATAGCCTGTTGATTCTCTGCAAGGGACTTTGAACACACTGATGACATTACCGCATGCTTAAGAATTTGTCTGAGATGTTTTGATAGATTTTTCTTCTTTTTCGTGCACTTGTCACAAGACTGAGGTGCATTTCCCTGAAGACAGCACTTTGTTTTTCTTAGATTAACTCTGTTGTGAAGTTTTTGTTTCTGCTCTGCACCTCTTGAACCTCCATGAAGAAATTCCCAACGGATTCAGTGGTGCGGTATTCAGGTCCGAGAGGCTAGTGCCGTGCTGCTTACAGATAGCACCTAAGGTCACTGTATGTGTATTTACTTTGCAGATGTAACAGCACTTTGTGTACAGCCAGCTTCTCCTCCCTTCCCTTCCCTCTACAAACTGACTTCATCAGTTTTTCTTGTGTGGAAGAGACCTTTGTAGCCATCCCACACCGGAGGAGGGAAGCCTTTGGAAGCAGTGAAAAGAGGTGTTATGTATACTCTTCACGACAAAACATTTAAAGGGTATTCAAGAAGAAATGGATTTTCCTTAGCCACAAATTTTAGGGGCATGGTCTTAATTCCTGTGCCTGAGGCTGGGTAGAGAGTTGTGACTCTGGTGCCACACGACTCACATGGCTGCGTGTGACAGAAGAGAAAGAGAAGATAGGAAAGGGTGTGGTAGTAAGTGGTTTTATAAAGGAAAATTAAAAGCCATTTGTATACTACAGATTTCATTTACACTGACAAGAGTGCAACTGAATCCCTAGGAAGCAGTCCGGGTTGTTAACGCAGATGGAAGTGGCACCATAAATTGTGTATGCAAGTTGCATTTTTGCTAGAATTTGGCTTTTATATCCCTTAAAATACATCAATTAACAGCCAAGGCACAGCTGCAGAGACAGTTATTTGGTTTAAAGAGCAAGCACTTAATTACTTAATCTAAAAAATATTTTTCCAATGTCTTCATTACTTCCATGTCACCCCCGGGCAAGGCTCTCAATGGAAAGTTTCCCACTAAACATACAAGAGATGCAGAAATCAATTTCTGTTGGCTCCAACAAATTTCGTCTGTGCATTTCAAATTGCGAAGCACACAAATTGTATGATTAATTACAGTATTTTGGGTTGCAAATATTTTTGGATTATTTTCTAATGCTAACATATCCAAAGTAAAGAATTTGACTTTCTTTTATTTAAGTGTAAGCTAGAACAAAGGATTTTGTGGACATTCTTATCTTAAATAGGTGAGATTAGAGTTAATTTAATCACAAAAAAAACGCAAGTCCTCCAATGGGACAGCCTCTGTAATCAAGGGTAGCAGGATCAGTCCCAGAAATCTTCTGTTGGCAATTAAATTTTTGATTTTTCTAAAGGTGTTTTTTAGAGAAAATGACAGGTTATATTAGTCAATTCTAAAACACTGTTTGTTTTTGTTTTCCAAACAGGGCACACTACTGGACCAAGCTTAAATAATGACAAGCTATATAAATTTACTTACTCAGCTGAAGTGTATGTTGATCAGGTGAAAGCGTCGTTGCAGAAAAGTGCAGGCTACCGGATTTCTTCTGGTGTAGATGTCAACCTCTTATGGAGAAACCCTGAAAATGATGATGACCAGTTGATCAAAATTGCGGTAATCTTAACTTAAAATATTTTAAACTTAAAATGTGCCCAATCTTTTCTGCATTTATCTAACTGCTGATTTAATCTTGAAGACCTTGTTTTCAGAAGATGAGCTAAATCATTTATTATCCTTTTGTCTCATCAACTAAACCCAGCTTTTTCACTAAGTTAATTCCTATAGAATAAGACTTCATAAGAATACATCACAAGCATCACAAGTCAGAACTTCAGAATATCTCCTATATTTTGAAATTGCTTCATGCATCTTTCTGTAGCTTCAAACAACTGGCATGCAAGCTTCTACCTGAGGTTATCTGAAGCCCTAAATTGTAGCTGCAAATCATGACATTTGCTAAATACAAACTTGGTTTGGTACTCAGCTTTACAGTGAGTTTTTGTGCCACTTATTTTCCCACTGGTGAATTCTGCTTTCTTTTGAAAACATAGATATAGTAATCGTGGAAGATAAATGATCAGAACCAGAAATGAAGAAATAAAAAAGATGTATTAGGTAATTTAGTCTATCCAGCCTACCCCAGGCCAATGCTAGACTGCTCTCTACATGAATTTTCTCTGCTTTTGCTTTGCTAGATAAGAGATGTTCACGTTGAAAATGTGAATGAACGTCCAGCTGCTAAAAACATCTTCAAAGGAAAAAGCACAGAGAAGATCATCAGGAAAGAATATCTGGAAGCTTTACAGAGGCCCATAGTTCTTGAAGTTGTCCGTGGAAAAGTAAGACCTTGTCTTCTAAAATTCAATCCCTGAGGAAACCTGAGACAAATCTTTTATTATGAGCTTGGAGAATTTACCAATTCAGTGTCCTCTCAGTGTTTTTAATATGTCCTCATGTCCTATATTTCTGTACAAAATACGATAGTTTAGAACAGACAGTAATTTAGCTGTACAAGGGGCCCTTCTAGCCCAAGACTCTTGTGTCTTGAGAACACCATACAGTATCGAAGTAAATAGGAGATTGGCCACAAATTTATGGACCACATGTAGATATATGCACAGTTGCTGTGTAAGATTTGTGCTCTTGACTTCAGTCAGATTTTATCCAAGGCCTGAAGGCAGAAAAGGAGATACAATTTGCAATGAGAGAGATTATGCCGAGTCTGCGAGGAACAGTGTTAATCAGTTTAAACCCTTAGCAAATAGTTTAGCGTGACCGCTTTTCCCACCTCTCTGGTTTGCTTATTTACTTCAGTGTCATCTGCAGTTTCAGTGGTCCCAAGTTAATGAGCTTGATACTGAAACAGCCTTTCATGCTTTTCCTCTATCGGGAACTGTCTCCAAAATCAGTAGAGAAGGGACAGTGAGCAGATGTGTCTCGGTGTGTGCCAGGGTTTTACAGCTTTCCCTGAGAGAGCAATGAAGCACTGTCCCACCACAGGAGCACCCATCTCCAATTGTAGCTCTAAAAGTCCCAGTCTTGCTTAGAAAGGGAATCAAGTAAATCCATCTCCCCCTCTTTTTTCCCTGAGGAGCTGCTCACTTTTTCCCTTGTGCTTGGCCTACTGCTCAGGCCAGGATTGAGCCATGGCTGCTCCTGACTCCTCTCCCCGCTTCTTCACCAGCTTGTGGCTGGGAGCATTACACCAAGAGCCTTGCTCTCCCCTCCACAGCCCAAGGAAGTGGGCAGGTGAGACGTGGGCAGAGGGGCAGTGAGAAAGAAGGAAGGTTGAAGGTGACACTCCATTTTCTCTTCTGCAGAGCGGAGTGAGGGCTGTGACACCCTATCCCAGCAGGATCTTTACCTCCTGCTGTAAATAGGCACTGAGCACATACCCTGGCCGCCAGCTCAGCCTGCTGAATTGCAGCTGCTATCAGGCCTGCTCAGTAACTTTCAGACTCAGCCTTGTCATCAGTTTTACACAACATAAAAGGAAACAGGACAGCACTGTTTCCCAACTGTACACATCCCTACATGAGGACAGAGGTATCAGGAGAACACAGTCAAAATACATCTGCTCCTAATACATTAAGCACTTCACACACTAAGACTGAGATGTAGTATTAAAAACTTGGGCTTTTTCTCAGGTAATATGGTCTGTGTGCTCCTTTTATGATTTCTTGGTGGTGTGATACTTTCATCCCTGGCACAGTGATTTCACTTTTCAGGTTTGCCCTGAGATAACACATTGATTGTACTTACAGTTCCTGAAAAAAGTGCACTTTTAAAGCACCTTGAATACAAAGTGGAGGTGCAAAGTCTTGTTACCAGAGGAGAGGCTTAAGCACAACAGTTGAGCCATGAAGTGCAAAGGTTGTGATGTGTTTGACACGTCATTTAAGTCATTCTATCTGTGATTTGCTTATGATTCATTATGGGTTTTTGCAATCTGTGATTAAAGTGCAACAGATATTATGCCCCTCTGGGGAGGGATTATCTGACGATTATGCAGAAAAATGAGTCATTTCTAAAATTATGTAAAGTTTCCCATGTCCCTGCTAAATTCTAATTAACAGGAGAGATGTTCACTGCACTAAAACTGTACATAGGTACAGCTGAAGCCCGAAACATGTATGTAGTGTTATCAGCAGGCCCTATTGCCCCTGGAGTTTGCTTAAATAGGGGCAAGAGGCAAAATCCAGCTTCCAGATCAGAAAAAAGTAAAGGGAGTTTTTCTAGAGAGGGTCCTCCCTATTCCTTTCTCATTTAACCAGATTTGTTATATACTTGTTTTTTATTCCTACAGGTCAAAAACTTCTACTCCTATGAAAATGAACCCGGTTTTACTCAAAATATTAAGAGAGGTCTGGCTAGCCTTTTCCAGCTACAGCTGCACTCTGGTGCTGTCCGTGAGGTATGATGCTATATCTGGGAAGATAGTCATCATCAGAGAAAGAGGCAGAGCCCAGTCTGCTCTGAAAGGCAGACCTGCGGCTCCCACTGAGCTCAGAAGGAATGAATTGTGACAGAAATCAGCCCTCTGAACGCATCTGAGGTTGGGGATATAAAGACAGTCTTCAGAATATTCAGTGACACAAGTCAAGATGCTGCAATTAACATAAGGAATTGGTGAAATCCATTTGATTTAAAATGCTCATACCCATTTAGCAGAATCTGGTAATATACCAACTTAAACCAAGTCACTGGTTTAGATTATACTAATGAGAGATTATACCGATGTCTAAATTCAGTTGATTCCTAACCTCAGTTCAATGGATTAAGCCATTTTAAATCAGAGTATCCACACAAAGTTAGCAATGGTTTAGCTGCATCCATTTAACCTGCATTACATGTATATCTGTCCACATGAGCAAAGGTGGAATTTAACTCAAATTCATAAGTATAGTACCAACTGCCAGGCGTTTCCTAACTTTTTTTTGTTTAAGCAAACATTGTTACTTTCCTTCATAGCTATCTAATGAAAAGTACCCCTGCCTATCCAAAGCAGGTAGTTAGAAATACTGATACCTTCAAAACTGGTAAATAAACCCAAACAGTGCAGCATTTTGTGTAAAAGATTCCAAGGTTGGGGAAAATGGTTCATCTCTGGAGGGTGTTCCAGGGTCCCAAACATAAAATCACGCGAGTGTCCTAATCTAATTGTTTTTTTCAAGGTGGACATATCTGGCAACTGCAATACTACTTACCATGTGCGGCAAGATCAAGTGACTAAAGTAAAAGCCCTGGAGTCCTGTGAAATAGAAAAACAAGGATTTACCAGCCACAATAAGGTATAATTTCTTCAACAAAATAAAATCTATTCTGCCTATTCACAAATGTATTCTTAATAGCTATTACTTATTTTCTTAAAAGTCCTTTCTTACATTACAGAAAGCAAATTCTACTGTAGATTTTGTAGTATTACTAGTAAAAATTTCATATGTAGTACCTATGGGGAGAACAGGAAATGGATTCTCCTCTTGTGCAAACCACCTTGGCTCAGCTGACATTAATTGCCACACACCAATTCTCATAATTTTTGGAATGTCATTTATAATATATTTCAGTTTCTAAGCAGATTTAGAGCACTTTTGTCCTGGCTGTACTGAATTTTTAATCAATGTGAGGCTTCTTTTTCTTTGGAGGAAAACACTATATGCAGTCACAGTCATAGTGACAACAGTAACTTTTTTCCCAGCTGCTAAGTCACAACATTTAGTCACACAATAAATGCTGGGCAAGATCCTGACTCTGGAATGGAGCCCTGTGCAGCTTACCTGAAAGGTTGAAGGCTTCCCTAATGCACAGGTGTAAGTCAGGAGATGTGCTGTAGAGGTAACTGAAGCCCTTAGTGGTCCCTCACTACTAGTAAATGCCTTTCTGAGAGGTTATTACTGAGTGCAGGCTGGACACACGCTGAAGGCACTGGGATTCTCTGCATCAGAAACTGTCCTTTCTCAGGTCAGAGAATATAAAGGTAGCACACGGTCTCTTAATGAACCACCTTAATGCCATGACTGAGTTCCTGATATTCACACTTGTCACAAAGACTCCATCTTGTTTACAAACAGATCAAGCAAAGTGGCTGGCTTTGCTTCCCAGGTGTGACCACCACAATCTTCTTTGCAAAACATTTTTCTGGAAAGGCTTCTCATCTTATTTGAAGTGTAATTTTAACTAAATGTAGTACTGGGCATTTTCTCAGTTACAGCCTGCTCATAACTTTGTCCCATCCTTCGCCCTCTTTTGTTTCTGGTATGTATTGAATTTGAAACACATGGTGCAGAAGGGACTGAGTTGCAGAAGGAATTCTTGAGAACCTGGAAGATCCTGGTTTATAGGACTAGCTGAAGACGTTGTCAACCCAGATGCACCTTCCTCATTTGGCTCTATTTTGTTATGAGTTTTGCCCCAATGTAGAACTGTGACCTCTTTTCATATTCTGTTGTTTATCGATCTTCTGGTTTATTTTTTAATTATTTTCAGATTTTAGGTGCGACTACAAAAGCCACATCTGCCACAATTTATGTGCTGGAAGACAGTTTCATTAAATCCGTCAAGGCAGAAGAAAATTATGTTTTGCTTCTGAATTCCCAACGAAAAACAGGTGCCAAAATAGTCTCAAAGTAAGTGGGGCCAATTGACTGTCATTGATAGTAGCAGGTTCAAGTCAGGTTGTATGTGTATGTCTTATAGAGCCTTAGATCTTGATGCTAAACTCCCCAGGTAAGGATTTAGGTCTCTTTTGCATCTGTACGGTACCTAGTCCAACTTTGATTAAGGCCTCTACCATACTGCAAATAATAAATACTTACATTCATAAGAACTTAAATGGAAGCAGCTGGAATTGGCCAAAACATTTTAAGCAGTGCATTACTTCTGTAGGTGTTCTGTTTCTGTCTTCTCATTTCTTAAGAAATACTTCAAATGGATCTCCATTTCTAGTGTAAGTTCAGAAGTGTAGAAAACAAAATCTGCTGCATAGAAAGCAAACAACAGTGAAACCTAGATCTGTGTTAGACTCCAGACTCTAAACCAGTGAAAGTTTGGAGAAATACAAAATGATTCAGGCATCTCCTTAGTATTAAGATATTAAGAAAATGTTCATTCAAAACCTCATTTTCCAGATCTTCTTATGAACAAATATATGAAACATTTCAGAATGTATATGGTCACTAAGGCTGTTTTCCAGGTGCTATAAATCCATACTTCAGGAAGTCTATTATTTTGGTATTTTATACCACAGACCTCTAGCAGTAAACTTCTGTTACCTTAAAAAACCCAAAGAATTGCCACGTTCTGAACATTTTAAAATGAGACTTCAGTAAGTCTGTGTTCTGTATTTTTGGTCCGTGGAGGGTTTTTTTGTTTCCTCTTGCCGTGATTTCTACATTTCTGCTCTAATGGTTGAGCTCTAACGGCGTCTTCACTGTATGGATACACAGGCAGAGACTGGAACTGAAGTCAGTAGAAGCTGGCCCTGGACTGATCGCTGCGAAGCAAGTCGCCGGCGTCATCAAGACCTTGGACTCCAGTTACGTTGCCGTGACACTAGTAGCAGAGCCAGTCAAATCCGAGTGCAAAAATTGTCCTTCGGTAAGTAAACACAGGCTCATTGGACATCGGGTTGGTTAGCTGAGCAGAACAAGTGTGGAAGAAGTTTCTGTCCAAGCAGCCCGGTAGGAGAGGTCTAACATAGCAATATAAAATACTCCCTAGAGTGGGGAGCACCACAGCGATGCAAAGGTTCTCCACCACACAAGGGTGTTGTAAGTTTTACCTGTAAAAATACCAACCTGTTTGCTGTCTTTCAAAGACTGAATACAGTATTTCTCAAGACCACTAGAAAATATGACACCCTTTTGTTTTATCTCATCTTTGCCAACCTTGAGTTGGCAGAAACTTAGTTCTTCTGGGTAATGGAGTGTGAAATGAATTTTAAGATGGTTGGCCAGTGTTTATAAACAATTCTGTCATGGAGAAGCCGAACCGCTCCTAGAAATTGAAGGTAGTTAGCCCTTCCTTAGGCAGGCTAAACATGTTTTGGTAATCTATGTAGCCTTTTCTTACTGCCTGACTGAAGGAAGTTTTCTATTTAAAAGACTTTATAGGTATTTTGTAAGTATAAAATGGGGCTTCAGTATTCTTGCAAGTCAAATACTGTTGTCATTTTTCCCCGGAAAAAAAAAATTACTCTTTTTAAAAAATATTTAAGTCATCTAGAGACTACTAAGGGCTCGGTTCTATAAATACATCCTCTTTTGTTTTACTGATGCTATTCATCATAAACTAGTGTAAATTGCTACAGTGGTTGTTAGCAAACAGTTTTAATGCTATAACTATTGTGGACTGAATTTAGCAGTGAATGGGAACGTTAATTTAAAGATTATTATTCTCTGCCAGTTTTTGATAAGCAAGATAAGGCATCTATTTGGCACACATAATTTTAATCCTCCAGATATACTCCTTATGAGCACAAATACCTTACTATGTTGGAATATGTGCTAGTTATTTGGAAGTAGCATTGCACTGTAATAATTTATCTTGTCTAATGCTTGTTGAGCTGCAGAGAAGATAAAAAAATACGTTGAGAGAAATGACATAGAAATGATGCTGCGTGTGTGCTGGAGCAGTTCTGAGCAGGGAACATGAAAGGATCTTAAACAGAGCAGGGACAGGTGCTTTTTCCCTGACTCTGCCCATCGGGGTTTGCACTGACCAATTTGTCACTTGGAACCAAGTTTGTCATAATAGTTATAGAGATAATTTCCAGACCAAGATAACAAACATAGGGTATAATTCCAGAGCACTGCCTGGGGACTGAGCTATGTCATTATAAACCTAATGGCACGATGAGAATGAAGTCCTGCTTTCTCACTGTATTTTACAGTAACTGCTATGAAAAGATGGGGTCTATAAACAGAACACTGTATCCAAAGCAGCAACATAACATTTGGTACTTATATATCATAGTATACATTAATGCCATGCTGACATGTTATGCCCTAGAGTTTTACATTTTCAAAACCCTTGTAAAATCAGAACACGTCTTATCTCTATCTTTATGAGTTTGGTAAGACAACCATTATTATCCCCACTTCACAGATGTCAGCACTAGCTTCTGTGAGGTTATGGCCAACATTTACATTTAAATTTAGGCCTAGAGTTCTATCTTTAGACATCATAAAGCATGTTCTTTTCAGAAGGGCTCATGGTTCTTGCATTTTTTTGATGCTCATGGTTCTTACAGAAATGAACGCTTCTCGCTTCAGAAATTGAGGTAGTTTTGTTCTGTCTTGTGCAACCAACCTTTGTAGGTTGGTAAGGCAGCTGTCAGACACTGACATTCAAAACCAAGTCTTGCTCAGTTTAGGACCTCTTGGTTTGGCTTGAATTTTTCTAGAGTACCTTGCAAGATCTCTGGTCTGATCTCTCTGACAGAGAGACAGAGATTCGTGTCCGAGGTTGGCTGAGTTGCCGTGTGGAAGTGTGTGCATCTGTGCCTGAATCCTTGGGGTAGTCAGTCGAAACTGCCTGACATTTGCAAAAGGAGAATGAGGCCCCTCGCAAAAGTCAACTGTAAATGCTGGTTTTTTAAAGTTATGGTCACTGCAGGAGATGGTAGCTGCTCCTTGTAGCAGTCGAATGGTTAGAGCACCCTCCACAAAGAGGAAGACTTGGTCTCCACTCTCTTTTTCTTGAGATGGCTCCAGCTCACATCTCCCACCTTGCTCCTCTCTAGGGTATGAGCTAAGCTGAGAGCAGCCCACACAGCTGGGCTCTGCACAGGAGAAAATACAGATCAGAGATTTTTGCCAGGCTATAGCGCAACTTCAACGGGGGGAATAGAAGGTGCCCCTATATGTCTATCCAATTTCAGCTTATAATAGCCACACTGACCTTGGTGCTAAGCACTAATCACCAGTTGAGGTTAACAGACCCATCTGTGCCTCAGAACATGAGCTCCTCCCAGCTGGTCATTAATCCTCAGGAAATATCCTATGTCTCAATCATTGTTGCCTAATTATTGTTTGTTACAGTTGATGGAAGTTGCACTCTGTACTTCTGAATGATACTTCTATTTGCCGGCAGGTTCAAGTGTTATTGCCTAATACAAAACCCATGAAGAGGGGAAGTATTTTAGTAAAGGTCAAATGGGCGATAGTGTTATTTCCCACTTGGGAAAACTGCAGTAAACACCGCTGCAAAGAACAGCTGAGTTTTCACCAATAATTTGAGATAGTAGTAATCTTAACTCGATAATTTGAGATAACAGAGGCAAAGGCAAGTGAGGGAGGAAAGGTCAAAATACCTGCACCAGTTTCTTATGGGAGTGTATCTGGAAGGACACATATAGGTGCTTTGGTACCACGTTGGCTCATTGAAGTAAAAAATGCAGAGTGTGGAGTAAATACAGAAACAACATAAGAAGGGGCCCGTACCTATTCTAATACCATCTTACCTATCATTTTGTACAATAACCACAAATCCCTCCCTATCTTATGCAGGTTTGTGAATAAGAAATGGAAATTATCTGTGGAACATTTACTCCTGTTCCACACTAACAGCTTACAAAATCACCATCTTCTGAGAAAATATGATTAATTTGGGGATTGTGCATCTCCCACTTTAAAAAAACGGACTTAGGAAAAATTGGAAACAGAAGACAAACATTGTATTCACCAGAAAGCACAGCAAATTTGCAAGAGAATTCACCCTATTCCAGTTGCAGTATAAATAAACATGTTTTGTTCCAAAATAGATTGTATTTAAGGCAATGTACATTTTCAAGAAAACACTAAAGTGTTGGAAGAGAGACAGGTATAGAAAGGTTTCAAAGATATTTGTGCTGGGGTATAATAAATTAAATAACACTTAGCTAAAGGACCCACAATCTATTGGGTTTCAGCTAACTGAAGCAGTATCTGGCCCATATATCTGTATTTATCTGATTTTAAGAATTGAAACCACAGCTCAGAGATTTGACATAATGTGAATTATTTTGCAGCTTTCTGAACACTGGCAGAGCATCAGAGAACATCTGTATCCTGACAAACTTTCCAAAGCTGAAGCAGCAAGAAGCTTTTTGTCCTTCATTCAGAACATCAGAAAAGCTACGAAAGAGGAGATACTGCAGATTATTAGAAGTGAAAAGAAAGAACTTCTGTAAGTCATCATGAACAAGCTTTCAAAAGGTGTAAATTGCGTAAAACTGCAGAAGGGCAAATTGCGTGCAAACAGATTCAGTTCTACTGGTGATGTCCTAGCAATGCAAAACCAGAATTCAGTACTGTCTACAGGAAAATGATATTTTTTTAAAAGCTATGTTTGTTCTTGTAGTATAATATATTTGCAGCACACTGTTCAGCGTCCAAGACTTTATCTACAATGCACGGCAAACTTGTTTTGTAGCTTACCCAAAGGTTCTCGTCCTGACTGCTTTTTCTGAAACACTCTAAGTTGGTCTTGACTTGCCCATTTTCCTTCAAATGGAAACACAGCAAAGAAGGGGATGGTTCATCCCTGCGTATTGTTCTCATATTACAGACTAAGTGCATGAGCACCTAGACTTGGGAGCTGGAAAGCATTTCTGAGTCCCACCATACAATCAGGATCTTTCAAACAAAGTATAGCAGGTCTTAAGAACAGAGATAAACCTGAGAGTAACTCAGGTAGCGTACAAGCCTGTTCTCTAGTTGCCAGTGTGTATGTAGAAATAAAGTACTTTTTTCCATTTACAACCTCGTCCTGTAAACTTTAAGACACTCTGGATAGTTCTGGGTTTTAATACTTTTTTTATCCTATATTTGCATAAATTCAAATATTATTATCCATGGATATGAATAATTTCTGGAGTTCATGTACCATTTTGAGGTGGAAGAATTCAGGGACACGATTTTTTCCAACGAGAGTAAAAAAACCTCTCTCTTACCTACAATGAAGAGATCTTTCAGCACATCAACTTCTTCCTTTCTATACGCAGTGAAATCTTTTCAGTATTCTCTAGCTCATTACGACGATATGTTCATTTCCACTTCTTTGTAGTCCGCAGGTAGTGGATGCCGTAACCTCCGCTCAGACCCCGGAATCACTGGAAGCCATACTGGAGTTTCTTGACTTTAAGGATGCAAGCACTTCTATCCTGCAAGAGCGATTCCTGTATGCCTGTGGATTTGCTTCTCACCCCAGTGAAAATCTCCTGAAATCTTTAACTGTAAGTCAAAGGACAAAAAAAATATGACGGAGTTAATACTCTCAAGCCTCATCCCTGTCAAAGGGGAAGGGAAGAAGAAACAACTGTTGCTGTTTCCAATTTTCCTTTAAGTGTGCCAGTAGCATGTAGCCTGGAAACAAAAAAAATGAGTAGATCCAGACTGAAAGTCTCTTTACTTTGTAAAATGTAAATTTCACTGAATTTTTAGAGTTGGAAGGGACCATAGAGATCATCTAGTCCAACTCTCAATATCCACTACTTATCAATATCTACTACTTGGAAAACAAACATAATTCTGAATGTTAACAAAACAGTTTGAGAGTTGTTTGATTGTTGCCTTATCAAAGTCCTGTAACCATTTAATACTCCATTTATTTTTTAAACACAGCTTCAAAATGAATCTACTATTTGAGACACTGAAGTGTAACTCAATGGGAAAACAGCAGTCAGTTTTTATAGGTAATGATAGAGCAGTGCTCTGCTTAGCCTGAGCCCAGGACGTTGTGGTCATCACTGCCTTTGCATTGCACTAATATTCACAGGGAATGCGGGAGGGTATTGAGCCCGCACCAGACTGGGCTTCGTCATATTTAGACAAGAGACTAACAGCATTGCTTTTGCTAACAGGCTACTTTCAAGGGTGATATCGCGAATGAAGAAATGAGAGAAACTGTTGTCATTGTCATGGGAGCGCTCATCAGGAAGCTGTGTGAGAAAGAAGGCTGCAAGCTTCCAGTGAGTATCTGCTCTTCACTGCTGGCCAGACTGTGGTCTGCAACACGTGTGAACGATCCCTGCTGATGTTACTGGGAGAGCATGAGAGACACAGGCAGAGTATTCCCCCCTATTTTAAAGTAAGCCCATAAACTCCTATATTGGATAGAGGGAGGATTATTATTTTTTTTTATAATGACATCTACTTTGTCAGCTTTAGGCTTCACTCTCATCCAACAGAACTTTTTCTCACTGCCTAGTCTGCCAGCAGTACTTTTGCTCACTTGTCCAAAAGCTTTGCAGGTTGTCCTGGTTTCAGCTGGGATATAGCTAATGTTTTTCTACTGGTTGCTGTATTTCAGATTTGCTATGAAAGGATGCATGCTATGAAAGGAGGTCAATAATGCATATTGTAGTAATTACAATAATGTAGTTGTTCCCAGGTGATGTTTATATTTGACAAGGACCTTTTTCAGCTTCCCATAGCATCTGATAAGGACCGTAGAGTAGACATGATGTTCAGTATATAAATAAGGATATTTGGAGAGAGGGAGGTACTTGCAATCACTGCTCAGGGCAATGCCAATTCACCAATTTACTGGGTGGTGAGAACAATTTGTATCTTGTATGTTTTTTTACCATTATTCTTATTTTTCCTTTCTGTTATTGTTTTATAAAACTGTCTTTATCTCAATTGATGAGGCTTTTCCCTTTCCCCTCCTTTTCTCCCTGCCCTTCTGGGGGAATAGGGAGAACTGCATGAGGGCTGTGTGGTCCTAGCTGCAAGCTGGGGTTAAACCACAACATGTCTCCTCAGAGAACCACTGGTGAATTCAAGATCTATTTAACATCTGCAGTCACCTTAGGTTATTTCAGGTCTGTGAAAAAAATGAATTAGTTCAAGTACTCAACTCTGCCCCAAACATGCATAGAACAACCAAGGAGGAAGGCTATCACCTAGACCATGGACTGAGTAGATGCTGGTGATAGAGGATGAGGATGGCCAGACAAGGCACTCCAGCCTGCTGGATCTGTGCTGTTGAGGATTGCAGCACACTGCTGAAAAAGCCACAGAGAACCTGAATGGCCCTTAGGAATCTCTTTTTCCTTCCTCTGCTGATTGGCAAGCACTCTTATAACACTGTGTTATGAAGCACGAAAGAACGCTTCCCTTGGATTTTTTTGTGGGGACACACTGGCCCCACGAGTAGGACCTGTGAAGTCCTTGAATCAGGGCAAGAGCAGCTACCAATGATAAATCCGTGGACCAGGTGTCACTGTGACATAGCCACTTTGCTTATGCTTGAAGGAAACCAATGACATACAATTTACAAATCACACCTTTGCTAATCCTGTGCAATGATGCTCTGAAACAAAAATATTCTAGAACGCAACCCTGTGCCTCCTACTTCTGTGAGGGAAAAAGGTGGGTTTGTGGTCACCGTTTAAACATGCTGTTGATTTTCTTTAGGCTGTTGTGGAAGCCAAAAGGCTGATTCTAAGTAGACTGGAGAAGGCTAAGAAAGATGACAATGTGAGGATGTACCTGCTGGCACTGAAGAACGCGCTCCTTCCTGAAGGAATTCCACTGCTTCTGAAGTATGCCGAGTCAGGAGAAGGGCCCATCAGCAATCTTGCTGCCACTGCCTTACAGAGATATGATCCTTCTTTTCTCACCAAAGAGGTAAGAAAATATACTGCCCCATAAAAGAAGTGGAAGAGACTGCATTAAACATCAATTATAAATTAACATAGTCATTTGTCAGTCTCACTCTTTTTAAAGATGCCCCACGTATAGGTTTTTTATGTCCAGGAAATTATGATACATGTCTCAATTCCAGCCAGAAAACTCTATACATTCCTGCTTGCCAAATCCCAGCTCCCAGTCTGCCAGCACTAGTCAGCCTTTGGCTCCAGAGTCACAGACAGCCACCAAAGGTGGCAGGTGAAAATTGGGCTCCCTTGACAAGAGCTCTGCCTTCTCTGTGAAGTACAGGAGACATCAGGAACACTTGGGCACCTGTGTAACCCCTGTTCTTTCTTGTGCTTTCACACAGCCAGGGAGAATGCATGAAGTAAAAGGAGGGTAAACCAGCTGCCTCTTACCTTGCAGCCTCCGAGAGTAAGAGAAGGCATACAAAAAATAGCCTCTGCTGCATTACCCTGCATCCCATTTCATACCTGCTGCTGGCAGCTGGGACTGAGGTCGTCAGGGTGCTGCTCTGCGAGAGGCCGTTCTGTCAGCGGGGCTACGTGGCTCTCCATGGACTTCTCTGTAACAAAGATGTGTCACAACCTTCTCAGGGACACAAGGCCACCATGAACACTAGCTAGAAAGTTAAAATGGAAGGAGTCTTGATTTTTTTTTTTTTACGTACCAATTCCCTTAACAGGGATCTTGATCTTACCACTGCCACAGTATTTTGATCCTAGTGCTCCTACATATTTACAGCTCTGCTGTGAAAATCAATGTGGGAGACTGTATTTGGACTGTGGCAGAGAGAACAACAGATGCCCCTCTTGTCCGTGTGGTCACTGAGCTATACATGTCTCGTACATTCCAAAAAAACCAGCACCATGAAAAACAAGGTGCTGAAAATATATCCTTATGTATTATCCTTAGCTATGGAGCTAGCTTAAGCTCACATTATAAACGAGATTCCAAGCTGTACTTTGCCCAGTCATCTGTGTGAGTACTGACTGAATAATCTGTTTCCTGACCAGGTGAAGAAAACAATGAACAGGATATACCACCAGAATCGTCAAGTCCATGAAAAGACAGTGCGAACTACTGCAGCTGCTATTATCTTAAACAGTAATCCATCCTACATGGAAGTGAAAAACATCCTGCTCTCCATTGGTGAACTGCCTCTGGAAATGAACAAGTACATGCTCTCCATGATCCAAGATATACTTCACTTTGAAATGCCTTCAAGGTACATTAAGTTCAGTATAAACGAATACAGTTTATCCTCAGTCCTTTGCAGAAACCCAAAGAGCACACAGGTTCTCATGAATTACTACTGTAAAAATTAAGGAGAGTATAAAAGGATGCCTGATTTTTGTGCCATTTTTAAGTATTGATATTTCAGAATAAATGTCTGCATTTCAATGATATTCATTTAATAAACTAGTTATGTTTCCAGAGGAACAAATAAGAATTAGGCATCTAACTTGCATTACTGTAAGAAATGTCATCTGTTAGTCTTAATTCTCTCAGTGGGCCCTTGCTTTTATATTATAAGAACCAGTAAACCAGAAGAATTTTAAACATCACAGCATTAGAATGAAAATAGTCAAAATATCTTTTCCTCTCAACTCTATTAATTTTCAAGCAAGACTTTTGCTTGCCTTTTCACATATGACTACAAGGAGCAGCTGAAATTGGAAAAGAATCTCTGTGTTAGGGCAGATTTTTAGTGGGAAAATATGAGGGGTTTGAAGACCCTCTTTCCTACCGGGAAATTCACCCTCTTTCAAATTTGGCATTTCTACAGAACACTAATACATTTGGTACCATAACATTTTTGTGTCTCTCTGTGTTTGTTTGTTTTGAAATACCACAGCAAAACAGTTCGGCAAGTTCTGAAGGACATGCGTGTTCATAACTACGATCGCTTCGCCAAGATGGGCTCTTCCTCTGCCTACTCTGGCTATGTTACACGTATGTAACCATGAAACTGCCTTTTAACCCCATTTGTATTCCCAAACATTTGATTAATGCACTAGTTTAGTCACAGGTACCTTCTTTCTTTTTTAATTAAGGTGGTCCTGATGTATCATCCACATACAGCCTTGACATCCTCTATTCAGGCTCTGGCATTTTAAGGAGAAGTAACATGAACATCCATGTTTTTGATAGAAATGCTGAACTTCATGCCAGCCAGGTAACTTCCACACTGTGCATAAAAACTAAGCCACTGTGTAGTCTCTTCTTATAGCTCCTAAAAGAATTCATCTAATGTCTAAGACTATAAAAATTGCTGCACTCAGCAGAGAACAAGCCAATAACAGGGGAAAAAGAAACCCGCAACAGCCAGTGAGGTACATATTTGTCCCAACGAAAAGACAAGTGTTTTCTTCTGTATCATATATCGAGTTCTGTCTCTGGTTAAACCCTATACTGTTTATCTGATGTAATCAATAAAAGCTTCGTCAGTTTGTAAAATGAAGCCTGTCATTTGGGTATAACACAGAATGGAAGTAACAGGAGTAGATCAAATGTACAAATCAGAGAGTTTTAAGTGATATGCCTCTGTTTTGGTCTCTTCTTAATGTTGGCAAGTACCTTAAATATTATAATCCTCCTAAATTTCTCCAGGGCAAAAATTGCGCAGTGGAACATCTTTGGGTTTTCCTCCCAAATGTCTGTGGAAAATAGTCGTATGGGTAAAGGAAAATCTGTCTGAAAGTGGGCTCAGGACTGTGAGCTGCATGTGGGCAAACTCTGCCTACATCTAGAGGGAAAAAACATGCAGTGACATTATTTTATTTTCCATGTTTCTAGCTGCTCTATCTAGTTCCCTTAAATCTTAACCTCATACTTTTTCATCTACAACTAAATAAGAGTTAGGCTCTTAGACATTAAGAAATATGTAGGACTGTTAACAGCCTGGATCAGGCAGAGTTTTTTCATTGCTTCTGTATCACTATTGCTTCTTAGGTGGTGATTGAAGCTCAAGGTCTGGAGTCCATAATAGCTGCAACTCCTGATGAAGGCGAGGAAAACCTGGACTCCTTTGCTGGCATGTCAGCCATTCTGTTCGATATCCAACTCAGGCCAGTTACATTTTTCCAAGGCTATGGTGATTTAATGTCTAAAATGTTATCAGCAACTGGAGATCCCATTAGCGTGGTGAAAGGACTTATCCTCCTGACAGATCACTCACAGGTACTAATATCACGCTGCTTCTTTTTCTGTCTCTTAAGCACAGATGCTCCCTCCCCCACGCTGTTACTGTAGGACATCTTATTTTCTCTCTTTTCAATGCTGATAAAACTGATCAATGTTACAGAGGCTTCTCTTACTATTGAAGCAATAGAAAAATCACAGGTATTAAAAAACAGAATGAAATTATGTGAAAAGTAGTCTACAACAAAGATGAGAAGACATATCATTCTAGAAAGCAAAGTAACACTGAATAGAAGCAAATCCAACTGAGTTTCCTGTAGAAAACTCATATTGCTGTCAGCTATGGCCTCCCCTCCCACAGTTATTTCTAATACAGTATTGTCCCATGTGACCACCTAAATTTTCCTCTTCACAAGTTGTCCAGAGACCTAATGTTCAATTAGGCAATAACTGTCAGAATCTCAAACTTTCACAGGTAACTAACCTTTAAAGAAAAATACTAAGAGGTCCAAATTTCAAATGCTTATTGCTAGACAAACCCAGGAATTAGGGTTAAAATGAGGATTGCACAATTGTTATGCAACTGTCACCCCAAATGATCTGTTAATTTTATGCTTAAATATAGACTCAGGGACAAATACCACTGGCTACATAATGTATTATTGGAGGACTAAAGTCTAGACACCTCTCTGAAAGTGCAGGGCCAGCACTTGGTTCAATATTTTCGTTCTTTCCAAGCGGGGATCTCCTTAGAACTTGTGGATTTAACAGCAGCACTCAGATCATGAAACATTTGCAGGCTCAAACTTTACTTTTTACTTTTTGCTTTTAATGCTTGGCAAAAGAAAATGCCAAAAACAGATGATGAGAAAATCCACTCTGATCAAAATTACACAGGAATACCCCCTGCACATGACAGCTGTCCCCGTCCTGAACCCAGCTCAGCCCCTTTATAATGGTATTTTAAGTCTAGAGGGCTTCCTATGTAGCGCACAAATTGGCAAACTAAAGCTCATTCCAACAATGCTTTACAGTTCACACGCAGATTATGGGCAAAAACTTTACCATGACTTATTTAACAGACTGCAGAGGTGAGAAAGATAATCATGTCCAGTCCTGGGCATACGAGCATGGTGTTTACAGAACTAAGTATTTCCAACTGCTGTGCGTGCACCAAGCTCCATATATACCCTGGATGGATCAGCTGGGCAGGCACCCCAAGAGCTCTGTCAGCCAGGAGATTCTCCATTCCTCATCTTTGGAGAAGCTCACAAAAGTCTGGGGCCCAGCAGGGCTGGGACTGCCTGCCATTTTTATCAATATCAGGGTATAAGGTTTTCCATCAGTCACTGACTCTCTGGAAGTCTCGGCAGCAGTGCAGTGAGATGGGAGCCCACCATGCTTTTTCTTTTGGGTTGCCACCGGAACAGTTGCTGCCTAAGCTCTGTGAGGCTCAAACAATAGAGACAACCAAAAGTGCATGTCCACAATCAAAAAGGCACTTGTTCTTTCCTCTACACCCCACAAAAACAAAAATTGTTTAAAGCACTGTTGAACACAGCTTTAGGCTGAGCTGTGTTTTAAACACAGTGCATCTTTCAAAGATTGGTTTTATAGCTATGTTCCAGGTCAACAGCAACGGCAACATGGTTTGGGCACTTCCACATAACCCAGTTAAGCTTCATTAGAAATGCTTTCACCAGTCAAGTTTTTGAACTGTGATTACAACTGTACTAGAAAACACTGTCAGATGGAAGCGTGAGTGGTGTAACACTGGAACTGAGGAAAGACAGTGCACGAGAGCCATAATTAATCTAGTTTCTCAATAGTTGAGTACTACCTCCACTTTCCCTGGCCAGCATGGACAGGCCTTGCCCAGAACGTAAGCCCCATTACAAATTGATGCTGTAGACAACCAAGCCAAACCTGGATTTATCTTCTTTCAAAGAAGAAAACCAGGCATGGGAAACAGTGCCCATTCTATGATGCCAAAACTCACTGTGCCACAGCTGGCCGCAGTGTGATTTCAGAACAGGGGAAAAACCAAACGTAAGACACAGACAGAGGGGTTGAGATCAAACATCAAAAGGATGGCTTGGAAGCCAAGACCGAAACTTAAAAATGGGGCACTTGAATTGTCAAAAGAGAACTTATGTAATATTTGGGTTGCAGTATTTGCATTGGTACAACCTAATTTTGAGAAAAATGATTTTTAAATATTAGAAAAGTTCTGCTCCCCTATTGCTGTTTATAAGGATCATTTTGCACAAAAAGACCAAAACTGATTTGTACTCAAAGTGCTGTCAAATCTACCAAATAATGCACCCCCCACACCCCTATCTCTCCATCCCCCAGAAAATAGCTTCCTCTCATTAACTTTACAACTGCAGTAATCACAACAGGCACATTTTGGAGAGGTGTTTCCAAGTTAATAATACTGCTTCTAAAGCTTACGCTCCTGCCCACCATCCGTAACACCTTTTCTCATATAACTCCACAAAGTGAAATCAGAGTGCATTTTACAGCCAGCGCCAGTTCTCACAGTGTTGTCTGAGGGCTAAGAATAACCATCCAGAAGTTGTAATTCCCTCTATAAAATAAACAGCTCTCATAAAACTGTTTTTGAGACTCCTAAGTCACCTGCATTGAAGTTCAGTAGTGTTAATATTTCTCCTAGGGAACACACCTGCCAGAAGCGCAGAGAAATTAAATACTGTATTAATAGGTCAGAGAAATCATTTGAAAGCCAGACCCTAGTGGAAGGTAGCCAGTTCCCAAAGAAGTGCCTGTTTCACCCACCTCTGCATTGCATTACAGTAGAACTCTCAGTGCAGTACATAAAGAAATGCTTTTTTTTAATTGAAAGGTAGCACCTTTCAGCATTTTACACAGTAACAAACTGCCAATTCTGATCTTTTGGATCATGGTTTCCACTGCAAGTGACATACAAAGCTTAAAATAGGAAGGGAAAGGAAGATACTGCTCCTGAGGAGGCCGGGTCCCTGTGATTTACACCTCCCATCAGGCTGGACTGGATTTGCACATGAGGCAAAGGACAGGACTGAGCTCTAAATAAGGAAATAGATGAGCTAGTAAAACACAAGACAAGTGCTCCTTAGCTTCTCTGCTGGCTCCAGTGACAAACCTGACTTAATTCTAGGTAGCCTTTAAAGCCTTAAACTGTGCAGCCGTTGCAAACCAAGCTTACTCTAATATTCTTGGGTGCAATTTGACAATGCATCTAAAAATATCTGCTCCTCTGGTTGTGTGTATGTGTCTCCTCCAGAATGTATACTGTTACCTCCTTGCTGATTAACAGCTACCCACCAACTTAGGCCCAATTTCAAACAAAGTAAAATAATGTTAAACAAGCTTTATTTCCACACCTAAACAGACCAACCAGAAAAGTAGTCTTTGCTCCATTGCAGTCAGTAGAAAAACTCCCTTTGACTTCAGAAACACCACAATTCCAACCTGTGATTTTAACTTGCGTGAAAATAGGAAAAATCAGAGGACAATATGACCACCCTTGCTGTGGGCGTGCCAGATTTATGAGCCACAGCCAGCCCACTTCATTCTTACATTAAATCTCAAGCCCACCTCAGCGGTAGCCAACTGCCAAGTTGGTTCTGCCAAAGGGATTGTTTCAGGGATTGTTTATTTACCCTAAAAGGTGAAGTAACCATATACAGCCACCATAATTATCCAACTCCTCGATTACGGCAGGAAACTCAGGAAAACTTTAATGCTCTGAATAAAAACCTCCCCCAATGTTGCTCCTCGCTGTAGGCATTAGGAAGCCAGACCGTCTCTACTTGCTTCTTTCTTAAATATTGGGAAGGCATTAGCTGGAACCACTGGGCTACTGAATAGCTAGGAAGAGAAGAGAGACTTTTAAAGTGCTTGGACATCAAAAAGAGGGAGGAAATTGAGTGTCCACACATCCTACAAATGCCTGCAGTGCCACAGGGGCTGAGAATACCACAGGCACAGAAACCTGGAGGGAGGGAAAAAGCCAGCTGGGATAGAGGAGAAAATGTCCTGTACGCAGGGGATATGATCAAAAGAAACTGTTCCCAAATTAATGGTTCTTTTAAAACAGTGAATTAGTCCACTAGTTCTTAGGCAAGCAGGACAACTGTATAAAGTGAGTTAGATTGCCAAGCTGAGGGAACCTTAAAATCTTGGCCGTGTGTCAAAACTTAAAAGTAATGAGCTCCCGTGACCCTGAGCTATATTATCACTTCCGAAACAGACTCCACGCGATGGGTTTCCAGTCCAGTCACAGAGATTTCAAGAATCCACAAGTACACTTGATGGAAAATGCATTAAATGCAAATTCACAGTGGGAATTAAGGTGCATTAGCTTAGGAGTTTGGCCACCCAGCCACTGCAGATGTAATTCCTGGCAACGGGAGGGTTCGGAGCCACGACACGCTGCACGACTGCTTGCAGCACCTTGGTGTGCTTTGCTTTGCAGCCTTCGGGTGTGCTGAAGAAGCCACACCACGCTCCACCATTGCTGGGGCTCCAGTCAGGAGTTTAATCTGATTTAGCTGGAGTGCCAGCAGAGCCTCCGTGAGGCTTGTGTGGTAGCTCTTAGAGGCAGAGGCCACGACATTCCTTGCAGTGATACTCCTTGCAGAAATTATACCAGCTGGCGTATAAGGGAGAGGGGAAGGATACAAGGTGTGTCACTTTAGCCTCATCCCAGTTTCTAGGGAGTGAGGTACATCAGGGGTGTTTTGTCCACCCCTTCAGAAAAGTCACCTATTCCTTATTGTTCCTGCAAAACGACAAGTGGCATGATCACGGTACAGAAGGGAGTAAGGAAACCACTGAGCTCTGCAGTCACTAATGGGGTGGTTACCTCTGCTTTCTGCTGGCTCCAGGAGATTCAGCTGCAGTCCGGGCCGAGGGCCACCACGGAGTTCCTAGGCGGCCTGGCCATCGACATCTCGGGAGGGATGGAGTTCAGCCTGTGGTACAGAGAATCCAAAACCAACGTCAAGAACCGGTGAGATACCCGCAGCGCGCGGTAGAGCTGTAGAGAGCTGACTCTTGAGCCCCAGTAGTCCCAATGAGAAAAAATTAAATATAAAAGACCTTTCAGATGAGTTAAAATTAAATACCTTGCATGCATGGGAGAACACTTGTGCTTCTCCTTTCCTCCTGGGTAATACCAGTTCCCACTGGTCTCATCTGAATTTATATATCTTTTCCTGAATAACAGGCTTCTTTGAGGGCAGTTGATTTATATGGGTGGTAGGACAGTTTGCAATTTAATTTCCTCTTTCTTAATGTGTTTTGAATTAATTTTAACATCTGAATTTATTTGCAGGATAGCCATGTTTATAGCTGGTAACGCCGAGGTGGATTCCTTCTTTATGAAAACTGGTATGGAAACCACGTTGGAAGTAGAAACGGCATTAGACTTCATCTCCACAGTGCAGTTTTCACAGTACCCGTTCTTGGTCTGTATGCAGATGGACAAAGTCGAGTCTCCGTTCAGGTAAGAACTAAGAGCACACAATTTCTGAGGCGTCCTTCCAGCCAGCTGCTGGATCTGGGACTTTTGGTGTTCACAGCCACTAGAAATTAACAACAGAGGCCACATTTCAGCCTAACACCATCAGGTGCAGCGGAGACCATTACACACACCAGTCCCTCCGCTAACCCATGCTTTCCTGTCTCTCACCTCTGAGATTCAGAAAGGACTTCTTAAAGATCACAACTTGCTCTGAGTGTGTATTTTAGTCTAATTTTCTAATTTGGGTATGCAAGTAAACCGACGGAAGTGGCAGGACACTGGTCCCCTTGTGCACGATCAGTTCTGATGGTGACCTGAAACTCTTCCAGCAGTAGTTCTTTATTACACTGTTGAGAAAGTAAGTGCATAACCATAAACTAGCTGCAATGGAAAGTTTTCTTCAGCATCTGCTATTTACTAGTGTCAACAAAAGGACCTGGTGTGTTAAGCTCTTGCAACCCTTGTGTTCTATCATATTTTATTAAGGCACCAACTTTCCTGAAAACTAAACAACTGTGCAATAAGGTAAAAAAAGACGCTTTCCAGTAGCCGAAGAGTAGTAATTGCTTTGCTGTGTGAGAAGCTGAGTTTACTACTCTCTCCTAATCCCAATTTGCTAAGACCTAAGGGTGATAACATTTGCAGAGCCTGTGCCAGATTTCCATTCAGGCTTTTCTGATCCAATAGATGGAAAGCCTGAGAGGAATTAAAGAATGTGAGGATCTCCAGGGAATCCTAAGAAAACAGTATCTGTTATTCTGCGGATATTAAAACATCTTCTGATTATACTTGCACATTGTGGAAGTGTAATCTCCTCTGTATGCAAAGTGTTTATCTCTAGCTTCACGTACAGGGTACAGATTTTGCATAAATTTGCTAATGCACCATGTTCTGTCTTCACAGGCGTTACGTGACCAAGTATGAAAGTCTCCCATCTGGCAGACGGTACACTGCAAAGAGAGGGAAAGCAGAACTGTTGGCAGGGAATGAATTCCCTCTCCATCAAGAAAACTCCGACATGTGCAGGAAGGTTTTCGGCGCCAAGTCCGATTCCTCCAGCAACTGGTTTTGAAGCGAGCACCCGAGCTTTTGCTTTCCTGAATCCGTGGCTCCCTCAATGACTTAGGCTTGTACGTACCGTACCAACTTGGAGCTTGATCTTGCAATTCTGCAGTTAATGGGAAATTTGCCATTGATTTCAACAGGCCAGGATCAAACTCTCAGTGCGTGCACAGTGTTTACATATTAACCTATATTTAAGACTTTTGTAAAAAAAAAAAAAAAAAGCTAAGGCAAATAAAGTCTGATTTGGTAGTATTCCATGCACTCCCTTAAGGGTGGTGCTAGTTCTTTATTTTTACTTTTTCATGCCAAAACCAAAAATAACCCATCATTTTTATTTCTTGGGGAATACAGAAGTCCATGTCTCTGACATGCAGTAAGAACAATTATGATGTGTAAAGAACAATTATTTATGGATATATTTTAAAGTATTTAGGTGTTTTAGGCCTATGATCAATCCTCATTCAAATATTCAAGTATGATTAACATCTAAACGGGACCATGAATTCCTGCTTCCTCAGTGTTGCCTGTTTACAAAAAAGCAGGTTTTGTTTTACATGATTTTAAAGGATTTTCCCTTTTTTAAAAAGCAGACAGAGCCTGATTATTATTATTATTATTTATCTTTTGGGTTTTTTTATTAGCTGCTGTAGTTAAAATACAGTTGATTAAAAATGTGGGGTCACATTTCCAGAAGTACTTACGGTTGCCTTAATTCTGTTCCCATTGAAATCAATGGTATAATTTCCATAGTTATCACCAGGAGCAGAGTTAAGCCAACACCGGTTGCTCTTCAAGGTTGCCTCCCGAGAATTTGTGTCCCTGTGTGCAATCAAGGCAGTTGTATTTCAAAAGGAGCACCCACTAAGGCAATTCTGAACTATGATGAAGGAAAAGGTGCTGAAAAAATCCATTTTGAATGCACAGTCTCGCAAAGCCTGTGCAGAGCCAGAACATTTTCTTCTAGATAAGTTAGGCTCGTATTTCAATGCCAAAAAGTAATCACTACTCATACAAGTCCTCTAATTAAAATGACTTACACCTTTTTGCTTGTTCAAGACGTGTCTTCATAGGAACTGTGAAAAAAAAAAAAAAAAAAAAGAAGAAAAAAAATATGTTTTACATTTACAACAGCATTGCAGATTAAAAAAGAATATACCTCATCGCAGCTCGGCTGATCTCTGACATGATCCATCTGATTTAGTTTTTATAGGACAAGGCGGGTGAGTGCTGGTCGCAAAAAAAAGTAAAATAAAAAGCCAGGAACAATTGTTTTTCAAAAAAAACCCAACCAAACACCAAAAACAAAACCAGGCAGGAAAAACTCATAGATCGTCATAAAGAAAAATATGTATTACTATAATAAAAAAAATTGCCAAATTATTTTGTGTTTTAAAAAAACAAGCGTGCAGAAATCTGCAAAAATCAAACTATAAATGGGATGAAACAGTCTGCTTGTTGTCTTTCCTGAAAATGCTGACACACTTCTAGTCAAAGTGTGAATAAAACAGGTTAAAAATACAGCGTGAAAAAATCATTTTGTTTTCAGTCTTGTTTTTTGTCCGTTACTTTGTGTTCTGAAAGTCTCTCATTGAATAGTGTTGACGGGGACAAGAGGAATCCTTTCATTCACCACAACAGAGGAACCAGAAACGTAAGTTGGACACCCACTTGTCCTGGGCTCCCCTCTAGTCAGGAGACGAGGTATCTCCAGAAGGTGGTGTAGACCCCAAGCAGGGTGCACCATGTGCTGGAGGTACCTGCCCAAATCCTCTGCCCAGGTGTCCCTCTTCAGTGTTGACACTTTCTACCAGAGTAAAGTGACTTAAGGCCAAAGTGACACCAACACAGCTGGCAGTGTCACCACCCTGTAAAACAACATGGCCAACACTGCCAGCAAACCTGCTCCTGCTCCTCAGCTTTAAACACCCTCTTTCACCCCTCTGCTGAAAATTTTACACAACATTCCATCCCCAGGCATTCCTCCTTCCTCCCTTCCAGACCTCCTAAGTCCTTCTCCTTTCAGCAAGGCTCCATCAAAGCTGTCTCTTCCCCTCAATATTGAAGTCTATATCGAAGCTGAATCTATATCGAAGTCAATATTGAACTCAATATCTTCCCCTCATGCTCAAAGTGTGTACCCTCTGTTTTGCAGACACTGCTTGATTCTTCCACTACTGTTTTAGGAACTGGAACTGAAAACAAGCTTTTACATTTGTTATTACTACTTGCTATTTCTGTCATATTAAAACAAAAATAAGGTCAGAGCTAAGTATTCACACACCTAGAAAGAGGCAGTCTCCTCCTGCAGTGGTCTGACACCCTAAATATAGAAGGTAGACAGAGGGGCACAAAGAAATAGCCATCAATCATCACTATTTCACTTGTAGAGAATTGAGATATCAACAGATGACAACCTCAGCTCCACATCCTAATCTGCATCAACAGTCTGCCAGGCTCGCCCGTGACTTCACAACCCAAAAATCAGAATAAAAAGGTTCTAGATAATGCAATTTGTATCTGTGTGATCTGTTTCTGACATCAGCAATCCCACTGTGAGGCTTACCCCCTCTCAAATTTATCAAATCTAAGAACCTTCTGGATGCGTGCCTGTGAAACGGGGCCCTCTGGCACATAAAAATAGTGTAACATCAGTGCTCAATTTCAAAAAAAGCATAACATATTTTCCAATTACGGAGGATAATCCTGGCTGTTGCCAAGTATCTAGCCAATGAAACCAGGTTTGCTTCTCTTTCACACGAAATGCACAGGACTGTTTAACATGAATACATCAAGTCTCCCAGAGACACTGACCTGTGTGTTTTGCCTTCTTATTTACCCACCGAGCCCTGGCAGAGCTGGTTGAGGAAAATCATGTGCCCATCCCCACTACTGAAAACTGGCCTTTCAGAATGGGACAACCAGCACCTAAGAGCACTTCTGGGGCTTCCACAGCTTTGGCAACATCCCTTGCAACGAAATCAAAGAGAGCCTCTGAGGCCCACGTGGCTCCTTGTCCTCGTGGATGCCCCCCGGTACCACGGCAATGCACTTGCTCCTGAAGCCATCTGACCCTAACAGCTGGGCATAATGGGGATTCCAGAAGGGTTTTAGTCCAACAGCTGGGCAATGGGAGGCCATGACTTCCTTACCAGGGCTCCATAGCTACGGAAACAACAAAACTGACAATATTCTAAAAATAAGGTGAAATTAATACATTGCCTAAGCCTGCATTTGAAGTGAAAACACACTTAGGGTTACAACCAAAGCAAACACCACGAGCGTTTATCAAATCGGGGGCGTTAATCACAAATATGCGACGTACGTCTTTAATAATGGCTATTATGTGTACTTTTAAATAATCAGTAAGGGTAGCAATTAAACAAGAATTCACACATGAAGTTTAGAGAAGTAAACAAATGCCCAATCCTTTCTAATTGGAAGCCACAAAGAACAGGGCGATGATAATTCAGCCAAGCCCAAAGCGCAACCCACTCGTAAAAGAGATTTTGAAACTTTCCTGTTGAAGCTTCAAGGAGGGCTAATTTTTAAAGAGTATTTCTCATAAACTCTTCAAGAAATATTAAAATTCCAGGATTCAGTTTCTCACTGCACTCCCAGACATATTCTGGTGCAGAAGGCACAGGGAAATACAAAGATCCACGGTCTGGAAGGCAGATGGCCTCATGAGGTTATGAATTAAGCTATCGGTGCAGTACAGGTTAGCAGATATGAGGACTAAACATCATTATTTTTGTAACACTTGACCCTAAATAACTGCTGGCAAAACACATTCTTTCCTACCAATAATGGATACCAACCAGAGCTGCAGGGGTGTAAATCAGCATGATCTCAGAACAGCCTGCAACCACGCTGGAAATAGCTGCCTTTCCCTCATTAGTGTGAACAAGATCATCATTTTAATCACTGTACTTTTAATAAATTTAATTGATACTTGGTGAAAGGTGATAGGCTTAACCCACATACAACAACCTGTAAAATACTTAACCCAGATTTCCAATGAATACGTCTTACTTATAAAGGCAGCTCTGACTTACTGAGAACATCCGGTGGAGAATTTTCCTGGCTACACAGTGTAGAACCTCAGTCTCTAAGGACAGATACATTTTAGGAGTTCCAAGGCCATATAATGCATGCTGCAATTGACATTAGAACACAAGAGGATTTGACAAAAATAGCAAAATAAACAGAAGCCCTGGTTGAGCAAGGTTTTTAACCACATTTTCAACCTGAACTGTGCGCCTTGCCCAGCAGAGGTCAATGGAAAGCAGGGCAGTGGCAGAGCTGGGCTGGCAGGCACTATTCTGCAGCCTCAGGTTCAAATTTGGCAACCAGATGATAGGTACCTCAAAAATAAAACAGCTGGCTAGACTAGAGATACAGTTTGGGTTTGGCAAGCAGATTACCTATTCTCAACAGCAAGCAATCCAAGATGACAGCAATTCAAAAATGGGTGCTTTTCTTTTTCTTTATTTTTTTTTAAATGCTTTGTTTCATCTGGCATGGCTTGCTTAGATCTGGCATCAGGGAGTTATCTGCTCCTCGTTTTGCTTTGTTCCCACTCCTCCTGACAAAAAGTGATGCACTTCTACCTACCCGTCATTCCTACCAGTGATGCTTTAAAGACTATTTACAAACTCGTAAGATTTTCTCCACCTATCCTTGAAAATCCCCCAAAATCCCATACATATCTCACCTGACTTTTCATTTTAATTCAAGGCATCCTAAGAAGCGCTCTCATTTTAATTTCAGTGGATTCTTATAGCGTGAGGCACGTTGCTGTGGGACAAACACTGGCTGCAAGAGCGATCCTGTTAGGGAAAGGTTAGTTCGTGTCCCTCAGCATATTTAATTTTGACCTCTCTTTTGTAGAGGTGCGAGCTTAAAAGGTCCATATGTGGTGAGAAATAGCAGTGAAGAGCTCGTTACAGAGGTCCACTCAAATCAGGCTCCAGGAGCTCTTCTTGGAGAAAAGTAAAGGAGCAGTTCCCAAATTTTCCTGCTCAGAGAGAATGTCATAAACACCAAACCACTCCTTTGTCAGTAAACTTGGGCTTCCAGCAGGGTAGGAAGACCGTGTGGCCATGTCTTGGAATGATACGGCAAATTCACAGTAGATGTCTTCATACTGTGTTACTTGCAGATATATTTATCTGCAAGGTATATGAGGTGGGAATCTCTTTTCCTTTAAACATCCAGGGCACATGATTAAAAGGAAGACCATTATAACATACCCCTTACATATTAAAAACTGAGAAATGAACGTGTTCTTTTAAGCTGCAAAACTAATCTTTTAGTTTTCAAGTCCATTTTCTGTTTTTTCCAGTGTTTGACTCATGCTTTTTAAAACATGATCAGAAAAGCAGCTCACCCTCCACAAGCGTAGAGGGAGCATGGGAAAGCAGCAAAAGGTTTTTCCTAGCAATAATTCAAGCAATACTGCAATCCACTAATAAAGTGACCCTATTTTTGATTGTAGTACAATATTAGACAATGAAAATAACACAGAGAACGAGCAGAAAAAAAAGTCATTCACCCCACCGATTGCTCTCTCTGAACACATTACAACAGACAAAGATGCAGTTCTTTGGACACCCAAGCCCACACACCAGTCAAAGTTAGCCCACTGAAACTGGAGAGCCCTTTTTTCATTGAAGTTATAGCCGAGGAAAAAAATAATCAAAGAAAGCCAAGCGGAGCAATGCCCCCAACTTCCCTTTGTCCTAAAAGGGCAAGGTAAACAGTGAGATCAGGACAGAAAGAGACTTACAACACTGGGACAAACCTGGGGAGACTCTGAGTGCAGGGTTTTGGATCTGCTCTCCAGTGAAATCTTTTCTTCTATTACTGTTTACACGTTGATCCAAGTAATGCCTCTGTTATCACTCGTTCTGCACAACAGCAAAGGCAACTTCACAAACATCTGACCAAGCAGGGAACTGCAGGCTTACTTGCAGTGTGTCTTTTACTGAAAAATACATTTTATTTATCATAACATTCAAAAAAAAACAAAAACAAAAAAAACCCCAACATGATACAAATGCTAACTCATTCAGTTACAAACTTTGGTACTCAGCGGTTTCAGACAGTCCATTCTCACGTGGTCGTGACGTACTGAAGCGTTCCCGACGTGCAACACGCTGCTAGTGCAATTCTCAGAGCGATTCCGCTGTCCTTGAATCCCAGGCTCAGGGCATCCAGCAGCGGGATCACTCCGGGCTTCGGCTACGCACTTGCCACAGTGTCGTCTACATTAAGAGCAGCTCAAAGAGTCCATTTTTCTCCAGTTATATATCTTCTTTTTTTATTTCCCCCCCCCACAGGCAACAATCATCAACACAACGAGCTCACGGCTTTTTCCCTTTTGCCTTATAACCCACCGCTCTCTCATCAGACATAGCACCCACATCCTCTTAACAATCATTATCCTGACTTCACATTTGCACTTTTAAATATCTTTACAATGATAACCCACCTCCTTAAAAAAGGGGGTGGAAAGAAAAGAGAAAAAAAAGAAGGAAAAAAAAAAAACACAACAGTGAAAGGGGAAAAAAACACAAGCGATTTTAAAGTAGTGTATGTGTTCTTAGGTAGCCACAAGTTAATGGTAATTTATAAGCGTAAGGAATGACACTTTGGCCATCAACACTAGAGAGTAAAGGCAGCTATGAATGCAGACAAGAAAAAAAAAATAAAAAAAATCCACAACCACACAACCCATAAATACATTTTAAATCATTCACCAAGTGATTCACCGAGGATTAAATTTAACCGAGTGAAACCGACCCTGCGACAAAACCCCAGAAGAGCATCCGTGCATCACTCCAGTCCCCCCTCAGACTTTTAACTGGATCCTGACCTAAAGCGCTGGAAGCGGCTGGCCGCCTGTTGTGTGGCAGACCCCGAGCCCCGGCGTCAGGGCTGGGGAGGGAACTCGAGTGGTGCACAGGATTTTGCCCTGCTTTGCACGCGGGGTGAATTTCAGCTGTAAGGCACGATGACTGCACCGTGAAACATATAATACTAGCAGCTTGTGAACCCCGACACGCAGGGCTTGACTCTAATCCAAGGTAGGTGGTTAGACATCACCCCACCAGCTGGAGAAATTCACCACTGGGTAGACACGGAGGAGTACCACATCGCCGGATTTTTTTCTGGCGACCTTTCATGGTGTTGGGTCTGGCTAGACTCAAGCCCAGAGCTTCACTTTTGTACACGTCAAGTGGAGAACCCGGGACTCGGGTCTGCAAGGCACCAGGCACTCTGGGCCAAGCTCAGCAAAGGGGTGTGTTGATGGGTTAAAAAAAAACCAAACCACCCAAAGAGACCGAGCTTCCACTGAAGTTCCCAGGAACCTGCAAGTCAGAGATGCACATGAAGGCTTTGCTGGACAGGGTCTGCAAAGTGAAGCTCCTTGCAAAACTGAGCCCGTGATGCAAACACGGAGTCTCTTTAGTAATAGCCAAAATTAAGCAAACACTGTTTGACATTAGAATCGACACGCTCCACTGAAGAAATCTCCCCTGAGAAAATAAATACCTGTCGGTATTGCCTCATTTCATGGCTTTCGTCTCCACAGGCAGTTAAAAAAAAAAAAAAAACCTGCAAAATTTTCCTCCAACAAATATATGTTGAAATCCCGGGCACTTTGTTTTCTATGCATTTTTTTTTTCCTTTCAAGTACACTGGGTGAAACTGTAAACCCTGAGTTTGTGTGTGCAAACCTATCTCCTGTAAACTGCAAGGTGAAAGTTCGCTCCGAGCACCGATATAGGAAAAAGATAGGACAAAACATTTTTTTTAAACACAGATGCTAGTATTATAATGTACGTACCGTGCGCACGTATGTCACAGTGGACACGACCTACTCTGGTACCTGCACTGCCCTGCAGTCCCAAGTACTGCCTCGTTTAACACCGATCCTCTACTCGTAACGCCTACGGACTCATCAGTCATGAAAACGGTGAAGCAGCATTCATTTTCTTTAAGAGGCATCCAGCCCAAATCCCAGTGGGAAGTTAGAGCTTGTAACTGTAAACCCTACAACCGAAGAGAGGGGGTTAAGCTTACCGACTATATGCACCTGCCGGGCACGCCAAGCTCTTTTTAAAAAGGTTAGAATGGCGTTTTTTCGTTGGATTTTTCCACAACAGTGAAGATAAATGAGGAGATACATGTTAAATCGCTCACTATCTGTACACTTGCAGTGCATTTCGTCCTGAGGGCAATGTCAATTTGTGCCTGTAAACAAATAAATTGCATTGAAATGGAATCTTACACGTATGGTTAAAGACACCTGTAGCTGAGTTTTCCGTATCTTGTGAGTTACTCAGGAAAATTAAAACCTGAGGCTTTCTTTAACAATGGGAAACCCTGAAACCTCCTGAGCAGCAGGAAATCTTGAGAACAGGTAAAGGAAAAATCCTGCTGTAGCAAATGCTTAGGTACAGACTTTTGGGTTTTTCGTTTAGATTTTAAATTTCCAACCCATTATCTCAAGAAAGCTTTATGTTAAATAATTTAGGCTTGATCTTACGTTTATTGGCTTCCCAAAGTGCTTCACTGAACTGAAATTTTGGGCGGGGAACACACTGTTGTAGTTTAGTTTTATCGTCATCATAACAATTCTCTTTTGCTGGGACAAACTGGTTGCTGGCAACAAAAGAATCAGTTTAATTAGAGTTCGACATATGGACATATATATAACTGAGTAGTCTTATTTTATATTTTCTTGTTCAAAAGAGAAATACTTTCTTAGCAAATATAGATAGTGTGGATGTAGCCCTCAGGTAAATGTGCCAAACACAGCTAAAGAAATGACTACGTATCATTGGGGCTGTAACATTGAAAAACTCCTCTCACAGGGGAATGGCTAGGATTGTGTTTTCAGCAACGTTGCAATTTAAGGGAAGAATGGAGTGCAGTCTTATAGAAAAATAAATGCTGTCCTCTCCTTTGGTATCAGGATCTAAAAATATTACATTCAATTTCTGGCTTCCCAGTATTTAAACATTGCCATCATTAAGGCAATTTGTGATGTTTCAACACAGTACAGAGGAGCAAACAAAACCCGAAAGATATCGAATGTGTTTTCCGACGTTTAGACAATCTGTTCTGAACCATGCTAAAAAACTAAAAACTGAAGATAATCCTAACATTACAGACCTCTCCATTTGCAATTCTAAGTGCAGAAATACAAAATAGACATCTGATGGGAAATTGTCACCGAAACCTACGGGGAAGACCCTCATTTACTGCAATGGGAGAGCGCTGAGGGCTTTATTTTTTTTTTTTTTTTTAATGAAGAATTGCAGGGCTGCACTGGATCATCACAACACGTTCCAGGGACCTGGACAAAGCTGCATGTCGACCCACACCGAAACACTGCTGCATTTACACCCTGCGTTTTACAAAGGGCTGTAGTGGCACTATATTGCTCAGGGGCCACCAGCACAGGGGCAACGCCTGAAGCCTGCAGATTGGCTTCAAACATCAAAACAACTTTGCAGAAAATGATGCAGTAATTTAGTGTCGCTCGCATAATTAAATGTATGCGTACTCCAAAATTGGGGGGGGGTATTTAACAGAAAACAAGAAACTTACACGCTTGCTTTGTATGATGAAGCAAAAAAAAATGAGAAAACTGTAGAAGCAGTTTTTAGGATGAATGTTTAGAGTTACCAAGTGTGTCTCAGTTAAAGGAGCGTGATCCTTCTTCCTTATCCCTGTATAAAAAAAAAAGACACAACAAAAAGACAAAAGTAAAGCATCATTAATAAAAAGTAGATTGTTAGAGAGCTGCCACAACTATTTGAGCAATCTTTACTACTCCACAGAAGTGCATCGTATTGCCTTCGTTGTCATACTATTCTTGCTACTAATTTCCTAAGCTACTGCCAAGAACCAGACCATAGCATCATTAAACTGAATCAGTACTCGGGCAGCCTTATTTTTTGAGCAGAACTGATTCTTGCTGCTTGAGGTGTGAAACGTGTGATTCTTTATGACCCCACAGGTGCCTGCAGACTGGTCCTGGGGAACTCCACGCACATAGGTAGGCAGAGGACAAAGCGCTCCATCTGAGGTTTAAGTGATCCCTCCAGAAGTTAAAGACCTGAGCACTTCACTTACAAACACAGCATTCAGCATGGTGTATGTAAGCAAAGCTGAAACAACCCATAATCTTGTGCTCCAAGACTTGTGGAGTCTTAAATACTAGCCCCAGAAAGCATCCTGAACAAGAAAAGTAATTAGGCTCATACTTAACTTTCATTGGTATCAATGTCAAGCACTATTTCATAGAATCATAGAATGGTTTGGGTTGGAAAGGACCTTAAAGGTCATTGAGTTCCAACCCCCCTGCCATGGGCAGGGAAACCTCCACTAGACCAGGTCGCTCAAAGCCCCATCCAGTCTGGCCTTGAACACCTCCACAGCTTCTCTGGGCAACCTGTTCCAGTGTCTCACCACCCTCAGAATGAAAAAATTTCTTCCTGATACCTACTCTAAATAGCCCCTTTTCCAGTTTGAAGCTATGAACCCTCGTTCTATCACTACATGCCCTTGTAAGAAGTCCCTCCAGCTTTCATGGAGGCCCCCTTTAGCATTTCTTCAGTAGCTATGGATTTGAACACAAGTTCATGCTTATTTCCATTCATAGACTGCTTTACTAGATCAAATGCTAAAGCCTTTTTAGTTTTTGGAATATTCCTGTATTTCCCACTAAAATTGGATAGGTGCTTTACTAAGTTCTCAAGGAAGGCATCAGGAAGTAAATCCTACATACTACATATTTCACTGTAAGTTGACTTTTTGACTTAATAATGTAGAATATACATTTTACTGAATAGGGCACAACTAAAACAGAGTTTAAAAATATCAATTTATGAGCTTTTTAAAAAGAATCATTCATATATGCTATCCACACAAAATTATTTTTTAAAGGCAGGTATACATTGTCTGGTGACAGGTAGGAAGAAACAGAACTAGTAAGTACCTTTGCATACTTTGGTGAAAGACCTGCTCACATTTGACTTAGCCTACTTTCACCACAAAAATAAATGCCCCATGTATTCCTGTAACTATCGGGAGGCTTCTGTTTAGGCACACATTGGAACAGAGAAAGGAAAAATATCCTTCTAATATTGGCGGTACAACTTACTACAGTTACTTTCTACTTTGCTACATGTTATTTTCTCATTTATTTACCTACAACAAGGCATAAACTCCCCCAAGCATATTGTGGAAATAGATACAAAAATTTTAAAAAGTCATTTTCAATCATTCCAGCCGGGAACAAGCTCCCTTTAGGCAGACTGCTCACTACAGGTAGGGGTTGTCTGGATTTGGATGCGGGCAGGTATGGCAAGTTTACTAGGAGTTGAAAATTAGCATCCTTTTTTTTTTTTTCCTCCCATATGAAGCAAGAAGTGCAGCAGGAAAATCCAGGCAAAGACTACGTTGCTAAAAGCTCACCGACTACTGTGAACAAAGAAAAGGAGGGAAGAAACTGACCTCATGACATCTCTCAGAAACACGTACTCTCTAATACTTGCTGCATATCAAAAAAAAAAAAAAAATCAAGAATTGTTCAGAAACTGCATCCTTTATCTTGGATTTTGCCAGAATCCAAACTGATAGGATTCGTTTTATCCCACGGACCATGCAGAAAAGAGCGCCCGCCACAGAAAGAAGTACTGGAAGAGCAGCAGATGCACAGAGGGTTCGGTGCCGACGGCGCCACGGGCATCACACCACCACCAAAGTGTCCACTCAGCTCCGTCACGCTGATCTCCCAAGAGGTGACAGAGACCAAGACGGAGCAGTCCTTGACACCGTGACACAGTTTGTGAACGACCACATGAAAAAAAAAAAAAAGAGTAAAGAGGGAAGGAAGAGATTATGCGTGGTGCAGAAAGAAATACAGGAGTGAAAAGAAAGAGCACTCATTCAGCTTATTTTGGCTAGTAAAAAATGAGACCCAAAAGGACAGTATTTTCTTCAAACCTCGTGCTCATGTAATGAAATCTGGCTGTTTTAAAATCCTTTTTAGGATCCGCGCAGCATTGCTGTAATCAAAACAGCCCTGATACAATGTGAAAGCAATTGGAATGAAAAAATTATCAATAGTCCACCTTCTGATCCATACAAAATTACACCCCTGTTCTTGTTAGGGGAAAAACACTCTCCCAAGCAAACAAATGTGCTTAATTAGGAAGAGAAAGACAAAAGAGACAGAGGAAAACAAGGGGAAACAAAAAAAAAAGAGCAGATAATAAAAGAAAGAAGAAGAGAAAAAATTATTCCCAGGGACATGAAAGCTATGTAGGGGAATGAAGACGCTAAGTAGGTAAAAGGACAGTACAGAATAACGGGAAGAAGTCTATAGACATGATTCCCCTCTGGCTTACATGTTATTTTCATAGAATCAGCTCGCCTTCTGGGACTCCTTTGCCCTTCAGGGCTGCCTCCCAAGGGACTCTGTCAAGCAGGCTCTTGAAAAGACCAAAGTCTGTCCTCTGGAAGTCCACGATGGCAGTTCTGCTGGCTCCTCTTCTTGCTTCCCCAAGAATTGAGAACTCTATCATTTCATGGTTGCTGTGCCTCCAACCATCAGAGCCCCCACAAGCCCTTCTCTATTCACAAAGAACAGATCCAGCAGTGCTTCCTCCCTAGTGGGCTCCCTCACCAGCTGTGTCAGGAAGTTATCCCCAACACACTCCAGGATCCTCCTCGACTGCTTCCTCTCAGCTGTGTTGTGTTCCCAGCTGATAGCTGTTAGGTTGAAGTCTCCCACCAGGACAAGGGCAAGTGATCTTGAGATCTCTCCCAGCTGCTTATAGACTAGTTCATCTACCTCTACATTCTGGTTGGGCGGTCTATAACAGACTCCCACCACGATATCAGCACTCCAGTCATGCAAGTCATCCCACCACGTTTCCGTGATGGTGACTACATCACAGCTTTCCTGCCACACAATGGCTTCCAGCTCCTCCTGTTTGCTGCCCAGGCTGCATGCATTAGTGTGAAAGCACTTCAGCTGGGCTTCTGGTCCCACCACCTTTTTGGTGTAGGAAGGCCTAACTTCTGCCTGACCATTCCCAGGCACAGCCATAGTTTCCAACCCATCAAAGACCCCTGTGTCTCTGCTGATGGATTCCCCCCCTTCACACTTAAAGACCTTTTGATGAGCCCTGCC
>JAHREE010000245.1:25848417-25910527 GCA_033628505.1 Tringa tobata
CTGCAGCCAACGGCAGGTTTCATATCCCGCTTCGGCTAAGAATTGATTTTCTCCCTGGAGGAGAACAAGTGAGGTAGCTCCATCTCTTGTACCCTACATAGTCATGCAGTAGGTTTTGGGTTTTTTTGGCTGCAGAGCGACAGTGTGAAAACTGTTGCTAAAGCACCAAGAGATATTTTAACAGAAAGAAACATCCTCCAAAACTTGGAGGGTTTGGCGGGAGTCCGGTGAGGTATGGTGAGGCTCTCCCCATGAGGCAGGGGTAACTGGGTGGTTCCCATCCCTCTTGAGGCTGTCCTACCTCCAGTGTGCTTTTAATGAGGGGCTGGGCACCAGCTCTCAGGAGTACTTGGCCTACCCAGCCTTAATCTTTCCTTAGCCCAGGTTCATGTAGCTTCAACTCCTCTTATTCAGGAAATGACTGTGCAGTCCTCCATGAAGCTATGGTAGATGGCATCAGCATTCCCTAAAGAAAACTTCACCGGGTTTCGTGTCCCCCGCCCCCCAAGCATCCACAACAAAAACATGACATTACTAGAGAAAGACCATATTTTTAGCACCTTATTAAAGAGAGACCTTGGTTTCAGCTGGCAGTGGGACAAGACTAGATCCTCAAACACAGTCCTTTCCAAACGCTTGGGATGCAGAGGGATATTAGGTTTTAAACCCTGATCATTCATTGTACTTAGGTAGAGTGCTGGCAGCAGCAGTGTCCCTGCCTCCTGCTCTGCCTCTCTTCTAGCAGATGCCTCCTCTCAAACAAGATCTGCACCCCATGTTCTCACTGCCCCCAAACCAGGGTCTCCCATGTCAGTCTCTCATACCTAACTCTCCTCTCTAGTATTTGGTTTTCCTGCATTCAGAATGCACCAAAAAAATCAGATTTTTGCTTGTTAAACCTGCACAATTAAAAGTGTTTTTTTTGTTCTTTTTTTAAGTTGTAACAGTTGTTCGTATACTCCTGCCAAGATCCCCAGACAAGTTCCCCACCAAAACAAGCACTGAAACTTGACTCTTCATTTATCTATTTCCATGGTCTAGTTTCCAGCTCCGGTCCAGCGTTAGCTTTTCTGCTGTTTTCCTTTGGTGATACTTTGAACCGAATCTGCTCAATCTTTGAACCCCAGGCGATGATTCTCACAACTGAGGCTCAGACTGTAATGGAGCACCCATACATGTATGTTTATAACATATCTATGTCTTCACCACAGGGAATTTATGCCTCTGATGACAAAAATACATACGTAAAATCCACACCTGTTCTTCCCCACTTTCAGTTCCAGCTAGCCCTGGGGGCCTGCGTGCCTTGGGCAGTCAGATCAGTTTATTTCCCAAGGCACTGGGATGTTGTTACGGTGTACAGAGCCACCCCAACCCTAATGCCTGTTGAAGAAAAGTGAAACTGTAACATCCAGCTTAAGTGCTGTAATAATCACTATATGCATACTGGAGGAGGGGAAAAAAATGAGAAGGATTTCCTTCTCTTTCTTTTTTTCTTTTTTTTTGGTATCAGAAATTTCTGCCCTGACACGCTGCCAGCCCCTCAGAGATGCATCTCTGCGAGTCTGGCCCAGAGCAAAGTGTAAAATTCCACAGGGGTTTAGGCTTAATTCCTTCTCCTCAGCCTTTCCTCTTAGCTACCTTAGTGTCAGCTTTTCTAGAGCCTGTTTCAGAGGTGCCTAATAAGCCCCATACATTATATTTGAAGCTTGGGTGCACGGCTTGAACCTAGGGACTGACTCCCCAGGACTGCTCCCCCGTAGGGCTGCCTAGAAAGGACCAAAGTTCTTCAACAGCTTTGCAAAGGTGTGGATTTTTCATTTTTAAAAAAAAAGTTTTTCTATTATCTATTACCATTGTCAAACAAACCCTACACCAAGCAAAAGTAAAGTGATAGACCTGTTTGCTCCCAACTAAAAGTACACAGGAAAACTGTGGCCCCATGACACCTTCTTGCAGATAGCAATTTCTCACTCTACTCTGGCAAGACATCTCAGCTGATTAATAATGAGATCAGCGTGATTTTACTTAAAAATGTTGGGTATCGGTAACTAACCCACGTCATCCTAATGATCCTACTAATGCTCAGTTGAGGTGTTCGTTATTAACACCGACTACTTTTGTGTTTTCCACCTTTAAATCTCTCTCACTCACTCCAGGTAATGATGGCCAAGATTTCTGCATCCAAATCTGCTGTGAAGTGTTACCGATGCCGTCCTGACAACCCCACCAAGTCTGTATGTGAATGCCTTTCATAACGGAATAGCTACTTTTAAGCTGTTACCATTAAAAATGACAACACACACTGTTCAACCACATTCTGCCCTTCGCTAATATAAGGTTAGATCAGACAGGTAAAAGTGATGGGCAAAATTCAGATAGGCTGAATTGCCCATGCACCTTAAAATACAACATTTAAGGAAGCAGCAGGGAAGTGGGATTCACAAGGGATTTAAGGGGAGGCACTTAAGAGCTGAGTAAAGACGTTAAGGATGAGGTTAGGGAGATGGTAACTATACTCTACACAGGAGAGGATGCAGAAGGCAGCATGGAGGTTTTTTCCTTTAATTGAGACAGGGACTGAAAAATGAGTAACTGCTGGAGGACCAGCAGGAGGGGAAGGGTTTAGCTGAGCTTTCTGTGACTAGGAAAAGGGAAAACAGTAATTTGTTAAATACCATTAAGAAATGTTAATACCATGGTACACATTTTAGTTCTTACAGTGTCGAGTCACAGTTTTTAAAAACTGAAGTAGGAATAAAAATCACAAAGACCTTAATAAAATCATGCCGATCCAGAAGGAAATAAAAACAATATTTGCACAGAGAAGACAGATGCGATTCCAGCCACTAAGATGGCTTGCAGGAGAGGTTACGCTACTCGGATGGAAAGAAATGATGGCTTCTGTGGAAAATAGGGAAACAGCAGAAGGATTCTGCTGCATTCAGTGCACACAGCAAAAGACTTTGTTTTTCTATAGGTTCTGAGAGAGATGAAGAATGATTCAGTCATAGGAAGAAGCTTTAATTTTTGGCTGATTAGTCTCTTCTGAATAATATTGGAATACCGCTGGACTTGACTTCTCTCTCAGTAGTTTTTTTGGTAACATTGTGCATTGTCAAAATGAGCTTGGTGGCAGACATCATCTTTCTCATCTTTGAAATCCAAGCATATAAATACTTGGCTAGAGTTTAGATGTGTGTTCAACCTTCCTAGATGTAGGAAGGTTGAAACCTGCACCCTGACTTGCCCTCAGGATTAGTGCTCGAGAAAGAGGGAGAAGCAGCCGCTTTGGAAAGGAGAACAGGACTTGTGGTTTAGCAATAAACAGCAAGGCCCAGCACACATTATAAATCTCTAAGTGCTATATATTGAAAGAAAATAAAATACCCACACATGCACTTTGGTATGGAAACTTTTTAACAAACCCGAGTGGAAATAAAATGAGATTTTCGGAGCTTGCACTAAACCAGTGTCTCTTCTGGGATTTAGCAAGGGCCTGGCTGACAAAGCACTGAGTCCTAAGTGAAAACCAACACCTGGACAGGTCTATCCCTTCTCGCATGCAGAAGACTACACCAGCCGAGGGAATCATTTCTTTTCCATCCAGAACCTGCTGAAGAGATTGAGGGGCTCTTCTGAATACTCAACCTGCAAATTTAAACCATATGTGGTCTCCTTCCTGGCAGACCTCTCCGTTTTAGTGAAAGTCAGACCCTCTTCCGAGGAAAAAAACCATGGAGCTGGGTGGATTTCAAGACCCTGATCTGAGCGTTTGAGCTTACAGGATTCCAAGGCCTTGGCGTGGCCCTCCGAATGGGAGGCCACTTTTCCTTCCAGGATGAGATGGGATCGTTTTCTGGCCATTGCCTTAGGCTCTGCAGCGTGCTCCCATGTAACTGAGCCCCTGCGAGAATCGGTGGCTGAAGTGCTTGTTAAATGACAAAAAAACCCAGCCCGTGGCTCCCTCTGCTATAAGCAGCTCTCGCTGGATGCCTTACAAGGTCTGCAGAAGATGCATATATTTTTAAAACAGATCCTCCCCCTCGCTACCCATCCTTCTCTTCCAGACCCCAAAATCTCATGCCAAAACAAACAGGCAGGAACGTAATCCCAGAACGAGCTTAGATTTCTCTGGTACTTTTCAGTCGTGCTGCAAATACAGTCTAAATATGAGTTCATGTATTTATATGGTAAGTCTGCTACTCAGACGAAATAAATTAAATACTTGCTGGATTTTGCATATGTCAGGTTAAACAGTGTCTACTGTGTCATTGATACAAGAGAATATTCTGGTGGCTATTACACGTAGACAGCAATAGCACATGCAATGTGCAGGAACTTGTTGAATAAGACTATTTATAAACACTTTATTGCCTTCACCAACATCCTGACAGATGCCTGTCCAGCCTGTCCTGACAAAGTTCTGCTTGCAGAGGCTTCACAGCTTCCCCAGGCCATCTTCCCCAGTACCAGATTATCCATAAAAAATGGTCCTCAGGTCTATCTGAGTCCTCCTTGCTGTAAAGCCATTATTTTTGCCACAGCTGGAAGAAGACACGATTCCCACTCTCCATGCTGCAAGTTTTTGTATATCTAAGGGTGCCTAGCGTGTTTCCCTCACTCACCATCTTTTCATTAGGCGTTGACAGCCCTAATTCACTTAACCTTTACCCGTGGGACACATGCTCCCATCAATGCTCTTCTGACTTTCTTTAGCAAATCTGTATATGTGGTGCAAAGAAGTGGTCACAAGATGCCAGGTGGAGCCTCACCCCTGGTGAGAAGAGGAGGGGGATCACTTTGTGTTCTGCTTATACACCCCTGAGTAACTAATCTGCTGTTTTCATGCTGGCATGACCACGTCCTTCAGCTCAGGCCCCGCTGCCAGCACGTTTTCCATTCATCCTCCAGCTACTAATGAAAATACTCAACAAACGCAACGGTGCTGACCCCTGTAAGTTCACTGCTAATACAAACGATGCAGTACTTAGACCTTGAAGTCATTTCTAACCTCATAATTTCACCTTCACAGTGCTTCCCCAGGTGGCTAAAAGAAGAGTATCATGCCAAATGCCATTTCTGTGCCCTCTGCAAAGCCCATTGCCCTATTTTAGAAGGAAGTCAGAGGGACTCATCAAGAACAAACCCTATCAAACTCACATTGGCTGTTATTTATCTGCTGTCTTTTAGGGACCTACAGATTGCACGTTTATACCAGTATTTTTCCAGGAACTGAAGTTACACAGACTGATTTCAACTTCTCTGCTCCTTCCCCCGTGTCTCTCACGGTCCCTTTTCCACAGGATCACCTCTTCCAGGTCGCTGGTCTGCTCCAGTGTCCCATCATGGGCCTGCCTTTAGAAATGAACTTTCTGGACTGGCCCTATTCTTTGTACAGTATTATCGGGTAACCCGAGCACTGCAGATGTATCTGGTTATTGGAACTGCGGAGGCGATTGCCACAAAACCCGAAACCCTGACCTTTCCTTGAGGTGTTATCACCAAGCTGGTGGGGGGACAAGAGAGCTGATTTATGACCATTCATTAAAATTACACAAAACTGATTATTTATAGAGGTAGGCTTGAGCTGAAAGGTTCAGGCTCAAAACCTGTCTTCTTCGTAGTGTTTGGACATGGGAAAACAAGGAATGATTTCTTGAAGCAATGTGAATATAACTGGATTATATTTTGTTATTTTTTATTATTTTTTGTATTTTGAAATATATTTTATTGTTTCTATTTAATAATTTCTATAATTTTCTCATAGTTTATTCATTTGTTACTTTACTATTTTTATTGATAGATTTTTTTGAAATATATTTTTATTGCTTTAATCTATTTTTTTAAAAATCTTTTTTTAACTGGCCAGGGGCCATCACATGGAAACATTAAGGAGTACTATTGCTTTTCACTTACTTTAGAATTAGAAACACAAAGAGCCAGGCTGGATTTTATATTGGATAATACCATCTCTTTACGCAATGGGCTGCTTTGCAGAGGGGTTTTGAATTCTGGCAATAATTTGTTGACGTAGAAGAGCTTCTACCGACGAATGCGCGCCCAAGCAGTAAATTGCGAATCCGTTATCGTGGGACTGTAACATGAAATTGCCATGCTTTGGAGAGCAGCCAGCCTTGGATTGGGATTAATTTGCTCGCGGCGTTCAATAAATAATGTTCGGAGGGCCACGCGAAAAGCGATCCCCCTTCATTATGCACACCTCCCTGCCAGGGGGGCTATGTTTGGTCACTCAGCTGAAGTTCGTGCAGCAAATGTCTTGGGGGTATTTCTCTCTGGGCTTACAGTAAAAGCCAGCTAAAGTGCCTCCCGCCGCATGGCGATGAAAAGGAGGATCAAGCAGCCCTCGGAGTGAAGCCTCTCTCGGGCTGGAGTTGCTATATATAGGGGACCTCAATAAACACCATTATGACCCGCGTGCGATCCGCCTGCCCAGAATTAAGGTCACATACATACTTTTGTATACGTTTCTCCACCGGTTCGCTTAGCCTACAAATTGGAGAATTACAGGTGAGAAGCTGGCTACATAACGAGGAGTTATAAAATCCAACCAGCTCCCATCCAACAAACCCCTTTAGTCAGTAACACCAGGCAACGGCGGGGGGAAGTAAGAATGAGATTTTTAAACCCAGGTGTAAAATCCATTGTAAAGGTCAGGTTTATAAGGAGACTATCTCAAAACGCTAATGACATGACAGTTTTATGAGGCTGGAAAATGATAGCTTGGCTGAAGCCGAGTAATACTAGAGCAAGGGATTTATTTAAATTGGACTACTTTTTTATTTTGAATTTTGTCCTTGATCCTGCCAAATCTCACTGAGATGAGAAATCCTTACTTGTGTAAGTACCCCCCCCATGCTCAGCTGAACAACTGAGATAAGAAAAGATTATTTATGTGAGGCATTATTCTGTAATCCTTTCTTCCAAAAGTTTACATATTTTTCTGCAGTGTATATAATTGAAAGTTACACGAATTTGAATGTCTATAATTTGTAAAAATATTTATAAAACATCAGCTCTCAGAAACAGAAATACCATGCAGAAACACCAACTTTGACACAGTTCTAACTTAGAGAAGCTCCATTTCTCTGTTGTAGTACAGGAGGACAACCTGTCCAGAAGAGTCACTGGTACACTTTTAACAGAGATGCACACAAGCATAGCCTGCACGGCCTTAGCTGTGCACCCTGAGAACAGGCACTTGTGTATCTAACCAGAGCAAAAGCACTTTTTCATTTGCAATGTAAAAATCTCTCTCATCTTAATGCCGTTTCTTCAAAAAGCAGCATCAACATCCAGTCTGTTTTTTTAAAAAACTGTCTCCTAATACTGGTGCAAGGAGTTAATTCAGCCCCTAGAAGACTGTAAGAAGCCCCTGGACACATTCATCATCAACCATGAAGTTCTTGTCATGCTGAAGCATAACGCATTTTCCTTTAACCTGCAATTTCAAGCTTCAGCCTCAAAACATACAGTATCTACCTATAGCTATGTAAGACATAGCTATAGATATGCTATAGCATAATGTCTATCCATAGCTATGTAAAACATACAATATCTGCCTACAGCTATGCTAGGTTTTTGCTTCTATAGTTCTGCATGTCCCACAGTTCCTTTAATCAACAGTGATTTAAGGAAAATAGGAATATTTTAAACATAAAAATTGTCCGTTCTCTTTTCTCCAGCAGTCCAAGGTCTACTATTTCCCTTTACAGCAGTGTATTGAAAAGGCAGGTGGTGTTTCAGCACCCGGGCACTGGGGTTTAGTGGGGCTTTCTGCACCGATCCCGCAGGCCCGATCCCGCAGGGTGTTGAGCGCTTCCCGGGAAGCGATGAGCTCTCTGAAATCCCTGCGATTCGGTTCCCCGGGCCAGGCAGACACTGACCCCATCTCCACCAACACTCTCCTGGGAATCCTCCCCTCCCCAGCACGCGCCAACCTCCTCCTCCAGCGTTGGAGGTTCTCAATTAATAAATTACTCATCCCGGTAATGAGGCAGGGTGAATTTGGGGCAAAAACCAGCTGCTGTGGAGACCACTTTGCCAAAACGCTCGTGTATTTGTCCTCTTTCTGATTGGAGCATGTTTGCAGGTAGCTCCTCAGCGAAGAGGGCTGGTGTGTAATGAACCAGGGACAAACTGACCCTACGGGGCATTGCTCTTCCTCCAAACAAGCCTCTTCTGCACAGAGGCTCCTGCAGTTGCCAGGTGGCTTCCTACCTCTCCACCCACACTGGCACACCACAGCCAGGGAATCACACAACTGAGCATGGATCATCTTCTGCTTTGGCTAAGTCTTTAAGTTGAGAGAAATCAAAGGGAAAGACTTCCCTATCCTGTCTGTGAATGGTTTCCAAGCCTCCCACTGCGAAAACAAAACCAACCTCCCCCTCTGTTTTGGAAAATTTAAATACTAACCACTTTTTCCAACTTTAACTATTTGCTGAATTTAACCCAAATTAATAAATAGGTCTGAAGCGTTCAGTAAACAAGCAACCAGCTGGAAATTTTATTTGGCCACACTCTAGTAATTCCTTTCTTTCCTATACTATTCGTACAAGCCTAGATGACACAAAAGATTGCTACGCAGTGACACAAGTAACAACTATATTAGCTTGTGGCTGCAGGGTAGCACGTAGTGCACAGATATTTGAGCTAACTTTAAATTGGCTAGCTGGGATGCTGGCCATTCATCCCTCTGCAAAAGCTGAGAGGTTAAGTTGGGCTGGGATATCGCACCTTTAGGTACCCTTGTGTGATCTTTTTCATCTCGTGGCCACGTCGCAGTGCCCTCTGCAACAGCAAAGACCCTCAAGGGCCAAACCCAAGAACATGCTCCTTGTCAGAGAGATTTTCTGTATTTGTCATAGCATTTGTGACATAAACAACAACAAAAGCGCTTAGATTTCTTTTTCCACAAAAGCTGTTTCTCACCTGCTGCTCAGTTTTAGAAGACTGGAAAACTGAAACTTCAAGTTTTATCCCTTTACAATTACTTTACACATTTTCATTCCTGTTTCCTGACCCCACCAGGTCTAAGCACAGATGAGAGAAAATGCTTCTAGAATAAGACTCTTCCCCAAACCTTAAAGAACGGAAAACAAGGATAAAATCAAAACCAACAAGCTCTCCAACCCCCTAAATTCAAAATCACCCGATTCAAAACAAACAGGTATCATGCCCTTAGAAACCTCCCAGCCTAATTTTTAAGGCTGAAAAGACTCCAGGAAGACTCCTCCACTTTAATGCCTGTCTGGCCAAATGTTGAGGTTCACTGATGTTTAATTCATTCCACTTTGTGCCAGGAACTCAGTTGGGCTGCTCAAACTGGGAGTGCAGGCTCCTTGTATAGCCAGCAAAGGGGGAGTTCAACCCACCTAAAGTTCCAGGAGCTCTGTCATTAGCTTACAGTAATTAGCTTCTTACGTCAGATGTGCACTTTGGTGCATAAAGGCTAGTAGCACAAACTTCCCCATCTGTCCATAACATAGCTGTCTTGCTTCACATTCACAAGGAAAAGCAAATGGGGTTTCCAGAGGGACTGCTGCTCTGAGTCTTTTTTAGGGACTCAGAAAGGTACGGAACACACTAGAAACCCACTGCTGGGTTTCAGTCAAAAGACCTGCCAGATAGGTAGCTCCGTCTGGACTGGGATCAGTGGTCTTGCTGAGTCTATGTAGTTAAAGGGAAAGCAATTTAAACCAGTTTGTGCTTTGGGCTGGCTTTGTGAATGGTGGCAAGCCTGATGCAAATGTTCAAGTGGGTTTGTATGGAAAAAAAGTAGTCAGATACAAGCTTAGTGCCTGACACCTCAAACAGCACTCCAATGATATATTTAGCTTGAATGAACTCCCGAGCCCTGGTTCAAATGTGTTCCACTACTGCATGTTCACCTCCGTGCTGGAAAAAGATGAGTCCACAAAGGTCTTATTCTGGCACAGCAGTAGCCCAAGCCAATTGACTTTCCATGCAGTAAGTCATATGAAGCGAATATAAAGCAGGCGGAGAACACAGAGTAATGATTTTCTGTTGCTGGCTGATAAAAGGAAGCATACACTGATCTTTCTGGACAAATCACCGTGCTCAGCTGAAACCTTCATGCCTCCTCCTGTGAATATGCTGAAGAGGTCGGACACTTAAAGTGATCCGAGCTAAAGTCAAGCACCACTTGTCGATAAAGCCCTAGTTAACACATATCCTGTTTGGGCTGTACAGTTGTTTTTAGTGATCAGATATAGCAAAAAGCAGTTACGGGGATGTGATGGCAACCCGAGAAGAGCTGTGAGGTGACAGAGAGAGTATAGCCCCATAGATTGAGCTGACCAGACCAATGCTGATCCCTAATGTACGCAGCCAGGCTCTCAAGTTACGTGATTTAGTCCGTAGCTTATCAGGAGCGATATAACTAATCACATATGTTTAGGGGAAAGGCACGATTTATCAGATCCTACCCCAGAGGTTCATGTTCTCTCTCTTTACCTAGAAAAGATGGTCATCCAAGGTTACGGGAGAAGTAGCTGAGAGATCAGCACGCAAAAACTTTCATGGCAGCTGCCTTCGTCTGTTAGGCAGGCTTTTCTACCCCAGAGCAGATGGCTTTGAAGTTGGCACAAAAGCCAAACAGACAAGACATAGATACACGTACAAAAGCTTTCTCACTCCCACATGCATTAATGCCCTCTGAAGGCAAGTCACACCAGACTTTCACAGAGAGGTCTCTGGGTACGAGTGTGGAGGAAGTTCGTTACATTCTCCTTTTTAACAAATTAGTTTGGTTCCCAAGCTTTGTTAGTCAGGAAGTGACTGGGTAGCTGAAAATTCAATACTGTCACAGTACACTGCTGCAAGAGCTGAAGACGTGTTTGTCCTCTACTACATTCTGCACCGGTTTTCTTTTCAGATATCATGTTCATAAATTAAAGTACTGGAAGTAGTGAAGAAATACTTAGGAAGAACATATTAAAAATGCATCTGTGTTAAAAGAACATCTCAAAAAAGAAAACACTGAAAATTCAAGAAACAGCTTTTTCTTTTGTGCTTGTCAGAGGAAGATACAGCATATGACTGAAGTCAAACACTGCAGCTTTGTTTTAGGGGGACACCCCACCCTCACCCCCCATTAGCAATAAGAAAAGTCAGCAGAGTTATTAGTATTCCTGATAACGCATTACAAAGTTTTCTGCAATTCTATAACCTTGCTGCTGTTCCTGGATATAAGACAGAATAAGGCTATAATTTCCTGACTGATCATCTGACCTACCAGAATATGGATTATCTGGTCGTCCTCAGTGCGAAGTGGTTGTCAGTACTTCAGGGCTGTAGGTGCTGGTCAGCGAGGCAGAACAAAAGAGCAGACCTGTTAATAAAAATGAACAACCTTTAAAATGACAGACAATTGTTTGCATATGCAGAAATCCAAAGTATAGCTTGTTCTTTAAAACATAGAGAGAGAGAAGGCAACTCCCTTTTAAAAAAAAGTTTATCTGTTTTTTCATTTGCAAAACCAGAGAAACAAAACCATTCATTTCCCGTTGATCGGGTGCCCCTGACACCAGTACAAGGTGAAACTTCTCACAGTTTGACCAGAGGAGTGGGTGTCCTGTGGACTTAACAGCCTATCTCCAAATGTACCTGAGCAGGAAAGCAGAATCAAAGGCTCACTCCACCTGCTGAACAACCTGCAGTGCTGCTCCAGCATTTTCACCAGGCACGAGATAAAGAATTCCTCCCAGCTGGATGTTACCTGACCTCCCAAAAGCAGAAGAGGATTTCAAGTTTCTAAGCAAAAGAGCACGGCAACGTACCAGGCTGGATTTATATTGATCATGCAGCATTTTAGGTTGATTTCCTCAGCCTAATTTTAAGTGCAGTGTACCATAGCAATAACCTTCATCATCCCTTGTCAGCTGGACAGGCCTGAAATACTTCTCAGGAGAAGACGGGAAGGTGAAGTGAGATATCCAAAATTTTTTGCCTTAATAACCTGCTATTTTCCACAGACCCTTTATTTTTTGTCAATCAATGCTGACATAAATGTTAAGACAAGGATGCAATAGCTGCACTGGCTATTTATAGAGGCACTGTATAAAGATCAACAGATGTTTTCAGAAGAGCCCTGTACTTCAATATGGTTACTTGCAAAAATTTCCTTCAGAGAAGTCAGAGCATTAGAAAAAACTAGAACACACAAACTGAAAAATAAAAGCCCTGACTTGTTAAGGTTTTCTGGAGAATCCACCACTTGTAAGGATAATTGCTGTTATAGTCCAGCTGTTGTGGGCTGCTTATGTTTGATCAATTAATGGTTTAAAACATGGAAGTGTGGAAAAAGCAAGCCAAAAGTACTGATGCTGTCAATAATTCACAGCAACACCTCTGACAAGGTACACGTTGAATTTTTGGCACCAGATTAAAAGTTAGTCATATTGCCAATTCTAAACACTGGAAATTCAAAATTAATCAGATTTTTTAAAACAGTGTAGATAGATGTACTAGTTGGGAGCCTCCATTGGTCAATGTCAAATTCTACTATTAAATCACAGGTAATTTTTTAATAAAAGCTGACACTGAAAAATAGTCCATATATCAAAACACACCACGAGTTCTACCGCTGTCATGGCAGAGTTACAATGCAGCTGTGGGGTTTTGCTAAAATGCACAATAAGTACAAAGTACAAATACAAAGTATCCCTTTCAAAATAAGGCAGATTTTGATGAGAGTCTGACTGCAAAATACTACCAAGGCAAGTTTCAGCCAAATCAGTATAAAAGCATAATTACTGGTTTTACCTTTGAAGTTGGGTTTATTTTACCTACAGGTGCTAAAGACACTTGCCTTATTCTCAAGGTGAATTCTCTAAGCAGTAAGTTATTCCAAGGCACTTTAATCCACAGGATAAGTATATGCACCATGTTTGCATGAAAGCATAAGGAGTGCAGGCTGAGCAATCATCAGGCATCTACAGGGTCAAGGCTTTTTTGTACCAACTGGGAGCAAAGAGTGAAAATGAACATCATTATCACCACTAATGAAGAGCTCAAGCTAGCCATGTGGTAGAGCCATCAGGAAGGATGTCAAGAATTGGCTAATAAAATCTACTAAGTGTGAAGTTCATGTGACCTTTCTATATGGAAAGCGAGCTCTCCATAGAGAGCGTGCTCTCAGAGCTGTCAGATGGGGGGAAATATCTGGTACAATACCTTGCCTGCTCTCAGTTTAGCATGAGGAGCAGAACAGAGCCTGTGCTTTCACTAATCTCTCATTACATCCGATGAGCAGCACGAATAACCATCAGGGAGAATATTCTGACCTTCATTAGATATTCACAGATCCCTGAGCTAGAAGCAGCAAGCTTCACAAGCATCCTGATAGAAGTCACCTCCTGCACTTGAAGGCAGCCTAGAACAAGATACCTGATTTCAGAATTCCAAAGTTTAATTTGAAACACCTCCTAGGACCCAAGTCAGGAGTGGAATTTGAGAAGAGTTTTACTGCCAAACTAAAGGCACCCAGATAAAATCCTGGCTTCAAATAGCTCCGAGTTTTGTGATACTCGAAATGCAGACTTGGCATTTTGCAAAACACCATGTAGGATTTTCTGTTCCTTTTTGTCAACACCTATTACAGGTTATTGACCTGCACGGCGGTGCATCAAACTCATGTAGTATCTCTGTACATCAGATGAGCAACTGGCAAGTTAGGAAACATCTGAAATTAAGCGCCTTAATTGTTTTAAGCAGAATAGGTGCCCAGCTGTAGTTGCCCTTGCCCATACTGTTTGGTCCCTGCCAAAGGCTCCGTTCAGGACAGGGTCCCAGCTGGGCTAAATGCTGTAAAAGCAGAGTCCAAACCTCAGAGAAGAGCTCCAGCAAAAGCTTATAAGGGCCAAAACAGAGGCAGCAAGGAGAGAAAGCTAAGTAATTGGAGTAAACCCGGCACACGTCCTGCTAGACTGAAGGCATCAAACAGGCAGCTCTGAGGAAATTTCATTTTAAATTTGGCCTTAATCTATCTGACCCAGTTCCTCCCTTTGTAATTTTCAATTAAGCCTATAAGAAAAAAAGAAACACAGCTTTGTTTAAACCACTTGAAGCCTTTTCTGCTGGTGTGAGCAGCAGACAGCAATAGCGTATGTTGTGTTCAGGCAAAATACAATATTCTCAGATTCTGAAGCTTCCTGCCCATTTCCATGATTAAGAATTTCATCCAGAAAAACCCATCTGCCTCTATAGCAGCAAGACCAGTTCCAGTATGAACACAGGCATGAGAGCAGGGAAGTTGCTTGTGTACCCCCAGCAGTGGGGCAATTAGTGCAATTATCCCTGGTTCTGGCTTTCAATGAAGACTGTGAGCGTGGCTGGTCTTGTTCTCTCACCTGAACATGGTCAGGCTGTGCTTGGGTCCTTCCTGTGGTCTGCTTGTGCAGTGGCACAGAGGAGGGGCAGATGAAGCATTTCTAGCTAGAAAGTCCCAGTGAGGCTTCAGTGGCCTTTATCAAATGGTCACTATCCTTCTGGTGTGCTGGTCCTAAATAAGAGTCCTTTGCTCAGTTGCTTTAAAACTTTCCATACGGTACAAAGAGACAGAAGGCATCATTTCTGAGGGATTAGAAGTGACCTCTGCTCAAATGCTTGGCTACTTTTGCCTATGATGAGGCAAAGCCAGGTTCCTTTTTCTTTTGCTGGGTAAGGATGGCAAATTGCTTTATTTGAACTCTTTCAAACTGGTCCGACAGCCCCATGGGAGCTCCCAGAGAAATTCAGGTTGTTGCAGATTTCTGCAACACTTTCTTGTCTCCAAGCTCTAACTTATGGCACGTGTTCAGTTTAGATGTTTGCCTTTTACAAGCAAGTTCTTGCAATACTGCATACTGTAACCATATTTTAAACGAGCTAATGCTTAACTGCAGAGTTTTAGCAGTTCTCCGAGATGGGGTCAGTGTCTTCAGGGACCTTGCAGAGCCCCTTGCTAAATGCCAACAAGGGAGATGCACTTAGGGGCACCTAAGGGGCAGATTGGCACCTGTGGGACAGAAGAGACACCTGTTGCTCCCATATTTTAGCAGCACTAATCCATGTCAGGAAGAGCAGGTTTGAAGCCCTCAGGGTTTAAGTCAATCATATTGAAATGCTCTGCACAAGAGGACTGGGGGTGGTAGACGTCTAATCAAGGTCTAGATGGGTCACGTTCATTCAAGGCAGGAGACATTTTGGAATTTAAAGGGGAGCTAAACCCTCGCCAGCCCTGCCTCGCTGCCGTAGGTGGCAAAGGGGAAGAGAGAGGAGCTGCAGCTGTCTGGTCTCAGCAGAGGAGCGCAGGGTGCATGTACAGCTCTCGGGGAGCTATTTGAGAGGCTCCGGCTTCGGACACGGGCTCGGCGTGCGTAACGAGAGGTACACCAGGACACCCAGAACATGCCCGCTCTGTGCGAGGCGGTGCAGCGTGAGACCCCCTCCTGATTCACACAGATACCTGCACCTCACGACCTTGCTGTACAGCAGCACGGACCATATCAGACTGTAACCACCTGCACCTCAGCCGAGGCACAGCGCGCCGGTGCGCTGGCTATATGGCTTCTGTCTCCAGAGCTAGCTCCTCTGGTGTTAACTTCAGTATCTCCACACCTTTGCACGTGTGCTCTTCACTCACAGGAAACCCTGAATTTGTTGCCGATGCAGACAGCCACAGGCAGGCACACAAACACATGGAGTTTATGCAGCTTTTCTCCCTGCAGCCTGGGAAAATGTGCCACATCCTGACTTACCTTCCACTCCCTTTCCTAAGGAACTCATAGTACCAATATATTTCTTAACATGCCCTTTGTTGTTCAACAGCCCAGCCTACCGGTGTAAATGCCACTGTAATAACACTTAGTGCCTACTGTACAGCATCTAGAAGTATTGAGTTTCTGCAGCTCTGAGGTAGAGACATTTATGATCCCCATAGCTCTATGTTGTAAATACTTTTTGAATACAGTGAAATGCATGCAGAAAGAACTGAAGACCAGAGTATGGCTGCAAAGCCACTGGCAGTTTGGGGAATAATGTAACACATGCAAGTCCTCTGAAAGTAACAGGACAGACCAGCTTTTGGCATGATTTTGATGAGAAAACGTGCACGTCTTTGTACAGAAATATCCTTTCACTGCTCTTTTAGATCATGGATGTGATCATGTTTCATTCATTTCCTTTACAGACCACAGGGTGGCAAAGACTGCTTGGTGCTTGGCGTCTGTACAGAGAGATGACAAGCTGGAAAGCTGGGTCCTCAGCACGGAGATGGGTAGAGCCCCGTGAAGCACCCACCGCCCTTGACTGAACAGAAACCACAACCACAGCAGCATACACTCCATCAGCTGGATATGCAGGTTATATTCCCTTCCCACGGGAGGGACGTAGGGCAAGGAACAAAACAAAGAAGATGGGCTTCCAGGTGGAGCCCATAAAAGGCCAGGTCTTCGTGTGTTCCAGGTCTCTAGAGCCTAACATGGACCGATGGCACTTCAAGGCCCCACTGATGATTCACGCTGCAAATAAACTTCAGAAGGCAGCAGGTGCTGGCGCTCATCAGAGGATGAAGCACAATTGTTTTCTAGTGAACAGAGTAATTTGAAAAGTATTTGTGCCATCTTGCCAAAAACACAAACTGTGCCACGTTTATTTTTAGAGGCAGATATCCCTCCGGGAAGAAACCACAACTGGTTATGTCACGCATAAATCAGAGCTACCTGCTGATACCATCACAGAGCTTACTACAGTGCTTTTTAAAATGGCTTGCTACCCAAATCCAAGGCTATGTTTTTCCTTGACACGTGGCGAGTTATGATGCGCTATTAGGTACCCAAACTTTAGTTTACATGTCAAACTACCTGCTTTCTCAAGGAGCAAAATACTCACTGGGATGAAGGTGTTGGGCAGGGAAGGGAATATGCAGCCCTCTCTTCTTCAGCACATTTCTATTCCATACTTTTGGCTCCCCAGGAAGCTGTGTTGAGCTCTCTTCTGCTCCAGCTCCTCAAGGCATTAATGTTTGCATTAAACTGCGTGACATTATTCACCCCAGCATCGCACACAGCTCTGCTGCTCTGCACACAAAGGGGACACGCTCCTTCAGGTATCAGCATCCCAGTCAGATTAATAGGATTCATGATGCACAATGGAGTACAAATCATAAAAAAAACCCCACCAACATTTCCTATATCAGCAACAAAGCTTGTACTACACAGCAAACACACGAGTCTTAGAAAAGGATGTGTGATTATACATGTATACACACATAGAAGGGTTATGTCAAAAGAAAGAAGTTTCTGCAAGACTTCCTTATTAATCGTGTATTCTTGTTGTTCTTGTGTCATATGCTATGGACAGTCCTGGTTATCTATTGTCTCACATTTCCTCTCTTAAAAGGCTGTTTGACCCTCAGCTCTTTCCAAAAATAATTGTATTATTCATGGTGCAAAGTTCTACAGTTACGCTTTCACTATTCTCACAAAAAAAAATACCATTTTTCCACCTCTTCACTATTTGGAAAATAAGGTCTGCAAATCCAGCACCAACGAGCAGTATTTAACTCACTAAGGCAGTATGCTTTCCGACTACATAAATGATTTTGAACACACAACATATTTTGAATACTTAACCAAAAGATTAGATGCAAACCCTCATGTATCAGTGGGCAACATTAGGGATTCAGAGTTCTGGTTGAACTCAAATGTTGCTGGGTATTAAGAGTTACGGGTCCTGGTGTCATTTTGTCTTCTCATTTCTCCCAATTTCTATCATCATCCTTACTTTTTATGGCTACATAATAATATAATTATGGTGTGATTACTGCACTGACAAAAACTGCTTTGAAAAACTCATACAAGAGCACTTGATAGCTGCACAGATGGTGGGCAACGGCCTTATGGATGGAGGTTGGACTAGATCAACTCCAGAGGCCCCTTCCGACCTTAATTTTCCAACAACGTTTTAACATGTGTGCTTATATGCCAACACCTAATATTACCCTTCTGTACGCCAGTTCATCCAAACAGAAATACCCCCACAGGGCAGACAGGCCTTGGAGGCTGAAATTCCTCTGCTAGATCACCTCCTGTGCCTTGCCAGACTGAGCTCCGAGGAAAGGCGACACCCTGTTCTCTAAATATCACACGAGGCCTGTCCTCGGGGAGCTCGGCGGCGGTGGCATCTGGGAGGATGGACGCACAGACCTGGCAGCTATTGGGTTGAAATGACCCACAGAGAGAGACAGTTCCTCCAAACGCCGAGCCTTGCTTTCTCCTTGCAGGCCAAGGACCTCGGTCGAGGTACTGCTGTGCATCGTCACACCCACTGCTGAAGAAATTCTCCAGCATGGGTGGATGCTCAGGGTAACGAGCTCCAAGCAAGGTCTCGCCAGCTTGATTTGCTCCCTGCCATCCTACATCTCTTGAGTTCACTCTTTGCCTTCCTCACACTATGGCCATCGGTGGCCTCTGGACCATGCTTCTGATAGAGCCTGGGTACCTCTGGCCCTCAGGTTTCTGAAATCCTTCACCCTTTCACTCTGGCCCATAAAGCAATGAAGATAAGCCACTCGCGTTGTGGCTATTGAGAAAAGTAAGAGGATCGCTTCCATCGCTTCAACAGTTGAAAGTTACTGTTCTGCAAGATCGGCCCTACTGCAGCGTGACACGGAGAATGACGGGCACCGTTTTCACATCATGTTTAGCTAACACCATCCCTGTCCTGCTTCCCAACCGTGCAAGCAATAAAGCTTTGTGTAGTCCCCGTGCTTTCCGAGGCACAGTCCACTTTGGAACTCTAAAAATAGCAAATCCTCATGTTCCAAATATCTACCAGCTTACAGCCTGGGCAGCACCCAGGCAGCACCTTGCAGGCAGACCTGTATGCCTGTACCTACCTCAAACAGCTTCCCACGGCCCCCGCCTGCTGGTGCTTTCCTCCTCTCGGACACATGTACATGTATGCACCCACACGGGGACTTCTTCATTATGCAACATCATTAGCAGTGGAGAACCCAGTTTCTCTACCCCAAATTGTACACTGCTCCAGAGACACTTAGTGTTAAGATTAAAGAGCTATATCATTTTAATTACGCCTAAAATGAAGATTTTTATTCTCATTCTAATGAAAACATATATTCCCTACTGCCATTCTGGAAATATACAGATCTCTACTCTCTACTCAAAATCAGAAGCAAATCCATCTGATATTCTTAGCATATAGGTTGCATTAGGAACCCCTGGATTGACACGTGTTTACAAATTCTCATTTTGTTTTTCTCCTCAATGACATTAGGAGGAGCAGCTGTTTATACCATGACCCACAGATACTGGAAGCTATTTAAATATAGTCCGGACAAAGTACTTGCTAGGACTACAACTAGGCTCTGGGCTTTCTTTTTTGTTATCTGTCTCTCACCTCTCTGCTCCAGGTTTTTTTTTTTCCTTCCATCATTCCTTCTTCAGTAATTTTAGTTCCTAGCTATCCAGTAATTACTCTTTCACTAGTTTGTCTGGCTCCTGCCCATTTGCTTGCAGGTTTGATGGTGCATGTCCTACGCTGGAGGAAAACACCTGAGCCTTCCCTTGCCCTCACACAATCCCCCAGCTCATAACCCGAGCCCCCTGACCAAGCTGGTGCGTTGCTTCAGTGCCTGGGGCTGCTCTCATCCATCTTTGTTCTCCTGGCATTAGGGAAACACATTTCCAAAGGATCATTTCTGCCCCTCACCTCAGAAAGCCTCAGTGACTTAAAGGTTCTTTCCCCATGTGGTATCTCAAAGCACAAATGAATCACACATAATATTTCTACCCAACAGTTTCAGAATTAGATATATTTTATCTATTCTAAAGTAACAAGAAACAAAATACTTTTCTGATGCTTAGTTTAAAAAAAAATATGCCATTGCCTGCACTTTTCTTTCGGTAACAATTTTTCTCCTTCACTACTGTTTCAAGTAGAAGTGGTAAAAGCATCTAAAACACAATAAAAGAGTTGGTCAGGAAGTTAAAAAAATAAAGATAAAAAAGGAGTGTGTTTGGAAAAGCATTTTCTGGCCTCACTTCCTCCCATGCCACTATTATTTTCTTAGTGCCACAGAAACACCAAAAGGCTTTGGTTTTGTTGTTTTATGCAGTGTATCCACACAAACCAAGAACACCTTACTCTTGGTTTCAAAAGGCCTGGACTGATAACAGTTCAAAACATGGTTGTTTTTTAAGGTAGTGGCACCATCTGCATGTCTGAGAGGCTGCAGATGTTTGCGGGATTTTGATGAAGTGTGAGCCTGTAGGGCAAATGACAAAACCAGTGGGAAGACCCTTGGAAGAAAGTATTGCCATGTTTTTCAGCTAGGGGAAAAGACTGATTTTTAAAGCTAAAATTAGAAGGCAGAAGGGGTAAAGATGCTACCACCTTTTTTTAAAAATCAAAAAATGTATTTTACTGTAACACTGCAACTGAGCTGAAAAGTCTTTTTGATTCCAGTTCCTCCTGCTTTTTTTCCCCTCTCGAAACACGTGCCCCTTCAGCCAACTCGACTCTGCAGGGCTGTAGGAGGCAAAACTCCTGGGCTCTCTCTGTAGATGCCAACCCGTGCAACCTTTACCGGGGAGCGAGGGAAAGAGAAAGGCTCCTGCGAGCCCCGCTGACCGGTGGGAAGCAATGTGGGGAATCCTGTGCTGGCACCCGCTCGCTGCTCTTTCCTGGACACGCTCTCGAAACGCCTGTCAGGTAGTTTCTTCTAAGAAAATTTCTGTACAAGACTTGACTTGAAAGGTGCACTTTATCCTGCCTTCAGGGAGAACGTAAGAGCACAAGCCTGGTGCAAACAGGGCTGCTCACCCTTCATTAAAATGGCAAACCAGAAGTCCCCGGCTAATCCCCAAGTCATGGATGTGATCTCTGAACCTCTGACTCTCCCTGCTCATCACCCACAGCCCGAAGCAAGGCAGCTTGGAGGTCTGGATGCAAAGTCCCTGCTGACAAGCTGCCGGGATGAGGCAAGGATGCTGCAATACGACAACTGCACAAGGAGCACAACTGCTAGCTGAAATCCCATCTGTGTTTCTCTCCTCATTAAAAAATAAAACAACAACAACAAAAAAATCAAGACTAGGCGATGATAAAAACTGGGCAACTCTGTGGCTGTTGGATTTATCCAACAGCCCTGCCAAGAAGGACAACTCCATTTTTCCACTCCTTCAGATATCATGTGCTAACCCCAATTGTAGAAATTTAAATCTGGTCTTTAAATTTAGGTGACAGGCCACCTTCTTGGCTCATTTGGACAGCTGCAAGGTTATCCCAAGTGGAAGGGAGGGGTTTTGAAGCAATTGGTTAGAAGATGAGCCTTTAGGTATCGCCTGGAAGAGTTTCAGGACTTCTTTCATAGTCTCTGCAGAAATTACAAACTGCCACTGCTACCTCTGCTCTCTGTCCACCCCCTTTAGACTTATTTTATTCCCTGTAACTATATTTAAATTACATTCAGTGTTACTCACAAAGCAGTAAGTGCCTTCATTTTTGCATACGCTATTTTCCCTTCTCATTAACCTCCCCCCAAAAAAGGAGAGCTCAGAGAGCAGAAATTAAAAAACCATTCTCCAACTTCCCGCACAGACATCACAGTGCAAAAACAAAATGGATGACTGACTCCTGAAATTTTGGATTTAGCTTCATAATTGAAGGAGCAGAAGGAATTTTAGCTTTTTCAAGAAATGATTAACTTCTTTAAAAATAGCCTCTGTTCCTTTCTTGCACTGTGTAGTTGCTCAACTAAATTAACAGAAACAAACAAAGAAACAAGTTTAGTGATGCTGGAGGGGAGAGTGTCAGAGTTCTAGTTGATAAAAGAAGAACCAGCCTCCTGAATTTCCGTGTTTGACAGTTCTGACATCGAAACTTAACTCCAAAATAAAACCACAGCGTTTTATACTCACTTCCCTCTGGGACACTTCTGGAGATTTTACGCACAACCTTGTATTATTTCTTCTCCCCTAACTCTGTTATAAGTTTTACATGTTTTCCTATGTAGAGACTCCCAAAGTAGTACGAGCATTTCAAAAAAGCTACTCCAAATCCCACACATATATCATAACAGAAAAAGATGCTGGATTTTTTTTTCTGGAAAATGAAACAAAATAAGATGAGAAGCCCAGCACACGTGAACCGCACACCTTGTTTAAACTTTCCTGTACTACCAATCCCTCCATATCCTGAACCTGCCAAACATGAAAACCAGTATGCGTGTGGCCAAAAGTAGAGCACCCTCTGCTTCAGCTCTCCCACTCTGACCATGACCAGCACCATCACCCCCTCCAGCAGCCCATGACCACCCTCTGGGGCTGACTGCAACCAGTTTCCCTGCTCAGCCCCCGGCACGTGCTTGCAGAAGCAGAGTGGGATGAAGCAGCACTGCCTCAAGCCTGCCCTCTGCACCACCTGGAAGGGAGCGGGTTTTGGCCCCAAAATAAATAGCTATGTTATCAGGCCTGTGAAGCCCTGTGGTCTCCTGCAATGCAAAGATGCCATAGGAGCAACAAGCCTTGCAGTTTGTGTCTACCATGGCACGGCTCAAAATCATGCTGTAGTTAAAGAAAAGAGGTTTCCTCCAAGTTTATACCAAATTCTCTCAACCTATATGCAGGCACAAAGTCCCATGGCAAGAGTCTAGCAATGGAAGAAGTCATGGTGTCAGAAAACAGCCCCAAATCCTCCCTTCTACCACGGAGACCCACTGCTAAATCATATTTATTCCATACTCAGACCTCTCAGTGACAAGAGTGATTTATAGCCGTCTAGCAGTATTAATACCACAGCGACCACTGCAGTATCTGGGGAGTGCGGTATAAATACGGACCGAGCGATAGCCAGGGAAGCCCAAAGAGTGGGCGAGGAGGGCAAGTGGCCAAAGCAGCTGAGAGACGTGCTGATTCAGTGCATCTCCTTCAGCTGTCCTCAGCAGCGGGTTGCCACAGAGTGGAGGTCGGGAAGGTTAAAATAAATGATTTTCCTTTCCCCAACCCCACCCCTTAACGGCCTCTTTCTCACACTTTGCTTGAGTCTACGAGGTTCTTTGTTTGAGTATCTGACCACAGCGCTTTGTGTTATTACATGAAGTATAATAAACGCATTACTATTTCTTCTAAAGTGATGATTTGGCTAGTGCCCACCAACCTGCAGCACTCAGCAGATGAGGTTGGAGTTGTCACCCCTCTCTCACAGATGGGGAAATCCATGCAAAGGGAAACTGCCTTGTCTCAGCAGGCCTGTGGCTGTGCCAGAAGTAGAGGAAAGGTTCATGTTCTCACCCAAAAATCCAGCCACAGGGCTTTTAAGATGGCAGCTCGAAACATATTCCTCTTCAAATGTGAGGGAAATGGAAATGGTTGTTTTTCTGGATGTGCTCAGTTTCATGTGCTTAGTTTCTTCCCAAAACACATTAAAGGCAAGTATTTTCAGCTGACTCTGAATAGGGCCTTTCAGCAGTGAAATCAGTGAGAATTTGAAATACAAGCTTTGCATGTTGACTTCTTTCTTCTCTATAAATAAAATACAGTTCTCTATTCCCAAATGAAACTTTTGAAATAAAATATAAGCAGGGAAAAATCCCTCACAGAAATGGGATTTGCCATGGGGTTTTGCAAGCACATAGTTGGCTTAGGGGAGCTTCTTCCCATCTGGTCTAGCAATGCTTGAGTACCCCTCCTTGCTAGAGAAGGAAAGGCACTTTGTTCCATTTTTTCTTCTCAGGATACTGTATTTTTTTTCTGAAGAAATGTGACGGATGCAGCAGCCTACCTACTTGCTACGATTCCCACAAGAACAGTTTCTTTTCTGACTCCACAGCTCTGCAGGGAGCTGGACTTCTCAGCAGCATCCCAGCACGCTGATTAAATACTCTGCAACTACTTTTCGTCACGCCTTCTGAGCCCCTTGCGTAGCCAGAAAGGCTAGAGTGAACTGTTCTCAAGGGTAAGATCGGATTTGGGAGGGTGAGATCAGATTTGGGAGTCCCTCTTCACCTACAGCAGTGGAAATCGAGGAGTGTGTGGGACTGCACTTACAGCACAAAACTTATCTATGTTTATGGAATTGTTACCATTTGGCTGATTTGGGCTGTTTCATAGAATCATAGAATGGGTTAGGTTGGAAAGGACCTTAAAGATCATCTAGTTCCAACCCCTCCTGTCAGGGGCTGGGACACTTCCCGCTGGACCAGGTTGCTCAAAGCCCCATCCAGCCTGGCCTTGAACACCTCCAGGGATGGGGCATCCACAGCTTCTCTGGGCAACCTGTTCCAGTGTCTCACCACCCTCACAGTGAAAATTTTCTTCCTGATATTTAGTCTAAATCTCCCCTCTTCCACTGTGAAGCCATCACCCCTTGTCCTATCACTACATGCCCTTGTAAAAAGTCCCTCTCCAGCTTTCTTATAGGCCCCCTTCAGGTACTGAAAGGCTGCAATAAGGTCTCCCTGGAGCCTTCCTTTCTCCACACTGAACAACCCCAAATCTGTCAGCCTGTCCTCATAGGTGCATAGGACACATGCTCCAGCCCTCTGATCATCTTTGTGGCCCTCCTCTGAACCCACTCCAACAGGTCCATGTCCTTCTTTTGCTGAGGACTCCAGAGCTGGACGCAGTACTCCAGGTGGGGTCTCATCGGAGCTGAGTAGAGGGGCAGAATCACTTCCCTCAACCTGCTGGCCACACTTCCTTTGATGCAGCCCAGGATACAGTTGGCCTTCTGGGCCATGAGCATGCCTTGCCAGCTCATGTTGAGCATCAGCCAGCACCCCCAAGTCCTTCTCCGCAGGGCTGATCTCAGCCCATTCTCCACCCAGCCTGTATTTGTGCTTCGGATTGCCTCAACCTACATGCAGGACCTTGTTGAACTTTGTGAGGATGGCATAGGTCCACCTCTCAAGCCTGTCAGATCCCTCTGGATGGCATCCCTTCCCTCCAGCATGTTGATTGTGCCACACAGCTTAGTGTCATCAGCAAACTTGCTGAGGTTGCACTCAATCCCACTGTCCATGTAGCTAACAAAGATAGTGAACAGCACAGGCCCTGGTACCAGCCCCTGAGGAACGCCACTCAGCACTAGTTTCTGCTTGGACATTGAGCTACTGACTGCAACTCTTTGAGCGCGACCATCCAGCCAGTTCCTTATCCACCAAGTGTTCGACCCATCAAATCCATGTATCTCCAATTAGAGACAAGGATGTCATGCAGAAGAGTGTCAAATGCTTTGCATATGTCCAGATAGATAATGTCAGTTGCTCTCCCTTTACCCACCAACACTGTAAACCCAACATAGAAGGTCACCAAATTTGTCAGGAGTGACTTGCCCTTTGTGAAGCCATGTTGGCTGTTACCAATCACCTCATTTCTCACATGCCTTAGCAGAGTTTCCAGGAGGATTTGCTCCATGATCTTGTTGGGCACAGGTGTGAGACTGACTGGCCTGTAGTTCCCCAGGTCTTCCTTTTCTCCTTTTTTTGAAAATGGGGGTTGCGTTTCCCCTTTTCCAGGGGAAATTTCACCAGACTGCCATGAATTTTCAAATATAATAGAAAGTGGCTTAGCAACTTTATCCTCCCGTTCCCTCAGGGCTTTCAGCTCTTACGAAAGAAATGTCCAACTCAGTTATTGCTGGAAAGCACCATAATGACTACTCATCTCTTCACACAGCCACTCACTTAGAAGGGTGTATGGACACTACTTCTTGTGAACAGTATTTTTCACGCTGTGCCTCCTGGCTTGATTCACTTAACAACCTGGCTAAGGACCCTCTCTCCCTGCTCACTGGGCACTCCAAGCTCTTTAGTAGAAGACCATCATGGTATGCAAAATCAAGCACAGCATTAGGTGAGGCCCCTGCTTCTCAGCATACAAACAGTGGGAGAGCTTTTGGGAAGAGTTTTCTGGTGGATACCTTCTTAGCCCACTTCCACAGCACCAGCCTGCTTTGTTTTGGTTTGGTCACCATGCACACTCAATGCTATTCTGCAAGTACAGGATATCTTTCCAAAATATCTCAGTCCTAGTCATCTTCTCCCCATTTTTGCATCAGGCTTCAAAGGAAATTTTCACAGCAACTTTGCTGTGGATGCTAATAAGAAAAATCTGTTTATCAGCCTAGCAATATAAGGGCTCCCTGAAGCCATGGGTTTTGATCATGAAAGATCTGATGCAACCTTTTTTTTCCCTGCAGTTTTCCTTGTGTACACTCCTTTAGATAAAGATCTACTCTGTATTGGTCTGAAGGAGCTGACAGTACCCACCATAACAGGAATGTGCCAGCCCCTCCTGGATAAGATTTCCTCTTTCCTCCCCTGCTGCTGTTAATCACAGGCAGCATATGTGTTTGTGCTTGAACATCCCTGAGACAGCTCTGCATCAATGTCTTGTATTTCTATACATTTCTAATATTAAAGAAAAATGAAATTTAAGAGCAGGACATAAAAATAAGTTGTTTTTTGGTGTCGGGCTGTTTAATTTGCAAGGAGGATAGTTTACACTCCCTGTACTTTAGATCTTAAAGAACCTTTTAGTACTTAACTACGTGCTGGTAGCACAGAGCCGCCAGTTGAGCCTACTCCCCACAGTGCGAAGCAGCACAAAAATGTGAGCAGAACCTATCACTTATAACCCCCAAAAGCAGTTTTCACCTTGAATCCCAAACAAGCAAGCTTGTTTTTCAAAGCGCTAACAGGAACTGCTGCTGCCTGGGCTATTTCTTGGAACCATGATAGTAGACAAAGAATCAAAGTGACATTTGCCTTCTTGGCATCAACTAAACTGCCCCCACCTCCGCCCCCGCATCTGACTCCACAGGTTTTTTTCTGGAGATGCTGAGTGTGATCCCTATTTGTGCACTGGTGAGACATCTCCAAGGTATGCTGGATGTGCAGCTCTCCTTTGACGAATGTGATTATGAACATGCATCTGTTATTAAAATGGATTTTTATCACTTGCAAAATATGCCACAGGTTAAATGCTGTCCAGCTTCTTGGAGCTATATGTTTTGTTACAGATTGAATTGCTGTAAATTCTTTGCCTGCAGCTTTGCCAGAAACACTCTGACACAACTTGCATCCAATACAGAAGTCAAAACAATTCTCACTACACAAAGCAGATAAACATTTTGCTCTATTCTGAGATCTCTGCATCAATTCTGCATTTTGTTATTCAGATTGGTTCTGTTCAATGGACTTTTCATTTACAGAGCTTCAATTTCTTTCTGTCAGCCTCAGAACTGCTATTAAACCTGCACTAGAACAACTACGAATTTCAGCAGCATCTCCTAAACAACTGAGCTTGATTTTAGCAGTTTAAAAATAAGTTCAATCTCATTAATATTTTTCATTGCCACACCATTTCCTTCCCAGAAGCCAGTGATGTGTGAACTTTCATTAGTGATTCAGAAAAGGGTTAGCTTGTTAAAGCACCTGGGTTCTACTCTCAGCTGTGGTACAGGTTGCTTGGCCTTAACAAACCACACAGGTCATGTGGACTTCTACGCATCTCCAATATTTGGTGTGATTTTGTGCGCAGTTTTGAACCGTGCCACAAGCATGAAAGCTCACAGATCTCTGTCTGGCACCAGCACACCCTGTGAAACCCTCGGATGGCACATTTCTGGGTCTATCAAATAAAAGAGCACCATTTACGTGGCGAAGTGCTATGAGCCCCTGCAGCTCTGGAATGAGCCTCTGCCTCTGTGTATGTGTGTTGCTTATATTAGAGTGTGACTTGTATCTGGCTCTCAGGACTGCGAGGATGATTCCCATGGGCAGGATCCTATGATCCCTACAGAAATATGGCAGGGAAGTCTTCTGCTCAGTATATGAAGCTCTTGTGCTTTTTGTGGTAACTTAGAAGCATGCAATATATAATTTTTACACCAATTAGTAAAATGTTTTCCTTGGGTATAGCATATTTACTTTGGCCAGCAGATCTATGTTTTTTTAAGGCTACAAAGATCTGGGTTATTACAGACAAGAATATTATAGTTTAAACAACTATAATTTCCTGGATACAAGTGGAGAATTTTTGCCTTTATGCGTGATTACACTTCTCAATAGATTACAGAGCATGAGTTTTTGTTTTTATTCTACCTCTGGCAAACAGACTCCTGGACTGTCAAATGCTTTCAAAGCAAGAAAGAAGTTAATTAAATTTTAACATTCATAAAAATTATGATGTTGAGAGCTAGCACCTCATGAACTTCTTCTCTCAAACTTCAGATTTCCTGGGAGCCCACACATAACCCACTCCCCTTCCAACCTATGTCATGCACTAAATGTAAAAAATTGAGAAATCCCAAGAAATAAAGGTGACCAACAAGAGGCCCCAAATTCTGATTCCAGGTATTACTTCTTAGAGTCTGTCAGGACTGCAGAAGAAAGCAGAGTCACTGACTGAATATGGGTGAAAACTGAATTTCTGAGTTCAAACAGGAGATTCTTAACTTACTGAAACCAAATGAGGTCATAATAACAATACAACCCCCATGTTTCGAAAAGTCTCCTCCATTTGCTTTACAGTATCAGGTCTGTGCCTCAAATCTCAATTTCCTTAATTCTTCTGCTTCAACCAGAAAAAATCCTCGCTGATTTATTCTCAGGTCATTGGCAAATTCTCTCTTTCTTCAATTATGGCTTGTATTTCAGTCACCCGTACCGCGGCATACAACTGTCTTTTAATTAGTTTTGCCTATCTGCAATGAAATTAGATCAGTGACTATACTTGGAGCACATCCACAGCGTTGACAAGGTCTGAGCTATACCAACTTTGCAAGAGATAAACACCAGTGGATCCTGCTCTGCCATAAGGCAATGTAATCAAAGACGGCTCTGCAAACATGCCACCTGATGTTCCTTTCTTGCACATCTAATTGTCTTCAGTTTAGCCAAGGGGGAAAACATATTTTTTTTTGCTGCAAAGTGAAACCACTACATGAAAGCTGTATTTTGTTCAAAACAGAGCTGGACCGCTACGCCAAAGTCATGCTGGCAAGGACAGATCAAAACCAAAGTCCCCAGCCCCTCACTTCCCTACTTGTTTATGTCAGCCAGTTTGGAGATTTTTAACATTTGAGTTATGTTTATCTGAACTGGTTTTCAAGGTCTAATTATAACATGTGAAGCGGAGTGAGATTGCTGCTATGAGAGTCGCAATATAAATAAGAGGACTTGACGGGCTGACTGATATGCTGGCACACACCAGACATGTGTGTCACGTGGAAGTCCAGTGCAGCTGTTGTGGTCCATGGTACAATAAATAGCTATGGGGAAGCGGCGCGGTCATGCAGGATTTTTTAATACCACCTACTGTGCTACTTGGCCGAAGGCACTTGCCTTGCAAAAAAAAAAAAACAAACCAAAAAACCAACCCAGGCAATATCTGCATTTTAGACGCAGAAAAGTGATGGTCCTGGTGGAACAAGGTGCATTTTGAAGGCTCTGGAGAAGATACCACGGTTGCCTGCCTCTCCTGCCCTGTCCTCCTTTCACACAGTTGTCTCCAAAGATAACCCAAGCACAACTTTCCACTCAGCAAAACCATCAGAGCACGTGCTCTCACCTCTTCGATCTGGGAGAGTGCACGGTACCATGTGCAACCTCTCCTCCCTCCTCTTTACGGGAGAGATCCACTGCAACCGCCCAGTAATTTCACTGAATTTCACTGAATTTTTAGAGTTGGAAGGGACCATAGAGATCATCTAGTCCAACTCCCCTGCTGAAGCAGGGCTGCCTAGAGCATGTTACTCAGGACGGCATCCAGGCGGGGCTTGAAAATCTCCAAAGAAGGGGACTCCACGACCTCCCTGGGCAGCCTGTTCCAGGGCTCTGGCACCCTCACTGTGAAGAAGTTTTTTCTCATCTTTGAGTGGAACCTCCCATGTTCCAATGGCCATGCAAGGATCACGCCTGGTGGCACTCGCAGATGGATGTCTCAGGTAGGACTAGGCTTCTGGAGAGGATCTCTATTTATAACCCAGACCCCGATAGGTGGCTGGTCTTGGGTGTTAATGTGACAAAGTATTGGTTTTTAGAGTCGCTGAGATGCCTCAACACGGAATGAAAGATGAAACCGTGTCTGGCTTGCAAATGGTCATTCATGCCATGTGCTGGTAAGAGAAGAAGCCATCAATACCGGGCATTCACGGCACATTGAACACCAATTAAACTGAGTACGGTTCATGAAATATTAACTATAAAGCACCTGCGCTCTTTCTAAGGTTAGGTTGTTACCCTTTTTTAAAAAAAATTGTCCTGTCACAGGGCATTTGCAGCTTTAAATTAGCAACTGGCAATGAACTGAGCTTTTGACAAGGCTCTGGAAAATGTCTGGCATCCATAATTCCAGCAAGATGCTTTCTGGGTTTCTATTACACAGATGTGAGCAGCATATTAACCCACGTTTCCCCAGCAAGGAAAATGAGCTACAATTGCAATCATTGTCCTCAGAAAGTAACTGACATCCCCTTCTTGACCCAGACTCTCAGTATCCTGCTTATGCAGCAAAGGTGCCATAAAATGCAAAATGATACAACATTTAAATGTTTTTGGAGCTACTGACATAACATAATTTTATTTGAATAAAATAATTTTTCTCCCTGGCTCCTTTCTACTCAGTTCTCAGTGTTACTTATAAAGTTTTTCCCTGTATCCATAAATAGTTGCATAAAGTGACAGGGCTATCAAGTTTGACGGTGCACACAAACATTTCATTTGTTATTTGAACGTGGACTTTGAAGCTGCAAAAGGCCAAAGTGGTAAATTTCAAAATAAATTTAAAAAAAAAAAAAAAGTAAATGAGCTGTAATAAGATCACACAAGAAACCAAGTTTCACAAAACAGCAAGTAAAAATAATCTCAGCTTTTTTTCCTAACCTCCTTTCTAGTTTAAACAATTTCATTCTGTATTTTGAGACACCTTTACTTAAGCCTAAAAGCACATGCTGTATCTCCATCAATTTTGTTGTGTATAACTGGACACTGGCGTCTGGGTTCAGTTACGCTCTGGACGCACTAGCAGTCCCTAATTTAAGAACATCAGACAGGTACTGTATTCCCAGGTGTGATCTGATTCCAAGTACAAGCCTGTGGTCAGGTGGAAGCAGTAACTCATCACAGATGTGGAGCTGGGACCCTGGGTTCTGCTGCAGGACAGAGCTATATTTTGCCTTCACAAGCAAGCGACAGCGGAGCGGCAATCCCTGGTGGGACTCCAGGTGTGAGGACATTCACGTCTCCAACTCTGACATTGCTCCCTACCCCACATTGTTACAGAATAGGTACAGATTTGAGGGAGTCCAGAGGGCTTCCTCCTCTCTACATCTTTAATTGCTGGGTAGTCACAGTGCACAGACCTGCCAGCCAGGCCTGATGCCTCTTGGACAGAGACCTGGCCGCCAGCAGATCACTTGGCTCAAGACACCACATGGCCCACAAGAAGAGCTGCCTGGCTCCATCCACACCCCTCACCCTGGCCTTTGACAACAAGACCTGCTCCCCTCCACCTCCCCACGCATGCTGCCACTAACAGCCACTGAAATTCACGTTTTCTCATTTCAAGATAATTTATAGATGTTTGGGTTTATTTCTTGAGATTATCTTGGGGTTTGGCTAGACAGATAAAGCATTTGCAACACATCCCATCTATTTAGAGAGTATGACATTGCTCTAAGGTGGGAAGTTTTAAAGAGACTTTGGCTGTGTCTGAGGAGACCTGAAAAACATGATGGAGGCCTCGAGTGCACACATGTGTTAAACAGTGGATTAAGAACGTTCCTAGAAAGTTTTCCTTGTAGAACTGAAACTGGGAACGTGTAATCTTCATGTCATTATCCGTATTATTAAATCTGTGAAAATGGAACCACGTGCAATAACACAGCTGTTGTAACAAGAAGCATTTAATCTCCCACTATCGTCTCAAAATATACATGCTCCAGCTCTTGGTTACGTACATAGCAAGCAAGCAAGGACTAGAAAAAAATAACAAGCACCAAAGGAGGCTTCCTGTACTGATTTCCACATACCTATTTAAATTCACAACCAGGAAAAAATCCTCCTTTACTTACCCCTAAAGGGGTAGCTGAATTTCCTAGAGCTGAACAAACAAGAGGAGAAAGTGCTACGTGGTTAGAAATGCTCACTCTATTTAGTCCCAAAAGTTACATCTTTAAGAGTACGAGGAATGTGAGTTTTTTTCACTAAGGACAGAGTTAAGAGACTTAAAAAAGCTGAATTACTAAATAAATAGCTCTGGGATCCCATAGGTAGTCATATCCACACGTGACATGGCTGTTCCCATCCTACTTGGCTGAAAACTACAAAGGCTTGGCAGGACATGGCTGTTGCATCTCTTGCCACAGCTAGGTGGAGACGTGGTCCTGATCCAAGCCTGGTCAGTCTTTCTGAATAGATTGCAGACAACGTAGGGTTAGATGGCATGTCTTGAAAATGTGTTGACCTTGGAAATTTGGAACACGTTAAATAAACATGCCTCAGGCGCCTCAAAATATGGAAAGAAAACTTATCACTATGCTGATATCCAGTATGTCAAGTGTTTTCCAACAAAAAGTCATTATCAATAAACAGTCCAAGACAACCTGTGACACGTTCAGAAGGGTAGAATCAGGTTAATTGCAGAAGTTGATATTAGTGCCTATACTGTGTGTGAACACAGTGGAAGGATTTCTGCAGTGGGTTTCACAGTACCCCCTGGGATCACACCCAAGTGCAATAGGGATGTCTTGGACCTTGCAAAATTGTCAGATGCAATTAACTTAAAAGGAATAAACTAATTGGCAGCTCTGTGTTGTACAGGAAACCTGCACTCTGCAGGTGACCACTTAGCTCTAGGGGAGACAGACCTTTCCTGCTCACCGCAGAGTGAAGCTGCAGGAGCTGCCGAGGGAAGGCTCTCCATCACAGCACGCCTGTAGTCTCCTCGCACCCGCCGTGACAAACCCCATCCCACAGCTCCAAACCTGCAATGAGCTCCAGCTCCCATCCCAACAGTGTTAACGATGGCTTTGTGATATTTCCATTCCTTTCAAGTTCATTTGGATGAAAACACTCCCTTTAGGGTTTGTTTGGGTGGTTCACAGTTATCTGTAATCTATTCAGATTATTAGAATGTGAGGTGAAATGGTAAAAGGAAAGAAATTTAATTTCAATTCTTTCCTGCCAAGTTCTGTCAAGTGACTGGAGTTACCTAATTACACTTCTACAGCAATCGTGTATCTTTACCAGATTCATTAGTTGCATGGGTACTTAAGCCAAATTCTCCTCTGTTACATTAATGTATCGTGAAACCCAAGTACAAAATTATACCTATCTGAAAAAAATGAAAACTCTTTCAAATGGTTTTAAGCAACCGCTCTGTAAAAACCTGAAAACCTGGAAGAACTATGGTGATCCTATTGGTGGACGAGAAGCTCAACATGAGTTGGCAATATGCACTGGCAGCCTAGAAAGCCAACTTCATCCTGGGTTGCATCAAAGGAAGTGTGGCCAGCAGGTCGTGGGAGGTGATTCTGCCCTTCTACTCAGCTCTGGTGAGACCCCACCTGGAGTACTGTGTCCAGCTCTGGAGTCCTCAGCAAAAGAAGGACATAGACCAGTTGGAACAGGCACAGAAGAGGGCCATGAAGATGATCAGAGGGCTGGAACACCTCTCCTATGAAGACAGGCTGAAAGAGTTGGGGTTGTTCAGCCTGGAGAAGAGAAGGCTCCAGGAGACCATATAGCAGCCTTCCAGTACCTGAAGGGGGCCTATAAGAAAGCTGGAGAGGCACTTTTTACAAGTATGTAGTGATAGGATGAGAGGTAATGATTTTAAACTGAAAGAGGCGAGATTTAGACTAGATATCAGGAAGAAATTCTTTACTCTAAGGGTGGTGAGGCACTGGAACAGGTTGCCCAGACAAGCTGTGGATGCCCCATCCCTGGAGGTGTTCAAGGCCAGGCTGGATGGGGCTTTGAGCAACCTGGTCTAGTGGGAAATGTCCCTGCCCATGACGGTCCCTTCCAACCCAAACCATAACATGATTCTATGATACTGGGTCCTGACTGCTTGTAGGACACACGTGACATACCTCCACCTAGTGATTCCACAGTTTCTGTACAGACACAGGCACATCATCTCCAAATGTACCGTACAAAAAGAAAGCACCTGTTAGTCTGAGAGCCCCATTGCCGCAATGTAAAGCATTTACTGGAATTTAAATTCTGCTGGTAATTACGGGGTTCTGCAATAGCCTAGTGTGACACAAAAGACAAGGGATAATTACATAACTATTGGCCTTCCCCTTCCCATTTTGCTGGCCATAGTTTTCCTTCTGTTTAATCATGATCTGAAGTTAAAACAATAGAGTTTGGTGTCTGGGTTTTGGTGGGGTTTTTGTTGGTTTTGGCTTGGTTTGTTTGGTTTGGTTTTGTTTGTTTGTTTGTTTGTTTGTTTTTAAATGAGGCAGTTATTCAAGCAAGATTTCAAGTTGGTTTTCTTTTTAAATTAAATTTGCTTTGTGATGACTGACAGATGTGAGGAGATGAGAAGAAAACCAAACTACCCACTGATTTTCAAAAAGGCACCTTATTCTGCTGTTTGTTTCGGGGTGCTTTGTGCTCGGCAGTGCTCCGGGCTGAGCAGCAAGCACTAGAGCACTGCTGCTATCTACAGGTCTGCTCCGTGCAGTGCTCAAACCAGACACCAAACCAAGTCCTGAGATAGGGATGCTCGTGCTTGGGAAAAAGACTGAAACCCTGACACTGAAGTATGATGGCTTTTGGGAAATGCAAGCTGGCAATCTGTAGCCTTTCAGTCCTGTGGCCAACATATGTTAAAAAACCAAAATCAAGCAGACTTCATCTGAGGAAGGTTGATCTGTGCTGCCCGAGAGTACAATTGCTGATTTTATATTTTTTTTTCTGCAAACAAAGAGGAAACGTGGCACTCTCAGGTGCAGAGTAAGAGGAAGCATCTGCTCCCAGATGGGAACTCTCTCCCACTGCAACGCACTGGTGGTACAGAAGGGCTGGAAATCACCTTTAAGCCTGTGACGCCAAACTTTAAAGACAACTTGTGATATAATTAGAATCCACTAAAATTTAGTTCTGTCTCTTTGTTGTTTGGAATTTACTTAATTTTTCTTTCTCTGCTTTTTCCTCTGTAACCCAGAAATTTTGATAACTGCTTTTCTGTGTCTTGCAATAACACAGATAAACAAGATAACCTGGGTTCAGCACTGCTGAAAACAAACCAAGCAGCTTGCGGAACAGGAGAACAGTAATAAATAAACCTATCCAGCAAATACAAGTAAACCGCGGAGATGTCAAAAGCAGCTATTTAACCAAAGGTTGCTGATTTCAAGATCAGGTTACCAAAGACAGCATCAGACCACAAGCTTTCAACAAGCGGCAGAGGAAGGGACAAACTCAGAAAGATATTTTTCTAATAAAAAATAAAATAAAACAAATAGTTTTTCCTAATAAGGAAAAAACCCAACAACTTGCTTGTGAAATCTCTACCTGAATGCTTGGCTGCTGAGATGAACAGTCACGTACAGGAGCAGAGCACCTTGCAGGCAGGGAAAGCACAATTAGAAGCTCAAACAGCAGGACAGTCCGATCTGACATATGGCAACCCTGCGACGCTTTTCCCATTCGAAAGGCTAGAAAAGCACTTCCAAAATTGATTCCCCAAAACCATCAGGAGCAGCAGGCTTTTAATGAGCCTGTGCCAAATGAGTGGGCCTGTGCTCGACATTTAGCGTGCTGTTCATTATAATTGCTTATGAGAAAATAATAGCTGTTCTGGCCTCTTTAAATACCAGTTTTTCTGGAAACAACTCATTTCCAGTACTGGATACTAGGTGAAAACCTCAGTGTGTGTGACTGGAAAACACCATTCTGCCATTTATTTCCATTTTACATTAGAGTCCTACCTTTTTGTGAAAGAAGTTTGGTAAAGAATTTGCCAGACCTATACTCTGACATATACCAATACTTCAACCTACACTTAGACCTATACTAATTACTGAATTACTGCCCATGAAGAATCAGGGAACCCAAAACCCCTCTAGGACGCAGCAGATTGTTTGAGCCTTTGGAAGGACCAGCACCGGGCAACACCCAGAAACCTCCGTCAATTTCCCTGGTGGACACAGCAGAGGCGAGGGGCTCCCACTGCAAGAGGAAAATGAACGCACACAAAACCCTTCAGAACATGAATTTCTGGAATGTACACATTATTCTGAGAATATTTCCCGCATGGGAAGGAGCACAGAGCACACCGGGCACAGCTGGCCACCCAAGGGGGAGGTCAGGCCGCCCCTGCTGAGAGGCCAGGTCCCGCTGACGGGGCCGGACAGACCCCGAAAAGCCTCGGGGAAAGGGCCGCTTCCCCGCCGTCGCGGCCGGGGCGGGCCTCCCCGGGCCGGGGAACTCCGCGGCGGCCAAGAGGGACGACAACGCCCGGGGAGGTGCCGCACCGCCCGCCCACTTCCTCAGCCGCCCGCCGAGGCGGCTGCGGGCAGCCCTCGTCCCCCGGCGGGACGATGACCCAACGCCGGGAGCCGCGTCCCACCGCGCCGCTGGACGAGGAGCTGGAGGCGCTCGGGTGAGCGGCGGTCGCGGGGCAGGAGGGGCCGCGAAATGGCGGTCGCCGCCCAACCCTGGGGGCGGCTGAGGGGCGCGCGTGTGTGCGGGGGGGTCCTCGCGAGAAATGGCGGCCATCGGATGGTGCTGGGCACCCCGAGGGGAGCTGACAGGGTGGGAGCTGCTGTCATCCAGCTGCTTCTTGCTGCTGGATTCGGTAATGAAGTGAGGAATAAAATAAACTAGGTTTTTTTTTTGTAACGAGCCCGACGAAGGGCTTAATGCACAGTGTGCATCCCCTCAGAGAAGCCCAGCGCCTGGGTCCCTGAGGTGGGTTTGAGAGGGCGGCAGGCTCCTGTGTATAGAATCATCAAATCGTTCAGGTTGGAAAAGACCCTTGGGATCATCGAGTCCAACCATCAACCCTACTCTACAAAGTTCACCTCTACACCATATTCCCCAACACCTCATCTAAACTACTCTTAAACACATTCAGGGATGGTGACTCAACCACCTCCCTGGGCAGCCTATTCCAGTGTCTGCCGCAGGTGGGAGGGAGAAATAAGTAACAGAAAAATTAGAGCGTAGGCAGGAGTTTCAAATTCAGTGGAGAGTTAGAGGCAAAGGGCTCCAGCTTCCCACAGAGAAGCTCTGCGATGTTGACACCACCTCCCTCAGGAAGAGCCCCGGGTTGTACCTGCATCTCAAGGGAGCACCGGACCCAGAGCTTGCCCTCAGAGCTGCCTGTCCTCCCCGGCTGCAGAGCTCTGCCGTCCCCTTGGCCTTCTCGGAACTTGTCCTGGGCCCCTGGTCCAGAGGGCCGCCATGCCAGGTGCTCCTTGCAGGGCCCTGGGAGGCAGCAGGCTTCCCCAGGCCGCCTCAGGCGCTGTGGGGCGAGAGCGGTGGGACGAGTCAACGGCAGTTACGGAGATGTCACCCTCACTCAGAAGCAAAACCCGAGGAGTGAAAAGGAAGGCCGAAGATTGCAACAGACCTTGCTCCTCCATCCAGTGTGACTCGCCCGTTTTGTCTGCCAGTTATTTTGGGGCTTTGCCGGAGGAAGGTTTAGGCCGCTTCCTCCACGGGCAGCATTGCGGTGGCTGAGGAGAAGCGCGGGCTGGAGGAGCGGCACGGGTGGGCACCGGGAGGGCAGGGTGGGAAGGGTCAGCGGCAGGAAAGTGAAGGGGGAGACAAAGCGGAAGAAAGGCCGGTGAAGAGACCGAAAAAGCAAAAAGGCTCTGATGTCTGCATTCAAAAAGAACAGATGAAAAAAGTACAGGTTTTTTGCTTCCTGTGTCCTTATGGATACAGACCAAATCATGGGGGTTTTCTTGTGAAATGAAGAAATTGGAGTGTAGCAACGGGATTTGGAATTAGTATCCCCACACTGCCGATATTTTCCCAAATTTAGAAGGACCTGTTGATTAAGTGCCTGTTACTGAAGCATCTAACAAATAAGAAACAAAGTAAAGTGGCTTTGCAGTGGTACCAAGAGTGGCCATTATATACTTTTCCTTTACATCCTTGACATCTTCCTTTACGTAAGATTGTGCTCATCCTACAAAACTATCTACAGGCAAAAAAATCAATCAATCAAACAAACAAAAAAAGAGTTGTAGCTTCTGTGGGAAGCATGATTCCCAATTGCTAGACTTCTGTGCATTTAGACTATATGCCCTGAGTTGATTTATGCCAGTAATCTGTGCTTATAAGCAGCTTTGGTGGTTGGCACGGAGTTAGTCCTCACAGATGATCCTGTAGGACTTTAGCTTGATGTGGTACTTGATGTGGTAGCAGTGAGAAGGAAAAACTACAAATGAGAAGGCAACAAATAAGCGTTTTTAAATCTGTAGCATCTCTATTTTATTTACACTTTACAGTGGAAAACCTAAACTCTTCACCCTACCACAAAATGCTAAAGCATCTCCTTCAGGGCAGTGTGTTGAGTTAAATGCACTAAAAGTGAATAAGCAATGGCAAGAAAAGATTCCCTTAAAATCATTAAGCAAAGCTCTTTTTTCATCTAATACTAAAGCCACTTTGTTTATGCTTTTTTTCTGAAGAGGAAAAAGAAGTCCTTGTACACCAAACGTTTTAGTAGCGGTAGTCTAAAAGATCTGTTAATGTAAATACTTCTTCAGCTGTGAGAAGTAGGTGTGTCACTCTCCAGACCATAACATTAAATTCTCAGCCACCAAACCCCTAAACTTAGTCCCTGGTGCAATCACAGTGCTGAGGTTCCCTTACAGCCAACAGAGTATCTAGCACAACCGAGACCCAATTCTGGTGAGGGAGTAGTAAAGACCAACGGAGACAAGGGTCATTCAAATGAGGAGCAGCTTTGACGTTCACATATCTTTGGGGGGAATTTGAAGCAAGTTATTTTAGAGCTTCTGCTTTACTGTGCAAAAATGAAGTTAAAGCTTTGAAAAGTGTGAAATGAGAAGCACTTTACTTTTAAGAGAAAGGAGACTGGGTACCAGGATACCTTTGTAGTTTACCAGGTCAACTGGTCATTAAAATAGAAAGTTGACAGCAATGTAGATGGGTGTACAGTGTAAAACCCATCTAACTCTCTGCTAGGTTTGGAGGACCTGGTATTCGCTGGGCTGTCCTAGATTAATGCTCCTGTAATTACACTGAGAGTATCAAGAGTTGGTGAGAGCAAGAGGTGGGAGGGAGAAGAAAAAAAACACAAAATCTATGTTCAAACCCCACCTTTATTATACCCCTGCTTTAGAGATATCCCATCTGTCACTTAAAAAAAAAAAAAAAGATCAAGAAATAAGATTTAATAATTCCATTTATCATCAGGGTCAATCACTGAAAGATCTAGACGTACGTACAGCTGTTTATCAGATTGAATTGTTTTTCTCCAGAGCCTCAGTACATGTAAAGATGAACTTTCTGACCTCACAGCAAAAGAAAGCAAGAGGTGTGGGTTTTGCTGCCTTTCTTTTTTAAATTATTATTATTTTACTTTTTTAAAACTATATCATTCAGTCTAAAATGGCTTATATTTGTTTGGAGAGTTTGAGTGGTCAACCAATCGAGAGTTCAAAGTGAAAATTCAAATTACTGTCAGCTTCATTGTCAATGATCCAATAGGTGGAACTAATGCCTAGTGAAGAGGTAGATCAAAATCAACATGATGTTGAAAACATGTTACCTCATTCATTAAGTTCTCCCCTAAATCTACCAAAATATTTAAAAGGGAGCACTGAAGTTTGTCAAAAGAAACATAAACATCTTGGCTTAATGGAAAAGGAAATTGACGTTGTGATTCTGCTTTGAAGGTCTCTTTGGCTGTTTCTGGAGTCAGCCCTTTTTCAAATTGCATTTACTGCTGTTACTGCCAAAAGGACAGCCTGCGCACTGCAGTGTGAAACTCCTGTAGCTGATCACGTATGATGTGAGTTTGGGGAATTCCACATTGCAGTTCATTTTATTTGCGCAAGAGATGAGAATGTGGAATATCTCGTCATCCGAGTACTTACAGCCTGGTCTGGTAACTCTGCTTCGATCCAAACATAGCATAGCTTTGGTGACACTTTGCCTTTTGGAGGTGAAAGGAATGGGGCAAGAGGAAAAGGTTTTTGTCACTTTTTGCCTTTTGCAGTCCGAGCATTCTTTATCATCCCTTGCAGCAGAGCTTGTATGTTTCTTCAGCCCCAGGTTTGACAATACCATGACAGATGGTATTTAGTAAGACTAAGTGATACACTTCATGCTTAGTTTTATTAAGAGAAGAGAAATTAGACCACAGGCCTAGATCAGATGATGTTAAAATTGGAGAATTGAGGAACTCATATGACTGGGATGGGGCAAATGGTCATAAGAATTTTTTTCCTTCATCTATATTTCTAATGTAAACAAGGGCAAAATTCCAACACCTAGAAAGTGGGCAAAAGAACTGGGTGAAAATCAGAACAAAGGCAGTTGAGAGAAGGGGATGGGAAAATGGAAGTGAAAAGCAGAAGCTGAACTAGTGAAAGCCTACAGTTAGAAGACATGAACTTTCAGGCTGGATACAGTAACGTTACTTCCTCATATTTCTATTTTTAAATTATTTTTTATATGAAATGGCACCCCCGTATTCCAACAAATTACTTGGATTTGCGAAATAGGTTTGCGATTAAATGTTTCGTGTGACACATTGAAAAGATGTCTCATAAATAGCAATTTTGGTTGTATGCCACCTGTAATATCTATCATAGCATTTTTACCCTTTTGTAGGTTCTCTAGAGCTCTGTCATGTCATGTGCTGTTACAAACGTTGCCAAAACTTCACTTCTACTGATGTGAGGTACAGAGAGCCCTTTGCGACTTTAAGATGGTAGGTTCGATATTAGGAAAAAAGTTAAGATAAAATAAAAAAACCAAACAACCAAACCTTGACAGATGTGATCTGAAATCCAACATGCGAGGACAGAGAAGTAGTGAGGCTGTTTTGTAGTGTAATTTTTGGAGTACAGGCACGTGAAGGGCATTGTGTCCAGCCAAAGGAGATAAGTCAGTGCTTTCCCACTCACTCCCATCAAGCATTACAGCACACTGCTCCTTTAAATTGAGAATGGGAATGCGTCTTTGAGGCCAGTATATACTTTCAAAGTGTTAGAAAATTCAACTCATTGTAGTAGATTTATTTTTTTTTAAATATGAAAAAAGGTGCAAAACCTGCCAGCGTCTACCACCACAAAAAAAAACCCAAAACACAACAAACAAACAACATACATACATTTTGGCATACAACCAAAAACACCCTCAGAGTAAATAACTGCTCTGAAAAATACTGAAATCCTACTGAGAGCACATCTGGACCATCTCTCCCTAATGCAGATCTCTGTTCCCTTTCAGAGATGGAAGGGAGATGAATTAGATTTGCTGCGTTTGTGCTGGGCTCCTGCAGCTCAGGCAGCCGAGGGGCTTTTACAGAATGATATGGGGTTGGAAGGGACCTCTGGAGATCATGTAGTCCAACCCCCCTGCCAAAGGGGACAGTCACCGACGGAGGAGCACAAACAGTATTGGACCTTCTGTGATAGTGGAGGGAGCTTCTGGGAAGGGAGCAGAGAGATCACCCAGCTGAATACTGAGATACCCCTTCCTGCTTCAGAGAAGGAACTTTGAATTGCCTGACTCTTTACAAAAGCAAGACAAATATGCGCAGTTCCTAACTCTATGCAGGCTATAACCATCTGAGAACATAGCCTGGTAAGGACACAAAAAATAAGCCTGACCTCTGCCCGCTGCTTTATCTCATATCTGGGCGTACCTCGGAGTTACCATTCCAAACACTAAAATGCCAGTCAGAACTTCTAGCTGTCCTCTCTTCTGGCGCTAGCTATCTTTCAGTTTTATGAGGAAGAAAAGCGAGCGTTTCTGCTGGGTGTTACGCAGTTCGCACGTAGAAATGGCGGGGAATTACCCAAGTCACTAAACATTCGTCCTTGTGTACCTTATGTATTCCGCTATTGTTAAAAAGTTAGTCCACCTGATGCCAGCGACAGGTTTGTTCACCAGCCCCTGTTTCTGCCCCAACAGGCAGAAACGTTTTGCAAAATATCCATATCGTTTGTCAACAGCATTATCAGAAGTGACAGATGCCATATCTAATGGCTGTCTCATCTGCAGGGGATAGAGAAATGAAGTTTAATTAACTAAACAGTTTCATTAAGTTTTTCTTTGAAACATCTTGGGTTGTTAAAGAAAGGAACAAATGAACATTTTGAGGATGATGTTCTTGCCTGAAGAGGGAGTTTCCCACCCCAAGCATAGCTGTAACATACTCCTGATTGTCACCACTGTGTAGGGAGGTCACTGCATTAACTACACAGAGATTTTAATGAAAGAAGATATTTTAACGCGAGTGTGTCATGTTCTGGAGTTGTGATGATTGGTGTGGCTGCAGTGGTGCAGCTGGCCAGCACAGACATGGCTTGTACTGTGGCTGTCACCAGCTCACCCCACGGGGGAACCCCACTAGTGACTGGGTGGGCAGATCCTCAGGGGAAGGCTGTGTGCTCTGATGAGTTTTGGTTCTCTGGGGCACTGTGTGTCTCATTTCTTTCTCCTCCTCTTAACAGCGATATCAGTGTAGCCCTTCCTACGCTGTCATTGGTGCAATCTGATCTAAAGAGTAGACTGATTTCTAAAAATGCTTTATTTTCCAAAGAGAAACAAAGGTAATCTCACTAGGGCTGGGTGCCCATCTTAAGACATGCTTTCACGGGCCCAGCAGATTCTTGCACTCCAAAGAGCAGGAAGAATAGTGTGGTCCTTCTACAACGCGCACTGCCAACACAACCACACTTGCATGTAGGGGATAAAGAGAGTTAATGCAATTTAGGACAAAGTTAAAGTAACAAGAATGGATAAATGACGGCAATTATAAACTCTGAAACTGAGATCACTAGTCAATTTGGTGATAAGGAAACCCAAAAAGAGGAGCATGCAGGACTTTTTTATAGGAGAAATGAAATAATCAGAAAAGAAAAACCTCTATGATTCTATGTATGCATTTGAGACAGGAAAGCATGCAAGGCCAAGGGCAGTCAGCAGAAGTGGCTCTGAAGCAGGGGAAGGATTTTCTTGTGTTTCTTCAGAGAAATATAAATCAGGAACCCTAGGCGGTTTCTCAGACTGGTGATTACAGTCTGAGAAGTGTCAATGTACAGAACTTATTTCTGGATTCTTTTGTAGTGAATATAAGATTCTATAATTTGGGTCAAGTAAAGATGACTTTTGGAAAGACCTTCAGAAACAGGCCAATGTGCAAGATACGCACCATAGTTCAAAATGAAAGAGTTTAAGATGAGACAATTCAGCTTTTTGAAGGACTTGCTAGGGGCTTCAAACAGATGGGTGTTTGGAAAGCCTTTGAGTTCATTAATTTCTTGTTTTAAGGGGGCAAGTAGTGTATTTTCTATCAACAGTTTCCTCTCCCAGGTACCACTCAGAAGACAACCAAAACTTAAGCTAAAGATGACTGTTCTTTACTGTGCCTTGTTGAATGAGCCATGTCTGTCACCTTGATTTACCTGCAAATTTCAAAAGAACTGCCTAAAAGGTTTTTTCTAAAAGATTCATGGATTTGACAGAGTTAGAAGGGACCTCTAGAGATCATCTAGTCCAACTCCCCTGCTAAACAGGATTGCCCAGAGCACATCACTCAGGACTGCATCCAGGCGGGTCTTGAAAATCTGCAGAGAAGGGGAGTCCACAACCTCTCTCGGCATGCAGAAGATAAACAGAAGCATTCCCCCTCTGACAAATACTTAAATTCAACTGAAGTCTATCTAGTAGTGCCTAACCACTGTTACCGTTTGGATTTCTTTTTAGTCCTGTTTATTTGTGCAGTCCTGTATTTGTGTCATCAGACAGGCTTGATTGGAATTGTAGACTATTTGCATAGGTGTGTATTTGTTTACCTTCCTGGTGGTCTGTGTGCAAATGCTAAATTTTTCACAGCATTTTAAAATTTTACCTATGTTCATGCACTTGGAACAAATTTTGAGTGACCATTTTCAGAGTGGAATATACAGGTAACCTGACCGTTATTACTGATTGAACCATCTGTGACAGTCAGGGGGAGGAAGAAAAAAAAAAAAGAAGCTATGTATAACGCAGTCACTTTGGCACTACAATCTGTGTTATTGTCTCACATCTACTTCTATTTTTTTAAGCTGAGCAAGAGGAACACGGTAACATTTGAGGCCTTTTTGTCTGAGACAGCATATTTAGACTGGCGCACCCTTGTCTGCAAAGACTTAGAACTGCACTTTAAAACAACATTATTTTCCCAATGAAGCGGGTCTTTTTTTGTTGTTGGTTTATGGTTGGATGGTTTGGGGTTTTTTTTTGCATATTGGTAAAATTTCATTAGTCACTGACCTTTTATACATAGAGTAAATTTAAACACAGTATCTTTTATACTTGTGACTTCTATTTGAAAATCTTACTTAAAGGCTTTTTGGAAATAAGGTTACAGAACCACTTATGAGCAACCACAAACTGAATGTCCCTCCTTTATGAAAAGGACCACTTACAGATTTTTCTCAATATATGCTTCTTTTGCGTAGAAGTGAGAAAAACAGTGTTACGAAGTTCCACCCAAAACACAGTGTCATCTTCCCAGCTGTAGGTCTGGCCAAGCGTGCGTGCTGATATGATCCTCATCGCATCGGGGCAGATCTGACCTTTGACTGGTACTTGGGCAGTTAATCCCAAAGCGGATTTTGGCTAACAGGTGTTTCAGAGGATGACACTTTGATCTTTAAATATTCGTTATTTTATTCTGCTGTGTAGATGGTCCACGGGACACGTTCTAGAGCCAAAGCAGCAACACCCTGCCTGTATTGAGTTTCGTATGGATCTTGTCTTCCACAGGGTTAACAGTCTGGAGCCTCTTATAAAGCAATTTGTCAGCCAGCTGGCCTTTCAAGTAGGCAGCCGTCTAAATACAGAGATAAAACTGTGTGTCAGATGCCAAGTGGCAACCTGCAATGAACAGATAAGGAGAAAGAGTATACAATTACACCTCATTTCAATTTGAGGACTGCCACAATTCAGATACCGGGAAGTGCTGTGATCACACTTCTGCTTTCAGTCAAACTGTATTTCTCCAGCTGAAACAGTAATAGACTTTGACCCCCCCAAACACAGTTTAAAGGGAGGGGGAAGAGACTTGGCACTGTTCCACATGGAGACAAGGGGAGAAGCTTGCTCCGGGCAGGGCTGTGCCCCGGGTACAGTATCCCTGCCTCCTTCTGCAGGAGAGATTCTGGTGTGTGTGTATATAATCATTAATATCTGCATGTGGCATCTCTTACAGGATTGGCACTCCAGGCTTTTAGCTGCAGCTCTTTGTGTTCAGTTTCAGACTCATTTCTAATGAGACCCATTTCCGTTGAAAGAAGTCAGGTGTTTCTGTTGTGAATCATTCTGGATGGAAATGAAGCCATAAACAGTATTTAATGGTTTTAGGGTTTTTTTTCAAGATTTTTTCCTGTGGATTCTTTGTGACATTTTTCATATAAAAAAAAATTAATGAAGTTAGTTTTAACTGAAGTTAAATGAAGCAGCTGTTTCGATGTTTTCCTGCATTGCTCGGACCATGGATGGCTGGGCAGCAACAATAGTGAAGTTTCCTAAATTTTCACTTCAAACTCTGTCAGTTAATTTTGGTCCCTTTCTCTGTTCCTTCTTCAAAAATAGGTTATTCTTCAAATGGAAATTTTAAGCTTAGGCAAACATGTTTAATTGCAGATCTTAGCAGTGCAGATGAACTGAGTTACGAGAAATACAGAGCTTGGGAGGGGTTTAAGTGTTGCCTGTTTGCCCCAAAAGAGGAAGCGTACCAAAGCATGTAGATATGTCAGGAAGTACACATTCTGAAAATAGACAAAGGATCCTGTATACCCCCCTAAATTGCTTTCACCTTACCAGCATGGACCTGGGTAATTTGTTGCTTATGCAAGTAGGATGTGCTGGCTTTTTGTAGGCTCAACAAACTGTCAGCTGTTTGTACACAACTTTGTAATTAACAAAAATAAATAGTTCTTCCGAGCGTGTGGAAAGGGGGCTGCTGAAAGGGGCAGAGTTCTGTGTAAACCTGTGTGTGCCTGTGGGAAGGACAGTAACTCAAAATTGTAGCAGAGTTAGTCACAGTCCTTCCTCTTTCTCTAGCTCGGCTCCATAATGCAGCAGAAGCTGTTGGTTAAGAGCTGAGGCAATGATGCTTTAATTCCTTGTGTCTTCCCAGGTGGTACCATGACAATCTTACCCGGCACGCAGCAGAAGCGCTGCTGCTTTCCAACGGGCAGGATGGAAGCTATCTCTTGAGGAAGAGTAATGAAAGGGGAGATTTGTACTCCCTCTCTGTAAGGTAGAGTATGACAGAAGTTAATTTCTCTCGTGCCGCGCAGCTCGCAGTTTTACAGACTTCATGCTTGATTTTGTGTCTCATGCATTGAGATGACCTGCAGATTTTTTCCTAGGGCTTGAACTATTTTAATATTTATTCCTAGTGTATTGGTATTAATCCGGGTGTGATTCCGCTGCATGACATTTTGTTAGAAGAAAAGCAATATATTTTCAATTGGATTTGAAAATGGCTCTCATTTTTCCGAGCTACGAATTAATCTTATGGTGGAGAAACACCATTCCATGGATTGGCTGCAGATTTTAAGTCTACATGATAAAATTCTATATGGCAGGTACTAGACTTTAAGTAACAGCTGATGGGAGTAGAAGAATTTTATGGTGAGAATCGTAATAAATATACCAGTTAATAGGTGTGCTACCGTCACCAGTGTCTGCATCACTGAACAGGAACCATGATCTCTGAGGGATGATCCAGTGTTTGACTGGATGGTTTTACTCCTCCATTCTGGGCTAAAACTCAGTCTTAGCCAGTAACGCGTGGCTGATTTGAACACTATTTTGCAAGTGACATATTGAGCCCTTGAAGCCAATGACAGCAATTTACAGCAGTTCAGGACACAGCCCATGGAGAGCCCAGGTGGGCCTGGTCTGGCCACTTCACCACTGAATCACAGTTAAAGAATCTCCCAAGAGGGAGAGAAGCCACAATGTTTTAGAGAGGCAACATGAAAGACACACACGTTACACACACAGGGTAGTCCCCGCAGGCCGGCTGAGTGAAGGTAACTAACCTTAAATACATTCTTAGCCTCTGCAAACTGTATGATATATTAAGCCCCTACAGTAAAGATTTTAAGCTAGTGCATTCAGATTAATTTCTCCCAAGTCACAGGCGACAGGACTAGAGGAAATGGCCTCAAGTTACACCAGGGGAGGTTCAGGCTGGATATTAGGAAAAATTTTTTCACTGAAAGGGTTATCAGGCATTGGAATGGGCTGCCCAGGGAGGTGGTTGAGGCACCATCCCTGGAGGTGTTCAAAAAACAGGTTGACGTGGTACTGGGAAACACAGTTTAGGGATGGTGTTGCATTTTGTTTGTTGTGTGGGTGTTTATTTTTGTCAGAGTTAGGTTGATGGTTGGACAAGATGATCTTGAAGGTCCCTTCCAACCTAGAAGATTCTATGATTCTAATTTCTGCCTCAGACCAAGCCTCTGAACAATGAGTGACCGCAGCTCAGCTGAACTGCTGTAACTTTTTAAGCAAAAGTCACTTTGATCAATATAACCATGCTAGTTATTCACAACCCTAATAGATAGGAACACAGCCCATGCCCTTGAAATTGCGACTTTATGCGTATTTAGTACCAGGAGCTGTTACAATTTGGAAGTGTAGTCGCTTGGAAACGGAGAAAAGCACAATTTGCACATACCCTGTTCCCCACGGGTATAAAAGGCAAACATGAATTGCTTCACTCATCTCTGACAGAAGACCTGGGAGCAGGTGTGCCTATACACACGCTGCTGCTGAAATTACTACCACTATAGACAGCCATTTATACCAGGAGCTTGGGGCAGTGCCCAGCAAATCTGCAGCTGATGTTACAAAACGGGCATTCAGAGTAGCAGTGACTGAATTGAGTGCAAGTCTGGGGAAAAAGAATAGTAGTATTTATAAGTAATTACTTTTTTTTTTTTCCAAGGAAAGCTATTTTAAATAAATCATTGTCTTGCTGGTTAATATTTTTTGACTTTAAAATGTAACTATATATTATTTGAGGTACTCTACCTTGGACAATTTTTTAAAAAAATAAATCTCTGGAAGCTAGTTTAAAAAGGGATTCAGAAAACAACTTACTATAATAAAATAAAATTTAAATAGTTGTTTTATTAATAGGAAATGAAAACTAAAGTGTTAGTTTAATTGTTAGTTAGTGAAAATAAATTTGCTGCTTTAACAAATTCTAGCCTTAGAAGACCCAGAAAAGTCTACTTCAGGCCAATTCTAATCTCTTTTTCAGCTCTCCATGTAGGAAGAAGAGTTATTTACTGTGTTACCTTATGAATTGCATATCCTATTCAGGGGTTTGATCTTTTATTCTGTTGAATTGGTTTTTTCGGTGGTACGGCTCCTTTGAAGTACTGTTTTTGATTTTAAAATGCTTTAATAATTTTCTACTTTTTGTTTAACTCTAAGTTTTCCTTTCCATTTTTTGACTAATATTAAAACTTAATTTTAGAATAAGTAATTCAATTTTGTTCATTTTTATTCTACATTGTTGTAGAAAGGATAACTTCAGAAATTCTAGGTGTCATTTTCTTTCTCTTCTAAAAAAAACGCCTTCTGTAGCTTTTAATTTCTGGCTCTGCCTCACAAGGAACTTCAGTCACTATTATAGTTTGTTTTAAAAGGAAACAATGCTTAGACATCCCTTGAAGTTTCTATTGAGAGCTGCAAGAAGAGAGATCACCTATTGCCTGAAATCTGGTCCCCCAGCTGAGATAGCCAACTTTAAAAAGGAAACAGAGTAGAAGTTGCTCTCATTGCAACATTGTATTTCTTGTGAAATTAAATTAAAAAGATGAAAACCCTGTGTTTGCCGGGGGGTGGTGGTGGTGTCACAGCAGCTATTTGCTGTTGTAGGGCATCTGCTCTTGGCTCGCCTTGTGTCTCACCTGACTGTAGCGCAAACCACACAGGAGATCAACAGAGGCAGGTTCTACAATGTCACAAGTACTGTTGAAAGATAAATATTTCTTTAAGTTCCTGTTTGAATTTATAATCTCCTGTGGTAGTGGCAATAAACAATGGAGAAGGTGCTATAAAATCCCTTTCTACACCATATTTTCAGTATATTTGCTATATACATTTTTCCTGAGACAAAGTTTAGTCTGGACTATTTTGGATGCTATTAACAGAAATAACTTTTTCACGGGAGAGGTACTTGCAGTAAGTGCTTCAGTGTCTCCTGAAGTCAAAATATGTGCCCATCCAGGAAGCGAGGCCTTGCACACTTCTCTAAATACCATCAGCTTTCATAAACAAATGCTGTTACTTCCCTGACAAAGGACCCTGGTTCATGTTTGACATTGCCCACCATAGAGGAACCATTTGTCTGAGTATAGAGACAAAGCACACACTTTCTAAAGCCTTAGATATCTAAAGTTAGGTTATTAAATCCCTGCTTGGGTGAAGGAGCCAGCCTATTTTTGAAAGAGAAACAGAAGATATTTTCAATGAGATCAGGATGTTACCTGAAAAGACAGACATATACTGAGTAATATAGCTACACCATCAAGACAAAAGCCTGGTAAGAGAAGGGATATCATCCTCCTTAGACAGAAGGCTGGAAACCTCATTTGTGAATATTTTATTAATTGCTGCAAGAGTTAATTTAACTTACTTGGTCATTCTAAGCTTTCATTATCTCCTATCTGTAAAGCAGCAGTAAGATTTTTCTTAATAAATCTGTGTCTCAGATGTGTTGAGTATTAGTGAGGGACGGTAATGGCAGCAGTATTTCTGCTAGGACAGTGACTGGCAGCCTGTGATCTGGGCAGATTTCCTGTAGTGGAAGCTGCTGTTTAAGTGTTGTACATGCCAAATGCCTTTGGCACTTATACCTTGACAAATATTCCTTTTTTGTTTTAGGGGAAAAGATTCTGTGAAACACTTCCACATTGAACATACAGGAACTTCATTCAAATTTGGATTTAACGAATTTTCTAGCTTGAAGGAATTAGTCATGCATTTTGCAAATCAGCCTTTAATTGGAAGCGAAACAGGTAAGGAGAGCCATATGTTTGTGTGAACACGTTTGTAGTCATGCTTCACAGAGATCTGAGTAAAAGGAGATTCCAGTGTGTTATCAGGTAGATCTATTGCTGAAGTGTTCCTCTTCAAAAATTCATGTTTGTATTAACCTCAGGTATCTAAGATGTTCCTTTTCAAAAACTCTTTCAAGTAGTCCAAAGACAAACTACATGTAAGCTAACTGGGTTTTTGCTAACCAAGGGCATGAGCTCCTTTTGTATTCTCTGAGAAGGAATCATTTCAAAATACACATGTATTAGGAGGAGCAGAACCTTCTCAAAAAGGAAAAAACCAAAGCAGGGTGTTTAGTGAGGAAATACATGTTCATAGATGAAGTTGAAACCCCCAATTAGAATAAACGGAAGAGTGACTTGAAATTCTTTAGCTCCACTATTCTTCATCCAAGGAAGAAGTCTACAGTGATAAGTTTCTCTTTTCTGTAGGGAGTGTGTCCTGTATTACATCTCCCTTTCTGTCTACAGCAGTCAGCCTCCTGATGCCATCTGCTATCACATTGATTTGTCTTGGTTTTAAGAAAAAGAAAGAGAAAAATACAGGCTTCTTTAGCAGCCAACATGCTACCTGAATTTAGAGTCAAAAGATTAAATTCGATTCCTACAAGAGAGTTGAACACCACCAGGCCAGAATCACTGGAGAAACAGATGCGTATTATCATGATAATGCCAGTTTTAGGTTTAATTTCAAATGTAACAGTTGAAGATATGTCAGTAAAAGTTAGCGCCAGAAGCTTCAGTATCCTGTGTAGAAAGTGTATGCAAATAGCACATAGAGTAGTACTAATTATATATGCAAGAGACCAGTTAAATAATAGTTGCCATATGCAATAACTGCAATATGTCACACACTAAATGCTCTTGTAACACAAGCATTAAATTCAAGGGTGGCTTTGCAGTTTTTTTCCCCCCCAAGAAAAATGCAGTGGTACACTCAATGTGGCACTTCTGTCATTCAAAGCATTATCTTTTTATGTTGCTTTAAAGAACACGTCGAACACAGAGTCTCTGCGTGAGTCTTTTGTGCCAGTAAGCTATTTTTCCTGCCAAATCAGACATGCACCCACAGGCCTAACGCTGTAAAGATTTCAGTTGACATATAAAGCTTGTATTTCCCCATTCCTTCACTGCATGCGTTAGGGACATTAATAATTAAGGCACTGGTGTTACGTGATCTCTGTGGACAGGATCAGCACTGCTGAATGATGGGCTCACTTGTCGCCTTAAAGCTCCCTAATCAGATTCTGCTGGCTCTGTGAAACCTCTTTAAGTTGGATGTGCTACAGAATAAGAAAAGCCATTTGAACATCCTATCAAGAAACCTTCTACCTTACCTTACCACGAACAGCAGTAGAGTGGAAGAGACAGTACTCGGGGAATGGCCCTTCAGATACAGGTGTCAAAGGTTTCCTGGGCGGTAACCAAATTATACCGAAAAGGGGGTAGAGGCTCATCAGAGCCCACTCTAAGCCAAGTGTCAGTGTTGCAGAAAGACTGGCCCCACACGGGGTCACACAGCAGGGTGACAGAAGGGCCAGCAACAGTCTGATTTCTTAGGCCTGGCTTCCTTTCAGTGAAAAGCGGTAAGCGACCTTTGGCTCGGGCAGTGGTAGGAAGTAGTTGGACCAGTTTTTCTTATTCCTTGCTATACTTACAAACAGTTTTGGTTTTTTTTTTATATAGAAACACTGTGAGATCAGGAGTAAGGCAGCATGATAGCATTTTTCATCTCCTCCTTGATTATGGACAGGATTTTATAAGAGAGAGACCCACAAATAGAACTTGTGATGGTTTCCACTACCTTCCATGTAAATTCTGTCTCACTGGAGCTAGTCTGAAGAGGCACACCAGACTCTGTTTGATCAGTACTCGAACACACAGGCCTATGGAGAACAGTGGTTCTTTCATACTGGGACAGCTGCGGGTTTGTGCTTCAAGCCCAACAAACCTTGTCTCACTGCAGCTTTGCCACTCCAAATTGCTGCATGGACTCGCATCTATTTTTCTGCAGCGTAATTTGTACACTTCCTTCTGTACTACAGGTGATTGAAACTGGGGCTACTGTGTTCTCTGTGATGGCAGGCTTAATCTGTTCAGTAACAACATAAAGCAATATACCATCATATTTCTATATTTCTGTCTTCGAGTGACAGGGTCAACATGTTATTCTTATGTGTTTGCTTTGTTTATCAGTTTTCACCTAAATTATATTGAAAACAAAAACTTTAAGTCATTACCCAGGTAAAAAAGCCGGCTAACATTTCCAACAGTGGGACTAATTCTTCCACAAATCCAAGACACCCTCGCTTCAGTGCAGCTTTTGCTAGGTCTTTTGTACAGTTACCAGATGATTGCATACAAGTATCTTCTGTGGAGAAGAAACATGGAGGACTTACTAGAAAACAAATATTGTATAGAATGTTAAACTAGTCCTCCCAGTTTTGCAACAGGGCTCTTTATCCATGGTGTACAGCTACTGGTACTCAGTTCTGTGCAACAGCTTAAGAGTAGTTTCTCTAGACCAGTGATGGGGGCATTCTCAATTTCATTTTAAATAGTAAAGCATTTTCTTTAGAGTGAATTAAACTGATTTTGACTGTTCACTTTGCACATTGAATCTATCACATTTGCATACACCCTCTGTGCCTGCAAACAGATTTCAGTTGGTTACTTCAAATACAATTTTTCCACTTCCTTTTGCAGCCCTTCCCGTTACAAAACATACTTTATTTCACCTTTAAATTACTCAATCATCTGTAGGTTTCAAGTTCAAGTTCTTACTAATTCTAGCATCCCTCCTCTTTAAGGGCTGACTATAATCAGCATAAAATGCAAATGGAGCAGCATTTGGTATGCTGTGCCATTATTTTTAAAGAATGAGATTAGACGGTGTAGCAGTTACTATTATAGGGAGGTTTTTCACTATTGTGAGTAGTGTAATAGATTCACTGTCCAGAATGCACCTTTTTTTTTTTTGTAGAGAACATGCAATGAACATGACCTGCTTTGGAAAACAAAGAATAGCTATAATCAAAATGTTGCTAACTGGAAAGAACTATGGTGAAACAGTTAAAGGCGACTGTCATGTGGGCTTACTGTTGGGAAGGCTGTATCCTAAATTCTGGCAGATTAAGTAATTTACGCAGCAAGCAGTGGGTTGTTGGCAAAACCAGGATGACTGTTAGAGCCTCATATCTAGTGTAGCATCCTGCCTACCCACCCAGCCAGCCTCCTGTACAGGAAGGGAATTTAAGGTGTCAAGGGATTGATTCCCTGCAAGCACTAGGAAGTTTAAAGGTTTTAAAAAGGCACTGTATACATTTACAGTTTTCACGGCTGCACATAAACAGGCGTGATAAGGTTTGTAGTCACATCTTCATGAATGCAATCAAAAAGACGCCCCTAACTTTCTACCTCACATGGTAGAACGTCACAAGTCAAACCTTGATCACACCTAGGTCAGCATTTCAGCTGCACACGTTTGGTGACTATGAAGTCTTTGTTTCCAGTTACTCCCTGACTGGAAAGCAGGTTTAGGCAGGATAGGAAACAGCTGCCTTTGAGGGTTGTCTGATGGTCCTGTTCTGTTGCTGTCTTGGTTTTTTGCCACTGACCATGCATTGTAGAAGGAGTTTTATTACCTACTGCTATGAAGAAGTGAAGAGGGGTTTCAGTCTTGTTTCAGAGGTGTAAGGACAAATTGACTCCCACCATACAGGGATGGGGGAATGGAATTAGGCAAGATCCAAGTGCCCAAAGTGTTGAGGACTCCGAGCAAGACAATAGAGCCAAAGAAGTGAGACCGGGCAAACAAATCCAACACCAAGTGCCCCTTTGTAGTTTTCAGGGCTGGATTTTTATAGAAAATACCCCTCGCAAAGGTGATGTGGGTTAGAAATATTTGTCTAGTTTTATCAGTATGGGAGAGTAATTTATAGCATCTGATTGTTTTCTGGCATGAACGTGGCCTGAGTCCTGCCCCCTTCCAAGGAAAACCCCTCACAGGGAGCATCACAGAGATCTTGGGGAAGTTATTACCTTGTCCTAAAATGAAAAGGATGTAAGAGCTAAAGTTAATCATGCTACGAGCAGGCAACTGCTGCCATTTATTTTCTGAGACTGTCTTGCCAGATGAGTTAATCCTTCTCTTTTTCTCTCCAGGAACCTTAATCGTATTGAAGCACCCCTACCCACGGGAAGTGGAAGAACCTTCCATTTATGAGTCTGTCCGAGTTCACACGGCGATGCAGACAGGAAAGACAGAAAGTGATCTTGTTCCAAATGCTCCCTCAGTAAGTTGTGTTCTGGTACAAGGGGTGCTTCTCCTGATTCGAGTTTAGTATGACTGCTGGAGTGAACTATGTAATAACACCAATAATTTACCCTTTTATGGGTTCGTAAGTGCAGGAAGTCTTTCCTGAGCAGGGCAAAGCAAACACAGACTTGCTAGGTACAACCCCATGACAAATAAAGCCTTTCACAATTGTTGTCACTGAGACCTTCAATACTGTCACTGGGAAAACATTGTCTGCAACTAACCTAGGTAAGCCTCACCATCCAAACAAAGATTATATAAAAGGTTTTCATTCTTCTGTTCTCTTCCTCTTAGAGTGCCATCTTAGCAGTAAGATTATAAGAAATTTGAAAAAAACCACACCACATAAAACAAGCAAAATTCTTCCATGTTTCTGCCAACACTCATGAGGCTGTATGCGACAACATGTACGTCAGGTTGCACTGTAAGCCCTTGTTCTGCCAAACATCCTTTACAGCCAGCCTCTCTCTCCCCCACACAGGTGAGGGGAGGAATACACTAAGTAGCAAAACAGTAAAAGCTGCAGGATTTACCACATTTTGTCTCACTCAGTGATTATGAGGATTAGATGACAGGAAGCAGTCCTCCTGACAGACAGAAACTCGTTACTAATTATTATTTTTGCAGTCATCTTTGTTTGTTAGAATTGTTTTGCCCAGTTAGTGATATACAGCCTCCCTCGTAACTGGGAGGAAGGAAAGAACATCTCTAATTTTCTATCTAGGTGGGTTACAAAGTGACCTTTTGAAAGAAAATATTCAAAGATACACAAGACAGGCAGGGACACATTTGGAAAGGAAACACCAAAATGAAGTGTGGTACAACCAAGTTGTTAATATCTGTATCCTGATAGGCACACTACTCAAAAGGGTTTTCTGGCATTTTTATACTTGGATTTTATTATTTTAGAATTGCCTTGTCTTAAAGCAGAAAGACAGTTTGCTGTATTCTGACAAAGTCTTAAACCCAAAATAGAGTGGTACGACAGAAGAGCCTCCACCCTTTCAGCCCTAGTAATTCTGAGCACAGTAAAAAGCTGTGTCATGTTAAAAGCTACACCTTACTGGTATGAGAAACAAGAGAACATCTCCATATCCATTTGGACCACCTGCTGTGACATCTGTGACTCACTTGGACAGTAATTAGAGACTTTAAATCCCTAGTGACTCATATCTAAGCAAGACAGGTGGTTTGTTCAGAACAGTGTGGCTCAGAACAGAGAGGAAAGTTTTTAATGACATACTATATTTTTTGAGAAAAAGACGACGAGTTACATTAATGTGGGCTAATAGAGTTGATAAAAGAACTAATTCTAATGTCTCTCACAACCAACCCTTCATGGCTGAGTTCCACTTTAACCTCCAAAGGAACTTGACTTCCACATAAAACCAGTAAAAAAGCAGTATTTTTTCAGGCGGAAGTAGTAATTAACCTGGTAAGAATTTGGTTTTCAGAGATCAGCAGCCTCACAGTTGGGGCTCTACCAGAGAGTTTCAGTGAGTACCTGAGAAATCATAAGGTCCCAGCCTCACTCATAGCAGCAGAGAAACGGTTCCACAAACACTTTCTCAGTAAGCATCTTGAATGCAACGCATTTTTCCTCTTCAACGTATGGCTGTTTGAGAGAAGAGAGTGCCTGAGTAAAACAGTGTTCCCCTTGCATTTCAAGAGTGATTTCTGTGGGTAATTCCACTGTCTGGTAAAGCCCAGGTGTTTCTGTTTACAACAGGCACAACCAACTAACTTCACTGTTCACTTTACTAAACAAACTGTAACTGCAAGTATTTCGCCGTGTTTGGTTGAGAAGATGCAGGCCAGAAGCTTGCTGAGGGAGGCATAGTCTAAGAGATTGCCTTGAGCCCTAGCACAGGTCCATGTTTACCCTAGTGGTGGATCCAGCTGTGTGAGGGGAGCACAGGAGTGAGGACATGGTCTGCGGCCACGGGAAGGTTCCCCAAGAACAGGCTACTCTTTCATCTTATGGGTGTAGGCAAAGATGTGGGAAATAGAAGCAGAGCTCAGTCACTAACCCCCATCCCTTTCCTTGTTACTTCACAGCTTGGTACAAAAGAAGGATATTTGATAAAACAAGGGAAAATAGTCAAGGTAAGGAAAACTCTTAATCCTTGCTTCCACACTGCAGTCACCTGCAGAAGCTAGAGGCAACGCAGAGCTGAAATAGCTCCACCTGCGTTCCCCTGCAGAGAGGAACAATTTGTGTTTTTAGCAACAACAACAAAGCACAACTGCAAACCAGAGCAAGTCAACAGCTTTAAAGGTTTTTGTTTCTGAAGAAGCATTACACTGAATTCTTACAAGACAATTACCATCCGTTCTTGATCTTTCAGAATTGGAAGACAAGGTGGTTTACACTGCATAGGAATGAACTTAAGTATTTCAAAGACCAGACAGTAAGTAGCAAACACCAGCTCTACTCTTCAAACCTCTACAGAGGCAGCTGCAACCTCCTCATCTCTCTGATTTCTCGCATCTCTATCACAGCTTCCCAAACTAAAGCTTCCCAAACTGCCAGAGGGGTCAGACCTTTCAAATAAAGCTGGAGTTTTACTGATGACTTCAACAAGAGGAAGGTAGTAAGTTTTACAGCTAGAAAACATTTACTGTGCTCTCTCAGTCTTGCCAACTAGACAGAGTTGTTTTTTTACCATACATTGGATTTTAAGCTACCAGCACAACACAGCTTTTATCGGTAGGTTTGACACAAAACCTAACAGACAGCAGTGTTATTGAAATATTTCTGCAGATACTAGTAGCATATTTTGCATTCCTTAATTCCATTCTTCTATTTCAAGTGGTCACACAGTATACATAGAAACCCCTTCAATGGAAAACGCCTTCCTTCCTAGCACTCTGCCATAGATTAACCTGCTGCATCTGGGAAAAAACAATTTATCCTTACAGTTGCTGTTCCAAAGGAAAAAAATACCTCTAGAATTTCTCTACCCTTGCAATACCTCCAGTTGGAGTTCGTCCATAAACACAGCAAAACTGTTTACCTCTTCACCCCTGCCAAGCCTTGTTTCAAGCATCTAACAGGTTTTAACACAACAACATATGCAACTGCCCTCTCTCTCCAAACTCTGCCATTTATAAATGGTTAAGTATTTACAGCACCTTCCATCAGTTTTCATTTCAGTTCAAGCCAACTTGCATTGAGTTTCCAGAATAACATTTCAAAGGGTAGCACTCCAAATGTTTGAGCAACGTTAGTAACTTACCGGGTGAGAAGGTGTCTCTGTCAGGAGCGTGGCCTCCTCCCAGGCAGCAGCTCTGGTGTCTCCTGGTGCTCCCACTGTTGCCGTGGGGTTGCAGATACCTCCAGGTGAGCCACTTGCTTCTGGCCCAGCATTTATTAGCATGCCTCAGCACAAGCGGCTTTCTTCTGGTGCAGCATGTGACTAACAGCTGCTAAGCCAGGGGATAACGTAAGGAAAGGTGAGAAAACAACAGACACCCCCAGTGCACATGATGAAGGACCATCAGGAACAGCTAAGGGTGTTTGGGTAGAGGGCGAGCTGCTCCTCCAGCTGCCTCTGGTGAGCTACTGAAGAGGGTGAGGCTGAGAGAAACCAGGCAGAGAAGGAACTCCCACCTCTCAGGGAAAGTAAGACCCTTAAGGGATAGTTGTAGTGATAGACAGCTTGCATCCCTGCACCTGGGCCTGTCCCAAGGGAGGTAGCTCTACACACACTGCTCACACAGCAAGCCTCACTGCTCCTGCAACAAACTCTGCTTCAGCTCTGCCTCTGCATTTCTCCCTACCCAGCTTTATCCTGTTAAAGCACTTAGGAATTAATTAAGCCTCCAACAGCTGGCTAGGCCTGATAGGACCTGTAACCGTCCCCCTGTCTCTGTCAGCCTTAGCTGGAAATTACACCACATTAGCTGCAGTGTCAGTGATGTTATGATGCATCAGCCAAACCCTCAGCAGTCTGCATCCAGCTCAGCCTTTTCCCACAGTAGAGATCTCCTTTGTTGTTTGTCTTGACCTCAACTGACCGTCCCGCTGTTTTATGTTTAGCTCAGTTCCTCCCACACTGGCACTGTTGTTACCTTGGCTAGTTTGGGTTTGTGGTCTTACAGCTACTGTACCTGTGCCTGTAAAAACCTCATGTGCCTGTAAAGGTCTAGGTGCATGGAAGATGAACTGAACTAGCCTTATCTTCTGGTTGTGTATGTTCCTATTGTAAAACCGTTTTATTTTCAAGGCCACAGAACCGATCCGGGCACTTGACTTAACTGAATGCTCAGCCGTGCAATTTGACTATTCCCAGGAAAGAGTTAATTGCTTCTGGTAAGTTACTGTGCTTTCTCCACCTTGCTGGGAATGTCAAAATTGCCAGGGAAGTTTGAAATGTAACCACTTGGTGCTTCTGGAAGCTCCCTTACTGATCGTGGCCCTGATGTTCCTCTAACTCACGAGCCTGTTTCTGTCAGCCAACCTCCGTCAGTCCTGCCATGTTTTGCCAGATTACTGCTGGCAAAGGGGTTTTTTGCAGGCAAGGAGGAAGAGTGTAGGGCTATGTGTGGCGGGCACTCCTTTTCCTGATTCTGTAAGCACCTATAAACATCACCTCAACCCATGGGACTTAGGTGCGGTCCAGTTCCTGGCTCAAGCATTGCTGTGGGGCACGCAGTAAGGGCTTCTGTGCCCGGGTGTGGGCCTGTTGTCCCTACAGGCCTGGGGCAGCGTCTCCCTGAGCTGTAAATGACTGCAAATCTAGCTAAAAATTGGCTATCCTCCCTGCCGCTGACTGAACAGGAGACAGCACGGCCTCCCTGCCCCGCTCTGCCTAAACAACTTGGTGCAGGCCTGCTGGGTGCAGTTTTTAGGAAGAACTACCAGTTTTTCCGGCAAGTAAGAAAATACTTTTGTTTACTTGCAGTCTAGTGTTCCCACTAAGGACGTACTACCTGTGCGCGAAAACCGGGATAGAAGCTGACGAGTGGATTAAAATACTGCGGTGGAAACTGGTAAGTGGGTGCGGGGTGTCCCGTGGCAGGAGGCCGCAGCCCTCGGTGCTGCCACCATAAACCCTCCCAGCCCCATAGCACCCAGGTGCTAACATTGCTCAGTGTCTCCAAGGAGGGAGTACTTGTTCTGGCTCCCAGGCGTTAGCGTACTTGGGATGCCCTTTTAACACGTTCTCATCATAAAAATGGAAGATTCTTCCATTGTAAAGATGGAAGAAATTTCTTCTGTCTTTAAGGATGTCATTGTGTAGATTAATGTAGATTAATGGAGAAGGTTCAAGCTGGAGGCCTGTAACTAGTGGCGTCCCCCAGGGGTCATTGCTTGGTCCAGTTCTGTTCAATATATTCATCAGTGACCTGGATGAGGGGACAGAGTGTATCCTCAGCAAGTTTGCTGATGATACCAAGCTGGGAGGGGTGGCTGACACCCCGGAGGGCCGTGCTACCATCCAATGAGACCTGGACAGGCTGGAGAGCTGGGCAAGGAAGAACCTCATGAGGTTCAACAGGGAAAAGTGTAGGGTCCTGCACCTGGGGAAGAAGAATGTCAGGCACCAATACAGGTTAGGCATGGATCTGCTGGAGACAAGTTCCAAAGAGAAAGATCTGGGGGTCCTGGTAGACAGCAAAATGACAATGAGCAAGCAGTGTGCTCTTGTGGCCAGGAAGGCCAATGGAATCCTGGGCTGCAGAGGGAAGAGTGTGGCTAGTAGGTAGAGGGAAGTCATTCTCCCCCTCTACTCTGCACTGGTGAAGCCACAACTGGAACACTGCATCCAGTTCTGGGCTCCCCAGTTCAAGAGGGACAGGGAACTACTGGAGAGAGTCCAGCGTAGGGCAACAAAGATGATGGAGGGATTGGAGCATCTCCCTTAGGAGGAAAGGCTGAGAGAGCTGGGACTCTTTAGCCTGGAGAAGAGAAGGCTGAGGGGAGACCTTACCAATGCTTACAAGTATCTAATGGGTGGGTTGTAGGGGGAGGGAGCCAGACTCTTTTTAGTGGTTTGCCAGTGAGAGGACGAGGGGCAACGGGCACAAGTTGGAACATAGGAGGTTCCGCTCAAACCTGAGAAAAAACTTCTTCACAGTGAGGGTGCCAGAGCCCTGGAACAGGCTGCCCAGGGAGGGTGTGGAGTCCCCTTCTTTGGAGATTTTCAAGCCCCGCCTGGATGCCGTCCTGAGTAACATGCTCTAGGCAGCCCTGCTTCAGCAGGAGAGTTGGACCAGATGATCTCTATGGTACCTTCCAACTCTTAAAAAATTCAGTGAAAATTCAGTGAAATTCAGATGGTAAACACGATGGAGCATCAGCACAGGCACATGTGAGAGGTCATGAAGGAAGCCATGAGAAGACAATGCTCGAGAATGTTACTTCCTTAAAAATACCAGTGTTTGGGTTGATCGTGCTCGGCCAGATCCACTTGCGGGCAAACAGCGACGGGTTGTCTTTCTGTTCTAGTCACAAATACGGAAGCAACTGGAGCAGCGTGACGCCACCCTCAGTTCCTAGCGGCTCCTCCAGCGCTGCTGCCCCCTTGGCAGGAGCTGCCGCTTTGCCCCAAGGGGAAGGCGTCGCTTGCCAGAGGGCGGCCTCGTGCATCTCCGTGACTCACAGCGGGCACACGTGCGGGTGTGCCCCCGCACACGGGCGCTTGCCTCCAGCTCGGCACGCAAAGGGCTCCTGCAGCCCAGCGCTCTCCGGCTGTTAGTCACCCCTGGAGACGGTTGCAAAAACCGGAGCGCTGGTTTGATACGCGTGGTGCGCTGGATTCAACACCTGCTCCCCCGTCGCAGCAGCACTGACTGCTAAAAACGTGTGCGGTTCTTCAGAGCACTCCGGGTAATTTATTGTAAGCTCCATCCCGGCTAACCCTTAGGATGTTCCGTAACCTTCGAGCCTGCTATTTAAAGCCAGTCCTTTCTGGAAACATTAAATACTTCTTTTGTATTACGTGCTTAGGCTCTAAGCCAAAAGGAAAATGACGGAGGTAATTATATTTTTGTAAATAGTATCCATATTAGAAGCTAGAGAATATTTCAAGGCCCTTTTCCGGGTGATGGACGAGTAAGTTTGGTTTTTTGGATTCATACGGTACAAGATGGCTGCAAACAAACGGTTGTTTCACACAGCATAAATAGGTAACGGTGAGTGGTGTCACCCGAGCACACTTCTTTACACACCAGGATTACGAGAAACGGGCAGCTGGTTCCTCGTGTGCGTGTGACAGAGCTGCCACGAGGCCCTGGGGATGGTGACAGGGCTCTGCAGAAGCCTCTGCCTGTGGCAGCCACCCACCTTTGTTAACAGCGTTAAGAGCTGCACCCCCTCACAGTCCCCCTTGAAAATGGGCTGGATTTTGTACTTTTTCCTCACGCAGAGAACTCAAAACGAGGTTTTGCCCAGAACTGTTCTAGAGTTAAGCACTGCTTGCTTTATATTAG
>JAHREE010000245.1:25915394-25945119 GCA_033628505.1 Tringa tobata
AACAAGGAAAAAGAGAGGGGAGGGGATATTCCTCACCATGTGCCGTCACGCCCGGCAGACGCAGCTGGGGGAAGAAGGAGGAGGAGGGGGACGCGTTCGGAGCGATGGCGTTTGTCTTCCCAAGTAACCCTGAGGAGAGATGGAGCCCTGCTGTCCTGGAGAGGGCTGAACGCCTGCCCGCCCGTGGGAGTCACAGAATGGTTTGGGTTGGAAGGGACCATAAAGATCATCCAGTTCCAACCCCCCTGCCATGGGCAGGGACACCTCCCACCAGACCAGGTTGCTCAAAGCCCCATCCAGCCTGGCCTTGAACCCCTCCAGGGATGGGGCAGCCACAGCTTCCCTGGGCAACCTGTCCCAGTGTCTCACCACCCTCACAGGAAAGATTTCTTCCAATACCTAATCTAAATCTACCCCCCTCCAGTTTGAAGCCATCACCCCTCCTCCTATCGCCACATACCCTTGTACAGAGTGCCTCCCCATCTTCCCCTTAGGCCCCCTTCAGGTACTGAAAGGCCACTATGAGGTCTCCTGGGACCTTACACCGTTTAGCTAAGGTTTCCCTGGATCCTTCTCCAGGCTGGACAACCCCAGCTCTCTCAGCCCGGCTTCTTACGAATCCCTTGTTCTGCTTTGCTTGTGTGCACAGCTTTTGCTTTACTTATTAAACTGTCTCTACCTCAACCCACGAGTTTTCTCACTTTTACCCTGCTGATTCTCTCCCCCATCCCACCGGGGGAGAGTGAGCAAGTGACCACCTGGTCCTGGGTTAAACCACAACAAAGGGAAATTTTGTCTCCATTCCAGTGACAGCCCTTCTATTCACAGAGCGAACTGATGGGAAAAGTATATTCTACATGAAGCATAACACTGTAACTAAACACTGTATTTTAAGATTATTTCTAAAAATCCACAGAAAGCTGACATTCAGACCTCATTCCTGCCAGACTGAGAAATCTTGGAATTATCCTGGAGAAGAGAAGTATGAAAGGATATTGTAGAGAGGTTGGTGCTGGTCTCTTCTCCCAGGTAATCAGTGATAGAACAAGAGGGAATGGCTTCAAGCTCCAACAGGGTAGGTTTAGACTGAACATTAGGAAAGAGTTTTTCACAGAAAGAGTAGTCAGGCTTTGGAATAGGCTGCCCAGGGAGGTGGTTGAGTCACCATCCCTGGATGTGTTTAAGAGACGATTAGATGAGGTGTTGAGGGATATGGTGTAGGGGAGAACTTTTTAGAGTAGGGTAGATGGTTGGACTCAATGATCCCAAGGGTCTTTTCCAACCTGAATGATTCTATGGGGAGGAGGGTTTACAATGGCGCATTTCTTTCCTGTATTTGTTACATTCGTACTGTTTGCTCCCCAAATATCTCGACCATATGCCAAATATTGCACAAAAATTTTACATTTGTTCCACGGTACCTTTTTCTCCAGGCTCTAGCCGGCGCGTTACAAAGGAGCAGGGGGAAAGCAGCACACAGAGGTCAGTGGCGCTTGCACAGCTCCAGTGAGTCCTTAGGAGATGGGGGATACAGCACCGGGGGCTTCTGGCTGCCAGTCGCCGGGAGTCCTTACGACCAAGCTTCCTCTGGTACAACAGACTGCACTCCATCAACCAGACTTAGACAACTAGGAAGCTAGTACTTTTTCAAGTTACAGCTTCAGGAATTTGTGTATTAACTGTTTTGTTTTGTTTTTTTTTTTTTTAAAAACAGAATGTTCACTCTTACTATTGCATTTTCATTCTGCTGTCTTTGACAGATCTACAAGAAGAAAGAATAACAACTGTTTAAGGGATGAATGAAATTTATGGAAGAAACCACCTTAAAACATATTCTTGCGCTTTCATTTTAATTCTTTTACAGCACTCATTACAAAATTATATTAAAAATGTATATGATTTAAAGTTGTCTCCGATGCCTATTTAAATCCATCTGTTACATTTTAATGACTATAATCTTCTACCTTTTCTTGAAAATGTGTGAAAAAATCAGGACTGTTTTAAAAAAAGTCAAAAATTCAACTTTAATCTTCTTTTTCCTAAACAGTTAGAGAACTTCTAAGGAAATGTTCATCAGATGTGAACACTGAACTCGCTTGTGACTCAGAAACCTCCATAAATAGAACACATACTGATGTTGTATTTCAGCAGATGCAAATCATCTCGCTTTTTCATTATGCTCTGCCAAAGTGTCACACCAAGAGTTTTCAGATTTTGCAGGACTTTCCTGCTTGCTCTTTTAAAGGAGAAATCAAGAACCCATGCTTGTGTTACCTTCAGTTATGATCTGTATTTAATCTAGAATTAAATAAAAAGAGCAAGGAGTTAATTCTAGGTAGCTAGAAAAGTTGAGGGATTTTTAGCCAGGCTGTTCAAAAGAAGTTTTGTTTTTTCTTTCCAATATCTTATTTTAATGAGAACTTCACCTTCTGAAGAAAGGTCATCTGAAAAGATTCAAGTACTCCACCCTCTTCAATTAGCATCTTGCCACTAAGAAAATTCGTTCTGAACTTCCCAGCAGATTATCTGGTTCTGTTGAAGGAATGACATTTCTGAAGAGAAAGCCTTCAGACTTGAGAAAAAAGTAACAACCACGAGGAGAGAAACACCCACTTGGAATATTAAAAGAATGTTTGCAGGCCATATTTAGAGCAGGTTACTCTTTATGCTACAGGAAATATCAGCATCCTTCTGCACAGTACTGCGTATTTCAAAGTGTGCAACTATTTAATCTCTTAAATGCTAAGTAGTGTTTTTCCACTAGTATAAAGATAATATTTGTTTCCTTCTTTGAAAATGGCAATTTAAAAAGATAATCCAATGAAACGCAGCAGCCTAGGTCTAATTTTTTCTTTAAGCTGCTGGGAGGTCTGCGTTGCCATAGGACACAGCTACTGCATTATTCCAGTTTGCTGAGATGCTGATAGCAATCTAACCAACCTGAGACAGCTCCGCATCCATCCCTTCACCTGCTGCAGCAGAAGCAACCGTGGGGCAGACATAGCCCACCCCATTGTTATAAGCAGCTTTGCTAAAACCATCTCTGTGCTCTGGCTCCCCTGTGCTGGATCTGACAAACACGTTTCATATCCCTTTTCCTCTTCACTAAAATACCGCCTGCGAGATCAGACTCACTTGGGAACGGGAGGGCCCGAGCGCTCCTTAAAGCCTTTGGAACAACTTTCTTCTGTTAAGAAGACACAGGAGTACCAATATGTACTTTGATAGTTTGTTTTCATTAGTATAATTACAATACATTCTGGACAGTTACAAAATCCGTGGAATCACGTTTTCTCCATAAATTTCTATTGCAAACTTCAAACATTTGGGTGCCTTTCCAGTATTTCTGCAGACTTTCCCTGTGATCTCGGTAAGGACATCCAGTACAGCAACCCTTTTTTTTTTTTTCTCTCTTTTTTTTTTTTTTTTTTGGTGTGTGTGTGCGTCAGCAACTTTTAGTTCTGCTTTGTGCCTCAGGCTTTGACGTCCACCTTGAATGCTGGTTTAGCTGCTGAGTTAAAAGCCCACAGCTACTCCCTTCTCTCATGTTACGCCAATTCAATAGAGGACATTTCCAGTGGGACAGTTTAGAAAAGGTATATATGCAAAATGATTTCTGGGTCGCTTAGAGCAATAGCATTTAGTGTCTTTCTAAAGTCAAATCCCGCTCTAGATCAGAAGGAATTCCAATGAAGTCAGTCAAGTATTTAAACTTTCAATTTAGGAGGAGAACTTGGCTCCACATAAACTGATAGCGTTGTTCAAAGATAGCTTTCTCAAATACAAGAAACATTCTGCTGCATAGCACTGTTAAAAGGTATAAACATCAGCTACTGAACCTAAAAACATTGTCAGCCCACTATCAATAAACTTCAAGTACATTGTACTTAGCTGCTTCCAAACACCTCTTTGCACCAGCAGGTGTGGCTACGCACGGCTTCCACCTTCCACGTACAGGAGTTACACCCAGTTACACCATCTCGTAGGCAGGAGCCTCAGGGAACGCGTGCTCCTCTCTAGGAAGTCAGGGCAGCAACGTTCTGGGCCAGAGAAACGCAAACCCTACCTCTTCCACCCCAGGACAAGCGACACGGCTCTGACCACAGGAGCACACTGCAAACTAGCAAAGCGTTTAAATAGTTGGCAAAAGTGTTGAAAGGCACATAGCTTCTCCTTAGCAATGCTTTCCCTGTTCCGCTTGTGGTGCCCATTGAGGAATTAGTGTTGGGACCTAGCCTGAAATAAAAAAATAGTAAGAAAATGGAAGCCTCCCAGGAAAAAAAAAAAAAAATTAGGTTGCCTTTTTTTTTCTTTTTTCTTTGAGCTTTAAGATTTTACTATTGCGTGTTTTCCTCTACTTTTCCAGTGGAAATTAAGGAAGCTATGGATGCATGTTAACCACACGTATGGACTTACTACTACTGGAATACCAAATGGCAGAGCTGCTGTAAACTGTTGCAAGTACTAAAAGCAATGCCTATAATGGTCTGTACAGCATTTGCAAATATTTACTTTGAAAAGAGATTAGTGTAGTTCTTTGTTTTCTCAGCATTGCTTAGAAATGCTAAAAAACTACAACAGCTAACTGCTACTTTACACCAGATCAATATACCCCGACAGATATTTAGGAATATATGCCATTATATTTAAAAATACCAAGTTCCTCTAAGCTGGTAAACCTAGAAGATTTTACATAGAGTTAGAGATAAAATATTAAAAATTCTTGTTTCAACTCCACACACTTGACATCTGAATAGGAGTGATGTAATCATACTATTTATTCCATCAGTGAGACAAAATGTTGTATGGAACTAAATTTCTGAGATTTTTAAATAGAAAGTCATTTAACTCGTATATACACAAAGTGTTCTTTCCACAGATATTTACATGGCAAATATGTTAGAGGAGAACCACTATGACTAAGTCTCTACAAGTATAGCATCCTTTCTGAGCTATTCTCTCTGCTGAAAGAATTCACAGAAGCTTTGAAGTAAAATCTAGACAATTAAAGTTACCTATATTTCACAGTAGGTAAAGAAGCCATTAAATAATATTTCAGCATAAGGTTTCTGGAAACAGCTACACAGTAGAGTTTTACATCCACCCCTCTCTTCCAGCATTCATGGTGAAACTAAATCTCTTAATTTACAAGAGAGATAACGGCATACGTAAAGATGTACGCGTATAATTGTAGTTCATCCTCCTCGATAGAGGCTGGTCAGCCGTTCTAGTTCTTTGCAGTTGTCCATGGGCATGGAGTCTGCTTTCTTTCGGAGACGATCATCTCGATATACTTTTGCTGCATAAAGTAAGTCTGTTTCTTTAATGACAAAAAGAGAAAAGATTTTTTTCAGGTTAAAAACCGAAAACTTTGCAGGATACATTCCTTCTCAGCGCTGTCCGTAACACCTCAGGCGTAATCCTCGCCCTTTTTTTCCTTCTGTCTATTCTAATTTCCCACAGTCACCAGCTAAACAGCACCGCTACGCCTTCCCTTTGCCCCATCTTCACAAGCATTTCATCTTTTTCAGCAGCGAAAGTGGCAGCAGCCTTCCAACACCCTCCTATTTCATACAGCAGTACCCGATTAAAAAACAAACACGCAATCCCTCCCCCCCAACTACTTCTGTCAGACCTCATTAAACAATACAAATAAGGCCACACTCAGTGAACTTGCGTATTACTGACAGCCCTACCATCTTGCCTCTGCCCAAAAATCTATTCTGAACGTTAAGCCCATTACTTCAACTGATGCTGCTTCAGACTGCCAGTGTTCAGAGGTATTAATAAAAGAGCTCTCTGAATTATACTGGTGTTCAATAGCTTGACGTTGCTGAGCATTTTAATTCTATACAATCTTTTTCAGCCCTTCAACTCAAAATGCATTAGCAAGGCATTCTTAAATGTCAATCAACGCTGGAAAGATTTTAACTGTCAAGGAGATCCAACACACAACAGGCATTTTAAATCAGTAAACCCACAAAATCAGCTGTTTCTATAAACAGAGAAAAATCTATTCGGGGCTGCTTTCTCAAAATCAATGTGGGTAGTTTTCACAACCTAATAAATTGCAAACAGCAAACAACATGTGAGTCACCACCTTCAGGTTATTTCTCTTCTTTATAGTAGGGTCAGATGTTTCTCTAGTCACTACATTTTTCCCAGTAAATATGTATATATGGAATCATGGGCCTCTCTGCATTGCTGCAGACTCTGTTCATGCTTTAAAAAGTAAGAATGTCAAGAACAAATGCTGAAAGATGGGAAAGGTATTCTTTCTCCTCTTTCACTCCTCACGTGGAAATTGCATATCAACTAAACCTTTTCAAAGACATTTAGACAGTAAATATATTACAGGAGATACAAATATAACATTTAAATGTAATGACTATGTCAATAAAAACTACCCTTCTAGATCTACACTCCACTGAAAAAATGTACAAGTAATATGTTCTCTTTTTATTGTGCTGGATTATATCTGGTCTTCAAGTTTTTGTTTACAACCAAGATCTTTTTTGTAAACTATTTTAATGTAAGATTACCAATCATTCACTTGTAGATGAAAAATTAGGTACTCATTTCATGAAGAGTGAACACATTCAAACATTTCAGGATGATCAAGGGACAACCTAGCCGGAAATATACAAGAGCTTTTTATATTTGCTTATGAATTATACCCCAAAAATTTCTGATGCTTTCCTCTACTTGAAAAATCTGGAAAAAAATACTCTGATCTCTGGGCAATAATCTGAATGTTTTCCCCCAAAGTACTGGTGTTTCTCTTACATACACGTGAGCCGTCAGCAGTTTTCTGCCCCCAGTTCTTTCCTGTAGCCAATTTGTAAAACTGCAGACATTTACTTGTGCATAAGCAAGGTGAACTCACCAGTAAGGAGCATAAAGCCTCCAGGAAGCATCTGACCTGCCATAAACGGGCAACACAGTTTGCATTTGTATATGTAGAGGCAAACTGTAAGGAACACTTGGAGTCCTGTTCTGGCATCTGACCAGCTGTGATGCTGGGCTGTCTTTTACAGCTGGGGGCAGCTACGGGGCCACCTCAGCTGAAAGGCTTGGCACCACTGGACGGCAGAGAGTAAAGGTGTGCAGGAACACACAGTTTCACTCAGAGAAGCACATTCCATTTGCTTCTGGCCAGTTTACTGACAGTTTGCGAACAGATTATTCATCCGGTAAAATATTACTGAAATTTACTCCAGCTGAAGAGTCGAAAGCATCAACGCCGATGCCATTTTAGCAGCGCTGTTCTCACAGAGCATGAAAGGCTCGTGAAACGGTCACAGATAATAGAATAACAGGTTAAAACTGCTGATGATTTGGAGATGGCTGATGCTATCCAGTAGTCTTAGGCTTTTAACACTGAATTCTAGGCTACTGCAAGAAAATAGCTGCTCGTATAGTACCAAATTAGATTGGAAAAATAGAGGTTAAACTAAAATAAACCCCTGTTTTTAAGGTCCGATATAGCCAAGGTACCAAGTCCAGGGAGAAACACTATTCATCAGTGGCAAAAGATTAAGCACTGATTTACAGCTTGTGATGTTTCACAAGACATGCTGTGTGTCCTTGGTCACCTGGAAAAGCAGTGTTTGTCCGTTCCGTGGTCCAAGGCAGATTATTTTTTCTTTCTCCAGAAAAAAAAAGCGTAAGCTTTTCTTTCATTTATTTATTTATATAAAAGCATGCAGGGAAATGAGATATTGCCATGATAAAATAGCGTCGAAGAGATTAGAACTCTTAGCTTTCGTCCTTAACTTCGAGCAATCTCTTTCTCATTATCAATTCACTGTATTGCTTAATTTTCTGAGAAATGGTCACAGATAATAGAGCAGCAAGTTAAAATTGCTGGTGATTTGCAGATGGCTGTTAGGTCAGAGAGTAAAACATAGAAATTAAGTGACACTGGGGACACTTTTAGAAGTGAAAAACAGTAGGGAACCTTACACTTGCTTTTGCATTCAGGTATTTTAATAGTACAAACCCTTGATTCTTGCCTGATGCAATCTTTTATAGTAATACATGCTTTCATGAGATTAGGCATGTTACCAAACTTACTTTGTTGCCTCTCCTTCCAACAGTTGTTACGAATGTTGGACACATAATCCTCTTCCACACTCTTTTCCACTTTCTGTAATGACACTCCTTTGTATTCATTTCTAAAGTCCTTGTTGACATAATAAACGACATGCAAGTTTTCTGTCTCCATTTTTATGACCTGCCCTGTACTTCTGCAAAAAGGAGGGAGGGGGAGAGAGAGACTAGATATTTGATTTTTTCACACCACAAATACACTTTTAAAAAATACTGCTATTACTGAAGAACAGCCCATCACTGAATTTGCCCTTTCAAGACAAGTAATGAAATGAATGGCTGTATAATCTGCCAGAGAATAAAATTACTACATTTACCTGAACATTACACTTCTGCTGCTTAAACCCTTGATCTTGAAAAAAAAAAAACCCACTTTAGTAAGACATTTGTTTCATATCTCTTTAGTCAAATATAAGCTTTGGTAATAGAAAATTACATTCAAACTCAACAGAAGAAAACCAGGTCACTATTCTGTGGCAACCCAGCACAGGCATCTCCATTCCAAAAATGTCTTCTGCCAGCCCTGACAAATCCATTTTCCTGCTGGCATTCTGTGGATTAAAAATCAAAGATTGTGCGCAAACATTTTGTCAGGGAAGTGTTTACAAGCATCACAACAGCTTAGTTGCAAAAGGGGAAATCATAATACTCTGGAAATAAAGAACTCTGAAAAAATAAGAGAAAAGACACCTTTCTGTTGTGGGACTGCAAGGAACTAAGGACCTTTAAAAGAGTTGTGGCAAGTGAGCTAAGTCTACTAGCTAACTGCATGCTTGATTAAAGTTATTTATTCCTCCCAGGAAAAATATGTTTATATATCCTTCTGTACAAACCAGTTAAGTTTCACTAGTAGAATTCTTTGCAAGAAAACAAAGATAAACTATTTTACCATCACCTAGAATGAAGAAAAGAATATAAAACTTCCTCGGCTCTCATCTAGTTCAAAACTTTAATAAGGATGAGTAAGTCACTTTCAAGTACTTCACTTGCTATACGCACAGATGACCCTTAGCAGGTTCCAGGATTTGATTAAACATGCTGGGGATGCAAACACCTTTGAAACACGTTACATTGCATGGACACCCTGCATTGTAATAGCAGACCTCCTAAACTCCAGGTATTACTGACCTTTTTTTCTCCATTACATTTTCACAGCATGTTCTCACAAGTTTTGTTCTGCTTTGTCTGTGCTTTTCCTCCCTTCCCTCGCTGTGGGAAATCAAGGACCAACTAACGGAAGGCTCTCTAAAATGCTCCTGAGTGGGAGAGGGTGATTACAACATCCTCCCCTCTGTTTTAAGCTAATGTGATCGAGTATTACTTACGATCTTGGGTATAAGGCGTAAGGAGGGTTCGATACCATCAGCTGGCTCAACAAGGAGACAAGGATCAACACAATAATAGGCATCAGCTGAATGAACATAGAGAAACCTCCCTAAGGAACAAAACAGATTGAAGTATTTCATAAAACAGCATCAAGGAAACAGGTAAATTTGACAAGATTTAATGCTAAGCATGACTTTCTGCTTTAAGCATCAAAAGCTGCTAGGAAAACTATGACTACAAACCTGCAGACACTGTGGTGTTATCTTAACTTTCCAACGCATACACAATATTCATAGAGTGCTCAAGCTGTAAGAGCTCACAGGTTAGCATGCAGCCACAAGCAATTACCAAATGAATAGCTGGATTCAGTTGCATTGTACACCAAGATTTAGTCTCATCTGTACAGTGTGATATGTAATTATACAGGACTATATATAATTCACATAGATGAATGTTGAGTCTTAACAAGAATTCTTACCTCAGCCCAAATAAATTTTTAAATGTTGACAAGGCTTAGTGACCAGAATTAGTGGCATATTTAGGCTAATACTACCAGTCACTAGTAAGATTGTGAAATAGAACAACAGATTTACAAAACCAGGCTGTTATCTTCTCAAATTTGCACACCTATATATCAATCAGTAAGACACTACCACCTGCCAAAGCTTTAGAATACTCAACTGGCAAGTACAAATCCTCCTCTATGGTACAGAACTCCTGTACAGCCACATCACTGAGAGACTACCAGCAAATGTCACAATCCACAGTTTAAAATCAACGGTGCTTAAACATACATCACCCCTCTCTTCCTCCCTCTCATGTCCACTCTGACGGTGCTGATTGGGATGACTGTAGCCAGCACGACCATTAGAAAATGAATGTACACTACCTAAGGAAGGAAATATCCACATTTAAATCACGTTAAAAGAAAAAACTATTTAGAGGTCAATACAGAAGCAACAGCGTAAAGCATTCAACATTACTGCACAATGATACATAAAAAAACCCCTCGACTTTAAGATACCTTACAATTTCAAAGTTGTTTAAAGTAAGTATTTTAAGCTCTAAGACAACTGATTTGTTATTTCATGTACCACATAATCCCCACAGTAACCCCAAAGAATTGAACTCACATTTTTGGGATTTTGCAACACTTAGGAGAAAAACAAACTAGGATGCAGATTAAAGAGTTGGGGTCTGAGGCAGGCTGGAGTAATTTTACTGTTTTATAACATCACAAATTCTAATGCCACTCCGGGCAGTACCACTGTATCCCAATGATTATACTCATATATACAAATACCTGTTGGAAAGGCCCCTCCGAAAAACATGTTGAATAGATCCTCTGGAGTAATATCTGCCTCACAACCTCTATGGAAGTTGAATCTACCGTTGCTAGGGTGATTGCATGTTTGCTCTTCACTGCCTGTAAGGTCATACTGCTTTCGTTTTTCTGGATTACTCAGCACAGCATACGCATTTCCGATTTCTGAAGCAAGGAACACAAGACAACTCCCATAAATGAAAGATAAGAGCTATTCCAGCATGAAAAATGCAATTTCAAAATCAAGAATAGGCAGCAAATTGTGTCCTTTACTGTACATTACAAACGAAATATAGTACAAGGTCCAGAAACATCTCTGCTTTTCTTAGCATCGCTTCCACAAAGTTTCCCACCAACGCTATTCAAAGGCCTTTTATCCTGTAGAACTAGGCAGGAGGCAGGAGAGCTTTGATCCTTTTTCTAGGGGAACACCTACACCTGTGGAAATGTTCTCTCTCACTGCAAGTACAAAAAAAAAGCATCAAGCATTACAATGAAAGCTTTGAAGTGGGGTAATTGCAAGGTCCATTTTGCTCTCGCAGTCTAGCTTAAAAACATCATAGACTCAGTATTCATTGGTTTCGTTTGTTAAGTGGTGCCTTCTTCAAACGCATCCATTTTATTGTCTGTAAGAGTGTGAATGTATTTTTTTAATAGGCTTCTTAAGACATTTTATGGATTACATTAATAACACAAAGTTTTGCATGATGTAACATGAAGAGTACAACACGTGTGTGCGACAGGAACATGTGTGTTCCCAAGGTTGTCAATATGACCTCAATATTTGGAGCCTGGCCTGGATGCTTGTCCCCCTTCTACACTACATTATCACAAATTAACAACTTCCATTTTGACAGTAGAAAGGGAAAAAGTGTGTTAGTGTGAAAAGACCACAAGCTCTGCTGATTTTACAGGCTGTGACCCTAGCTGCTCTGCACAGACATACAGCTCTTGCAGACTGAAGGAAAATGTCTGTTGGCACTCGATCAACAGTCTTCACTCAGTCATATCTTCATTAAACCCCTTCTGCTTTCCTTTCTTCTCTCTCTCCCAGGGCTCTCCAACAACAGGCTTCTTTTGCAGCCAATCAAAAGAAGGCACAGGGCTTACATTTTTTAGTGTTGAAAAGCCATCAGTCATCAAAAGTTTGTGAAAGGTGCAATGCCATAAGCTCAACACAGGCAAATAAGGCTATGGCTTTGCATAATTAATGTTTCAACATTATCCAATTGAAAAAAAAAAAGTTAATGAGTCTTAGATGCTTGCCTTTTAAGAGGCCCTTAGAAATAATCATTAGCAATTTCTGTAAGAGGAGGAGAAAACCCAAAGAAATGAAGCCTGGTGATGTGCACCGAGAGTGTGATATACACTACGGACACCAAATATTACTACAAGGTTCTTCTGTTACTCAGGACGAGGATAAAACTGGGAAGAAAAATCTAGATTTTCCCAACAATTAAGAAATTAGGGAAACACAAATCAGGTGACTCACATGAAGTCAAGACACCATACTGTCACAGTATGATCAGCAATCTTTTATGACTGTTATTTGCTTGTAATTATTTGATGGTAATTCACAACAGATTTGATTCAAATATAATTTTCTTTAAATAAAGAAATGAAAAATGAAAAAAAAAACCTGCTCAAAAGTTTCAAAGGAAAGATTTTTGATGAAGCTGGTAAAAGAGATTCCACGGGATTAAAAGTGATTATATTTGCACAAACTTTTGAATGCAAAATATAACCTCAGGGAGACTGCTTAATACAACTGAAGAGTAGTACTAGGTAGCTCAAGATCTAAGTAAGGGCCTTGCCTAACATCAAACTCAATTCAGTTTTCTAATGTGACCTTTCCTTAAAATAAAGGATGATTATGAAATAATATCTATTATTACAAAACTTTTTCTCTCAGCTAAATGTTAAGAAACTCATCAGACATCTTTAAAGGCAAACTAAATCATGAATTTACTCAGTCATACAAAAGATTACAATAATTTTGATGCAAGAAGAATGCCAAATTTCACTAAATAATTTTAGCCAACAAGATGCCCCTACAAAATTTTCTGTTAATTTACTCATCTAGTTAAGAACCAGAAAGTGAAATTAAGCTGAAGATGTTAAACTTGTACAAAGTGCTAATGTTAAATAAAAGATTAAATAACAAGAAACTAATTTCTTACATTTAAAAGATTATTTAAAATGCTATTAACAAGGAAGAATTATTTTATTTATAGAGTTGGAAACAATTTTCGAAGAATAACACCTTTTTCAGATAAAGCCACTGCATAGCTGTATTAAAATTATCACTAGCAATCACCTTTCCTGCTATGTTCTATCTACTTTGAATCTGGAATTGTTAACAAATTATTATAATTATCCTTTAAAGTCTGTATGAAAAGTGTTGCTCAGGACTTTTTTCCTTTTTTTACCCTTGCCCAATTTAAGAGCTTTATCTGACTGATTTTTTTCAAATGTCTGCATGTAAACCTCACACAGGAAAAAAATAAGATGTACCACAATCAGATTGTTTATTTATGTATGATCATTTCTTACAGATTCACATTTTTCTTCATCTATGTCTGAGATGAAGGTGTAGTTTTCTTTAAAAAGCTTTTCCTCAACAATTTTCCTTGTGCAGAGCTAAGCTTTGCAGCCTTAGATAGGTCATGTCGGATTGTAAATTTTACATACAACATGGTCAAAGGCAACTACTAATAAGGCCAGGTTGGAACCCAAGCAGGTTTATGTGGAAAAAGTCGTAAAGCTACACATATACAAGGAATTCTAAGGAAAAGATAACTTAGCCTGGCACGTGGTTCAGTAAAAACTGCATTTTGCTATCAAGTATTTGTTTTTTTCAGACTGAAGTATAGTAAAGGTTCAAGATAGTAAGATTCAATTGACTGCATTAAGTCAAAAGCCAATAAAAAAGTGCAATTGTGTTTCACAGATCAAGCATTCGCTCCCTGTACCTGAAAATTACAGTCAATCCTTTGAAACTGAACCCTACTGCAAAAGTTCACATTATTATCTATACTTCTAGGTATATGTTAAGATGATAAAGGCCAACTATGTTCTTGGATAAAAATATCAGTTCAATATTAGCTACAAAACACCACATGGACAAGTTTAATCATAAAAGAAATTTTAAGTAAAAATGGTATTTTACTTTTGAAAGCCTCTGTTGCTCCAGGTGCATGGTTTTTGTCTGGATGGAATTTCAAAGCAAGTTTTCTGTAAGACTTCTTTAGGTCTTCTTCACCTGCATCCTTTGACACCCCAAGGACTTCATAGTAATTTTTACATTTCTTTATACTGCAAAAGAAAATTAGGTAAAACAATGCAGAAGTAGTATGTTAGAACACAGCTGCAAATGAGGTAATACATTGCACTGACACATTACATCTCTCACTTTCAATACGAAATAGAAAAAAAAAATTCCACTCTAGAAACAAAGATTTCCATTTTTCATAATAAACTCATGATTGAACACAATAAACTATTGAAGTCAAAATTACTTACAACATATATTTATTTTACTACTCCTACTGTAGAACTGCTATAGTTGTAAGAAAAGGTTTCAGTTTGCAGTTAGTGTAGCATTTCCTCATCCCCATTTATAGGATTATTACTGTTAATAATGCATAAAATGAAGATTCCAAATTTACTTTGCAGAGCTAGCGGGCAGGAAGGCCTGTTTTGACTGTAAACTGCAAAAGCTCTTTGGTATGCACAAAATAAAACAAAACAAACACCACCTCCCTTTCTCCAACCAACAGTCAAGTCATAACACCATTCAAGCATTCACTTTTCAGGGAAATAAGGCACGTGAAAACACCTCTGCTGCTGGGAATGCACCTGGATCTTAACAAACTTTCTGTAAGTGTTTCTATAAATTCAAGGAAACAATAACAGCTCCAGCAGTTACAAATTCAGCTCCTCTCATATGTTCAATGTAGCATTTTTTTTAAAGCTCTGAAAACTCGGAAATATTCTTCCTGTAGGCAGTCTCACCCAGACAGGAAAAGCAAAATCTGGAAATGATGCAATGATTTGGAATACTTTACAATACTCAGAAGAGAGAAAGAGCAGTTACAGGAGAGAACATTAGTCTTATGTGGGCAGGGAGAACCGACCAAGCCAATAAATACACCTTAAAATCAAACCAAGTTATTGGGTAAAAATTCAGAAACTTAGAAAGATAAGGCCGAACCACAAAGTTGCATTCAGAAATGAGGCACGCTGACATTTGGTGCATTCTATTTCTAAGAAAGAAACAGAAATTACATCCATAAATATTTTAAAAGCTTTGTGCAAAGTCTCTTCCCATGGCTGTAACTGTGTCCACATTCTCTTAAACGTACAGATCTCTGCTAAAATATGGGTTTAGTGTTACAAAGACTATACACAGGGCAGCCAAGTGGAAAAACAGGGGGTAAGCAAGTCTTTGGCATTTTCATGTAAGAAGAACGGGTACCCTGTAATTAAGGGAATATCAGAAGTACAACCACACCGTTGTGTGTGGTCCTTTATAGTTCACAGATTGATCAAATAAAACTTAATTAGAGGGATCCCTTTTCCTGTGTTCAAATAACACAAGCTTTTATGGAAGTCTCAGTGTAACGCTCGCAGGAGAACTGAACTGAATGTATGCAGGCAGCTGCCAACATGAACATCCTGTGAAATAAATATAGCTCATTATATTGAAGTAACATTTAATAAGCTCCAGTTAGGAAGCTGATAAAGCTAACTAAAAAGAACACAATGAATCCATCATCAAGAAAGAACGGAAAGAAAATACATTAAATTACACTCTGAATACTGGAAACTTTTGTTTGTTCATTTACACAAGAAGAAAAAATTTCAGTGGTGTACAGATCCCTTCATCCTTAGCTCAAGACCTGGATTACTTACGAGCTGCATCAATAACAGACAGCTTTGTTTAAAACTGTAACACTATCAAATTAAGCTTTTATTTCAAGAAATGGCTATCTCAGCATCCAATCTAAGCACTTCTCTTCAATAATTCAGTGCCTGAATTATCTGTTTGTGGACCAGACTCTTCAGAACTTCGGTTGATATAAAATTAGGTAGTGAGTCATTGATGTTTAGCAAATTTGTTCTTTCATTAGCATTAAAACTGTAGTGTTAAACGTTTTTAAGCACCGTACATCCTTAACAACTTTTTCCCCCAACAGCATATGTTATTTCTCATGGAAGTAACAAACATGAAAAAAAATCCCACCCATGAAAGTTTCCTTCTTTGCAGATGTGATACACATTTATTTCACAACTCTAGGATGCAGAGAGGAGAAAAATGGAAAAAAAAAAAAAAAAAAAAAAAAAAAACAAAAAAACAAAAAACCAACCCAAGTAATGCCAACCTGTTCTTCTGACACTCAAAAACTCACCACAGTTTTTTTCCCCATTCACAACCAGCGAAAGTGCCCCAGTGGGCAACCTTCATGGGAAAAGCAGGAATGGTGGGTATCAATCAGGAGACATTCAGGTCAGCACATGACACACCAGCTTCTGACACCACGACCTGCATAGAGCCAGTGCATCAAACCAGAGCTGCTTCCTGATGAGAAAGTGCAGGCAGAAACCTGCCTTGTGGCTCATATAGCACTTGCCCTCCAAAGGGATGGATGTAGTCACCCTCCACCCAACACCTATCCCGAACCTGCTCCACAAACGAGCTATTGTTATTTATCAAGAAACAGGCCTTCAGCCGAGGTATAACACATTTCCACTTTCTCTTAGTGTGCCTTTGCTAGTGATTGCTTTGTAAAAACAAAAAAATTCTACAAATACGCAAGCATGTCTATTCCAACATTCCTGACTTTGTTATGAACTATGATTTAATATTTCAAGCACATCTTATATCAAATTAACCTCGTACCCTGACCTGCTACCCTAGGCTAAACGGCCAGTCTCAAACCAAGAAGCCTTTGTGAATTTGTGACAGCCACCCTTGACTTTTATTCTCCCTTGTGTGTTCTCGTCAGGATGGGCAAGCTCACAGCAGCGCTGCCTCCAACAGACCTGTAACCGATCCTCCAGGTCATTTACATTGCCCTCCTTTCTACTGCACAGGATTAACGCTGAGATACATAACCCCTCTTCGCTCGTTAGCCAGTTGTCATCTCCAGATCTCCACCAAGTCAGCACTGGCTCGTACAAACCTCAGCAGCAAACAGAAGCTGCGAGTTCTCTGCTGGATAGCCTGAGGAGCACTGCTGCACGGGACTTCGTGGTGAATCACGTGGAATATGCAAATACATACACCAATTTTACAGAGTTTAGCAGGACTTTGGCTTAGGCAGATCAAGCTTTAAAGATAAAATACATTACACGACTGCTCAGAGGCACAGGAACCAAAAACCATGCCTAAGCCTGGAATCCTCAGCAATGACCTTGTGCTATGAAGCCCTTACAACACCCTGCCATTAGACAACAGTTTTATAGGATTGCTTTGCCACTTCAAGGCAAAAAGCATTGGGAGTGCAAGAAGCTAGCATCTAGTTAATGCAAAGTTTCCTGCAGGCAGGGAGTTAGTCCCTCACTGAGCACAATTCAGGGCAATCACTACAGGGTAAGGGCTCGGTTTTTGCCCACTCAGCAAAGTCCATGCAAATTTTGCACCAAAGCTTGTGCTGCAGCAGCTTGGCACTGGAGGTGACGGGACAGGCAAAGGTGATCAGAAGGTGCTTTTCAATTAAACAAAATTGTTGGTGTTTGTGGTGCACTCCTGAGAGGCAAAACTAATGCATAACAAATTCAACCCGGTAAGTCAGTTTATAGCAGGACAAACTACGGGATCACCAGGGCAACCCACCAGATCCTCAGGTCATACGTGTGCTGTGCAACCAGGCTTCTCAAATACTGCTGGAGCACACACCACATCTCTCCTCCACCTTAAAGAGATGGGGATCACGGGCTTTGCACAGAGATTTCCTGAGACTTAAGTCCTCCTCATCCAAACTACCGCTGTCCTGATAAATTTTTCTTCAGCTGCTGGGGAGCTGTTGGAAGCCATGGCCAGCCTGATCCTTGTCCCTAAGAAGCAGCAGGCCTTTTTAGACATACTCCTCATCCCTTGTCTCTAGTAGAGCAGTGTCTGACAATCCTCACTCTGCCAGAATCCCTTGCCTGGAGCGTTGAACTGCCCTGTGGAGATTTATCACGGGAGGGCAGATGGATGGATGGAACCACCCCCTCCCCACTTGCCTCCTAGCGCAGGCTGCCCAACATCAGCCAGCAAAGGCTGGGAAAAATTACAAGTAAAAGCAGTGGAGGTTGGAGAAAAGACCGATCCCTGATGTTACTTATGGCTTTTAACCGCATCTGAAACCCCTGTCCTGCAGCACTCTCAACATGAACAACTAACTTTCTGAAAGCTGCATTTCAAAGTGTTGTTTGGTTGGTTTTGCTGCGCTTCAGGCACTGTACTGCCCAGTGACAATTTGCTTGTGTATGTAAGCTCCACGCAGATGTTTCCTTTTAAAATTGCAATTTACATATCACTTGCTTATGCACTGCGCCTTTTGTATTGAATTGGGTTTTTTTGATGTTTATTTCTGGCGTATTTCAAGTTTGGTTCACTGCTCATTTGTTTGGGGTTTTGTTTTTGGGGAATTGCTTTTCTTGTGGTTTTCATTCCTGATTGGATCACTTCTGTGTCAGAATTACTATCAAATTATTTCTGTTGTTTAGGTAATTTCTGTCCTTGCTGCATTGTTAGTCCCCTGCCAGCACCTTAGCACTGTCCTTCTGGTTAACAGATTTGCTGGCTGTTTTAGGAGGGCACACTGCTGGATGTTCCTGAAATAATATCTGACTTTTAGAGAATAGACTTCTCAAATAGGATGGGGACAAGTGATGGCCTACATTCATCCACAATCTGTTGACAGAGGTATCTCGTCATGACTTGCAAAGCTCCGCTATCCCAGCTTGCAGTTGACAAGCCACCTGCAGAAGAACTGTTCAGCCAGCTTCAAGCTGCAACAACAGACAATTCTGCCTGACACCGGGCTCCACTCCATGCTCTGATGGCTGAAGGCAGAGGAAGCCCTTCAGGTCTTGAAATGCCTGCTCTCACTTGCAAAAGTTCTGGGGCTACACCACTAGTTCCTCCTGTGGCTACAAAACGATGCCATCCGACTGCTGTGCTTCTTGTTTCACTCTTCAAATCTGCAATTCAGATTAGGTCAGCATCAACAGCTTTTATCAGGTTAACAAAACCTAGAAGAGATGCTTGCATTTCTGTATCAAATACCTGCAGCGATCCATAATCATGAAGTTTTGAGTAGGACTAGGTATTTCAAAGGGCATTCCAAAGCCTCTGTCTACATGCACAGGGACGGCCCACAAGACAAAGACTTTGACCACAATCTCCAAAAGCTTGCGACAGAAGCCACAGTTATTTCTCCCAATGGTAACCCGAACTGAGCAGCAATGTGAATGCTAGTGACAAAGAACAGAGCAACAGGAAGCTACACTGACTTCTGATCCCAGAGTTGAGCAGAAAAACACAGTAAAACACAGAACAATTTCTACATGGGTCAAGTTTCCAACGATGCCAGAGGGCCTGATGCAAATGGCATCTTGCAGCTGAATTGAGAACGTGCCAGTCACAGTTTGGATGTTGTGAGTGTGGTTTGTAGAAAGTGCTCAAAACTGGGAAGAGTAGGCCAACGGTGTTGCTGAGGAACTCAAGCCAGTACCAGCACACCCCTAGTTTCTGAAATCAATGTACCCAAAGATGCAGATCTCTGTTTTACTGACAGATTCAAAAACACAGTTGGGAGCTTGTCTTAGTACCTTGCTCTTGGATGTACCTGGTCGGTCATTTTGTTTCTCCTGTGTCTATTACACGGACTATTCAAGACTGTGTTTGCATCAGCATATTTTTCTCCATATTTTGTTTAAGCTTTTATTTAGCTATAAAAAGAGTAAATTAAAGGCAGGAGCTTTCTGACAAAGTCCACCATATCTTCTGTGCCACTTTTCCATGACAGGCTCCGTGACTGTGATTTCCACCTTGACTTTCTCAACCATTCAACTGGATATTTCAACAATTCACAGTAGTTCCAGCAGCCTAATTAAAGGCATGCCCTGATTTCTTTGCTTTGGGTTTTTTTTTTCCATTTTAGCACATGTTGATTGCTCTTATTATTCCAATTTCAGTTAATTATCTTCCTGACCCCATGATAAAAAAGTAATGATACACCTCTTTTTGCTGAATCTGCAGAAACCTCAGCAGAAGGCCTGGAAAAAGCCTTGCATTCCTTCTAGTTTGATCCATGAAACGTTTAGAAGCAATTTTTTGATTTAGTTCATGAATTCAAATCAAGTTGCTGATTATTCTTGACCAATACTGGATGACATTTAATCCTGCCTTGCAAGGCTCCCACAAAACTCACGCCTCTATCGGTTTGTTTTTGTTCCAGCTCAAAGATCAAAAGACAAAATTTCTTTCGTTCCTGTGCTCTCTTCCGAGGGGCAGGCACTGGCAGGGCAGGAAAAGCAGTGCTCCGCCACAGTTTTCACCAGACAGCAATCCAACTTTAGCATTTTACTATTCATGGCAGTTATCTTTCAGATGTCAAAAAGGTTATAGGGAATATATGCTACGGCTTATTTACTAAAAAAGATACATCAGGCACCCTATGAATTTTAAGAACATTTAAAGGGAGTCTGTATAAATTGTATGACCTATCTATACCTCTAAAACTTTTTTTTTTTAATCATGTAGTAGACAACAGACAATGCACACTTCACAGCATAAAAAGAACTGGGAAAGATTATTACACATCAGGCAAATGACATTTTTTTTTAATTTCATGGTAGTCCACTGGACCTTTCCAAAGGGTCTGCACACTTGATATGAGTAGGTAGGTATTTGAAAGTAATTAAGAACTTTGATAACTCAATCCTGATCAGCACTTCTTGTTTTACATGAACTAGAAGAAAAAAAAAAATAAATTCTCTTTCTTAGACAAATATTTTGTTTATCTTAGCAAAAAATGCCCATAACCTATATTAAACACTGAAGGAGTTGCTTTAAAGCAAAGACCATGGAATCCAAAAGCAAATTCTCCCTTTTTTTTAGCCAGCACATGATTCTCATGCACTTACGTTAAGCTGACATTGCTCAGACAGCTTTCAGTTGTGTAGAGACTTCTAGGGCACTTGTTCTAAAAAGACCTAAGTCTACTGCAGGTCCTAACATATTTCTGCTAGTCTCCTGTCAATATCTCTGATATGCAGGTCACCTAAAGCGTTAAGGCAATTTGATCCAGCCCTCAGTGACAAGATAAGCATCACTAAGAAAAAGATGCATGTACTACAGACCGTATTTTCAAAGCATTTCAATTCAAAAGTAACCAAGTGCTTTTGGATATCTCAAGCTTCAAACTGTCACACTGAAACAGCAAGCATCTTTCCCACGAAGAACAGAGCATCACCCAGCACTTATGCAATCAGTGGAAAGACATTGCATGCATCTTATGCTTCTCCCTGTCGGGCAACTTGTTTGCAAGCTCATGTAATGCCCTACACAAGTGTTATGGTAGCTTGCTGGTGATCAGTGTCCCCTGGGTACGTGGAAAAAATAAAAACAGCACAGAGGCGCTTGTTTGTACTCATACGTGCCCACATTACTAGAGTAACCCTGATGAAAATTAATGCAGTTAAATTAGTTATACTGCTCCAAGTGTGCCCTCACTATGCTTCTTAGATCTATTGTCATGAGCAAATTCAAGACAGCCGGACAACTCCAAGAACACTGATCAGTAATCCAGAGTGAGCCCCCCTGTCTATCTGCTCATCACAGCTTATAAAAAAGGGTTGGAAATGGCATGTGTGGTTAAATCAGAAATGCTTTCTCTCAGTCTATATTCAGTTACTAACACAGAACCAAAAAAAACTAGAGGGAAGAGTACCTGAGGATAATGACCACCTTTCAAATCATAAGCAGAAAAAAACCTGAACATGACAGAGTCAGATTCATGGTAAGGTTCAGAATTTATTAAAACTGAAAGATTTTGCTACCTTGCTAGCTAGAAATTTCTTTCCTTATAGAAAAAAGAACTAAAAATCAGGTATGAAAGACTATTTAAAATCACCTCTTTTCCCACAGCATTTCGTTAACCAACTCAAAGGTCCAAAGCCCATTCCACTGTGGTATGGCAGAAGCATATGGTGGTGACAAGCTCTACTCTCTGAAGAATACCCTCCCCAGAGGGGTGTGCTTCATTTAATTGGTAAAGTCTGGGGCCTGACTGAAGCACTACCATATGCAGCCTGACACGTTCCCAACTAGAAAGCCCGTTCTCAGTGTGGTTTAAACATGAGCTTTCCCTCAGCTATCATCACCGAATGTGTTATATTTTTCCATTCAGTTTTAGCCCACTGTTAGCATTTAATTCCGTTCTCCTTGGCAAGGCGCACGTGTTTTTTAATTCTTAACCACAGATTTTCTAAATGCTGGGTTGATGCCACCAACTGACAACATGACACAAACTTTTCAGAACTTCCAACAAGAACTGAGGACTTTCTCTGTCGATTACCGCACGTCTACCCCAAAATTCAATCTCTCTCCAGAAGTTTATAAACTGCTATACTAAAGGATGGTAGCATCATTCAAGCTGAAGTCGAAATATTGTTTTAACAGCTGATTTTCTAAGTTGTATGTAAAATACAAACATGGATTGTTCTGCAAGCTATTACAATTGCTTATTTGCAAAAATCTGTGTACTTTTAAAAACCCTAAATTTTATATTCACAAACCAGATTGTTGAAATAGGTATACTGAATAGGTTTCAATAGGTACATTGAAAGAAGCAATGTTGCATCAAGATTATCCTCAACGTGCAACTTGTGTGAATATCCCTACCTCTGGTTCTGATCTCAACAAAATGGATTAATTGTATCTGGTATCTAGTGAATTCCTTCAAGGAAGGAATACCGAATACCGAGAAAGCATACCACGGAGAAAAGTTGGCTCTACAACATTATTTTACTCAAAAAAAAAGTAAGCAACATCACTTTCTGGTAAAGCAAACAAACAAAAAAAGCACTCGCAGGGATCCTGATGTCAAAGCAGACTGCAGCTCAGAATGGTACGTCACGGGTGAGTGAATACTGGCAAGAATAGAACCTTCCTTGTGGCAGCTTTCTGCTGCTACATGTGTTACCTGTCTTAATTTGATCTAAGCCTCATTTTAAAGAGGACTTCTTTCTGGATATTTTGTCTCGCATGGATGTGCACACACATACATTTTGCGTTCATTTTAACAGCTAATATTTCAAGGTGGCCAAAAACATACACGCTTATTCAAGTTTTACTTTAGATGTATCATGAAGAGCAATAAGATTAATTAAGCAGAGATGACGGTAAATGAAAAGCTTTACTAAACAGCAACACCAAGAGGATAACGATGCTGGAGCTGCTGCTGCCTATGTGCCTGAATGGAGAGAGGCTGTATCAACAAGAAAAGCTGCTTTTTCCTCACTGTTAGCACAGCTGAACAGATTATTGAACTTCAGGAAAAGATCCCAAGAGAATATCAACAGCAACATACATGTCACACAAAAAAAATTCACACACAGATTTCTGTTTTGCACAACAGCTCATCCAGTCTACACAAACTAGGAGATGAGGGACCTCTTGATTTCCCGTCTTTAAGCTCCCTTGAAAATATTCGGGCTAGGCTTATCTGAAAATAGAGGTGGGGTTTGAGGTGTGCAATTTTAGAGTGGCTGTATTTCTTCAGCAGAAATCAGGGCACATATCCAACAATATTTTTCTCACTCCTACAGCCAAAAAATGTGTAACAATAACACGACTTAAGAGTTACTTGCCTCAAAAGGACATTTTTATTGATCTTTGTTTCTTTTCGCACATCTTCCTTTCCTAATATCACCCCATCTTAATACTATCATGCTGCACGAAGTCCAGACAGAGTTTATACTGCAACTTGGACTATGTGCTTCAGTGCTTCTCAGATACCTGTACTTCCAGAACGAAATAGTTTTAACACTGGTCTAAGACCAGCCTGCACAGCAAGATTAGCTTGAAAATAAACTTTAGGAGCAAACATGTAATGCAACCTTAAGATGTCACGAGTATAAAAATATTTATGAATAGAAACACCGTCTTGCAAGTTGTACTACAGAATTTTCATCACTTCTTCCATTTAACATGCAATCTACTTTATAACTATTTTGAGTATTTTCTTTTTAAACCATCAAGGTTAGTTTATATAAAGATGAGCATCATCTTTCTTGCAGAAAAGTGACAGCGTCTCATACTATGTTTAAACACAACAAAACTCTCCTCTTCCTTTTAGTCACAGTTCAGTACAAGTAACCCTGCTCAGCTAACCTTGAATTTTCTGTTGCTTCTTTAGATGCTAGAGCTGAAAGCACGAGTACATAATACACAGAATGAAATGCAATGATGTATTTAAGCAAGGCCATACCTGAATACTCCTTCCATTTGGTCTTTGGTGTAGCCTTTTCCACCTTCACCTGCAGCAGATGCATTGCTCTCCTTCGTGCTATTGGGCTTACTTTGATCATTGCTACTGGCTGGTTTTCGGCAGTAAGCGCCTCCCCCAGCAGTACTTCCATTCTTCGTAATAGCTTCCAACAAAACTATAAAACAACAGTATATCTTAGTATCGTTATAGGCATTAGCAATTGAGTCAGGGCTCTCACGTTTCTTAAATAGGAGCACCACATTGGAAAAGACAAGCTGCTACATCCTCCTTCCTTATCGATCACCGCTTTATAGCACTAACATTTTTGAAGGCAGTCTTGCAACTCCTTTTTGTGGCGAAACTATGGAAAAACGTTTCAAAATTAGTGGCTGGACTCCCCTCCACCTCTGCCAAGTTAATTTAATACCGGAGAAAATTTGTCCAGGTCTTCTAGGTGTTTTTTAGAGGGACTAAGTCCATTCTTTAGGGCCAAAACATCAGAATGCCCGAATAAGCAACCATAAATAGAAAAGAGGAACTAACCTAGCACTCTATAAAGAACCTGCAAATTATTCCATAGAGAGAGCAGGCCCATGTCCAGCACACTTCAGTTGCTACAGTACATAGCTCTTTGTAAACTGATTCATTATGGGCCACAAAGTGGGTGCTCTATACCTCTTCCAGACAATACCAGTTGAAATTCAAACTACTGTTAAATGCCACAGATAAGTCAGGACCAGCCAACTACACCCAGCTCTTGAGACCTGGATCTTGGAAACCAGCATGCTTTTGCTGGATCTTGAAATCCTCTTTCCTTCCATGTTCCAACAGATCTCAAATCTAGCAGTTTCAATAAATCATCAGATGCTAAGTTTTCTTTTTCTTTCTGCATACAAGCCTGTATTTCGGGGGTATCTGTCTTACCAATAGAGCAGAAACAGTACCATTCTAACTTGACGGACTGCACACGAAGCATAACGTGGATCAAAGATTATTAAACAGTCTTTCCTGAAAAGGGATCCCTTCGGAGCAAGATGGCAAACTACACAGGCCAAATTTGTTTCATAAACAACTGAGAGTTACTATCTGCATAAAAAATGCCCTAATAAAAATTCCCAAAGAAAAACATCCCACTCACTGTGAAAGCACGTTATAGCTTTACTGTTAAAAAACATTTTCTTCCAGAAGCTAGTAAGAAGAAGCCTGGAGGATTTTCTCCTAAAATTAAAAAAATTTCTCCTCTGACTAGCACGGCCTCTCTTAGAGTAGCAGAAAACTGGGATCCTACACACCCATAGCTTGTGTATCAGCGAAGCGCAGGAAAGAAAAGAAAGCGGAGCTTTGTTTAAAAGGAGAAGAACCACTTCCATAAGATGCACTTCTTAAAACTCTCCAGTATTTGCTTTTACTTATTAATTCGCTAATTACCCACTGGCCAATGTGGTCTGAAGTACTGCAGGTGAACAGTTACGCTCGGTCTGAACGAGTCATCTGACTCCAGTGCCAGCCCTCTGCTTGTGCCTGCCTCAGCAAGATTCATCAATTGATCAGAGCGGGTTTTTCACTGCCGAAATAACGAAAAGGCTAACATCTACACGCTGGCTTGTATACCTAGAGGATGCTTTCACTACAAATGAAATTAAGTTCTTGAAAACAGGAGAGCTACAGTTGCATTATGGATTGTAGCTGAAGCATATATCCAAATATTTGCAACAGTTTATTCTAGTATCATCCATTATAGGAATTAAAGTTGTGCGATAAACGAAGTAATAACAACTCCAACAAGGTGACTGTGCCTGCAAGCTAAGAACTAATCAAGAACAGAGATCTGAACAGACAATGCCCTCAGAATGAAGCATCTTTGGTCCAAATGTGCTCCAGACAAGAGATAACAGAAAATAAAACTATTCTTTTTCTCTTCTGTGACATTAGATATTTAATAGTGGTATCATGTGGGATCCTATCAAACATGTGACCCTGACTCTACCCTCTAGAAATAATGCTTACTTGACAGTTTTGCAAATCCTGCCTTTATATTGGTACTGCTCTGGAAATTCCCCCATCCCTGCACTAATGCTTGTGCAAAATCAGTAGTGACAACAATGGCGGAAACTCTGGGGTAGACAATAGTTTGCATTCTTAACGCCCAGTGTCTCTTTCACAGCAACCTTAGCCGGTAAGCTTTTTCATGAATTGGTTTGGCTGCACTATACTTTCAACATTACTACTTCCTAATCACTTTCTCAGACCTCCCATCCCCGTAACAGAGCCACACTGCTGAGAAGACAGTGCAGGATACCTGCCAAAAAAAAAATTTAAAAAAATTAAAAATTCAAATCCGTAGCTCCTTAAGATAGCAGGACACAGCATACACAAATATGCCATCGTTTCCTTCAAATAAAAGATACAGTTCAGATATTCAGAAACAACTTCAACTCTCCAATGAGCTGTGGGTGGTAAAACCAGCTGTTAGAACTGTGGTACTAACAGTATACTATAGAAAACTTTCACTGTGCATCTAGGTATTTTAAAACAGGACATACAAAGAACGAAAGTCTTATTTTGTTAGCAGGTAAGACAACGAAATCTTATCTCCAAATGGGTCTGAAGCCTCTCTTCTGTGTACTGTTACCTGCTGCTAAATGAAAGGTCCTTGCACTGCGTTTGATCCATTATGCAATGAACATGACCCCCACTTCCACTAATGGAAGAACTGTGGAATTCAGTTCCACAAACTAAGTTTAGTTCAAACTAAGCTCACATACTCGTGAAAAGAGAAGTTTGTTTTAACAGGCAGCATCAGAAATAGCACAAGAAATCCTTAAGTACTGAAAAACAAAGCTGTCCTTAATGTCATTTTTTTGCCTTCAACTTCAAAAAGAATGGCACCTAAATTTGAAAAGGAGATCTTGTCCTTTGTTATCTTTAACTCCACTCTTACAAATCTTTCACAGACAAGCAATTAGTTTCCATTCAGTTGCAAGATGAATCATTAGCAAAACCCATAATCAAAACAGTATCTTGAACAGCTGAATTGTAAAACAGTTTTCTAGCAAAGAGTGACGTCAACATGAACCCTGCTACTACGAAGTCATTAGCTGAGTATCATTAAATAAGCACTGACCTTACATTTCACACCAGTAAAGCCTTAAAATAGCACTGCTGCAGTCAGCGCATTTCGAACAGAAGCTTTGTTTAGCAAAACCGAACTTCACTGATGACTGAACTAGTGCTGAATCCACTTCAAATGCAAGTATCACCAAAACTAAATCATACATAGTATTCTTTCACAGACAAGAGTTAAAATCTGCCCCCCGCCCTTTTACAATCCACTATAATATCAGGAGGAGGAGGAAGCTCCCATCAGTAAAAGATTCAGTGCTACCATTCTCATCGCTTTTATCACTGATGGAACATCATTTGTGAAACGGTGGGCAATTGTTCCCAAAATGATACTGAAGATACAACCTATGAAGCATCCGTGACTTCACTGACAAGCTGGTATGTACTACCTTCCAATACATACCTCAAAGAGAAAATAAGCAAGCACAGTGACAACTGGGGCTGCACCATGTTGTCCTATCACCATATAAACCCAACACATTATGACTGTAAAATAAGAATTTGTATTAAAACTAAGAGAGCTAAGATAGCATAATTATCTAATAAATTACTAGCTTTGTTTTTTGTTGGTTCTTTTTTTTCCAAGAGGACCCCTTGCTCAATATATCTAAAAGATGACAATGAGATAATGAAGCAGTAATTTCGCTTGTTCTTCGTCAGCATAAAATTCCAGTCCTAATTTATTGCACACCTTCCAGCTCCTGTCCCCAAAACAGGACATTCTGTGCCCTTGCAGCTTCCTGCACTTGTAACAGGGCTACTTAACTGCCGTAGGCTTTAAGGAAAAAAAATAAAATGCAATGAGTTGTGTGCTGTTTTGGGAGGCAATGGGATGATTTGAAAAGAATTACCAACCTCCACAGCTAGAAAACTGAAGCACAGAAACATTACAAGTTTACAGAGCCCCCTAATTTCTAAGTACCTAGTTCAAATCAGGCCTAGGGCCTGATTTTTTTCGGTGGTATTAGGACATCTGCAATGCTCATTAGCTTCAGATGGAGCTTTAACTGCCCACCAGTTCCACAAATCAGGCCCTTGTTTCAAGCTGAATACCTGAAAAATGAAGCACAAACAATTAGCCATCACTAATGGAAACTGAGTGAAGTGACTTATTTAACATCACAGAGAAATTCTGTGAAGTATTTAGTTTCATTACACAGTTCCCCAGATTACAGTCCACTACCATAAACACAAGAACCATCTTCTTTTCACTAGGCCTGTGCCTAATTTGTGACATACTTTGCTAATTTCCACAGTGACTAAAACAAGTGTCCTACAGACAATAGCCTAATTAGCCATCTATTTCTTGCACTGAGCACATTACAATGCTGGTTATGTAGTAGCAGTCCTACTTAAAAAAAGAAAAAACACCAACCAAACACTCAAAATATAAATCAGATGGAGGTATCTCTTTTGTTTTTTGGGTTTTTTTTTTTTTGCTGTTTTCTGAGAGCTACCGTAATTCTTATCTTGGAGGTATAAGACTGTAATATGCTATGAGAAGCAGACAAAGCTATTCACCCTCTTTTGTGGAAGAAGCTGAATTGAAACCCTCAGCCTTCCTGCCTATTGACCAACACAGCTTCCAAAAAGCTGAAAGTATTTTCACACGTGTCATCTTCTTAAGGCACAGAAATTTAGGGGAATATGGCAAACTTTTCCTTGATTTTTATTTCAGGGAGGTATCTAATGTGGCAAGAATATAAACAGAGCCACATTCCTCATCCAGAGCAATGGTGTCCTTCCAGGTGATCTACCAGCAACATCTGTCCTGTCTTGCAGGGGAAAAAAAAACCAAACCACACAGACAAAAAAGTATATGCTATAAAAAAGAATAGCACTGATGAGACTTCACTTATTCTTTGCATGTAAAAAGCTGTCAGGAGATAAGAGAGGTTTGAAAACATCCACCCAATCTGCTCACCTGACCAAAGGCTTCACTACAGTATAAAACACAGCACAGAACACTTCCAGTCAGGATTTCAACCCAAAGTAATGTTCCAAATGTGGTAAATGCTGAGGCCTCTAAGCTAGTACGGAGCCCTGAAGTCTATCCTGTTTCTTCCATGGCACAGACAACGTAAGGGAGAACCAGAGGAAGGCAACAAGTCACCGCTGCGTTCGAAGGCATTTTGAGCTGATTTCTGATACTGGTGTGACAGAGAGACTCCAAGACAGGTAACAGTTCGGGTGCACTGAAGCCTTACTACTGTGGCTTTTTAAAAAAAAAGAATTTCTAAATACCTTCTGCTAGAAAGATGCTAATTATTTTTCAAGCTCTAGCACAGAAGCGTCTGAAGAGCCAATTGAGTCACAGGGGTCGCCACCTCCCCCCACATTTCCCTCAGGGAAG
>JAHREE010000245.1:25959780-25988828 GCA_033628505.1 Tringa tobata
AAAACAGTGAGGAAATGCCAGACCCGCACCATTTCTGCCCTCAAGCTCTCCAGACAGCTGAGAAACAGATCAGGACCAAAATGCACCATTTTCTTTCCAACGATCTGCATATATCTCATATGCCATACCCCCCCCCCCCAATAATAAACAAATAAGGGAGAATTGGTTTTTGCACCCATCTGTATCAGTCACCTCAAACCATCCACAGTGGCCAGAGAGCCCCTGGCTGTTAAACTTCTTGTGTCTTGTCATCCCTTCCAGCTGCTTCTTGTCCTGTCGGCTCGTTCTGAGCATGGCATGGTGACAACCCCCCCCACACACACACTATAGCCACTATTCACAAGCCCCCGTAGCAAGGCATTATGCCCAGATGAAACACTGTGCTTGTTCTGTGATGGCCACGGTCACCTGGATGGGTCTCGGGACCGGTTTCTGACTTGGCCATTGAAATGGAGCTGCTCGTATGCGCTCCACTCCTGCATCTGCAAGAGAGGGACAGTGGCACACAGGGAGCCTGCAGGTGCTTCATCACATGCCCCTGAGCATCAGACCCAAGAGTCCAACGTTGCTTGCACCAAGACTGCAGAGCTGAAGGATGACGTACTAGCAGTCTCCTCTGGATCACGCACCATCGGTGTGGTTCCTGGGAACCACAGGGAAACATGATCAGCCCTTGCCTCCCGTCTTATTTTCAAAGACCCAGGTCTTCCACCCGGGGACTGTACCCAGCTCCGTCTCCCCATGGAGTACGAAGGGTTTTACTTTCTGCAGTGCTGATGCCATTGGCAAGACACGCTGCTTTTCCCCACGGGGAGAACAAGGGCTCTTGGTAAATTGTGTGGGCAGGAGGCTCACCTGGGGCTCTTACAGCTTTTTCTTAACCCTGCTCTTCTCTCCCCAGCCAGGAGTCCCTGACCCTGCCAAGTTGTGGTTGCTGAAGTTGCCAGCTCCTCTCCCTGGAAGCTGGCTTGTTGCACAAAGAGAATCCAATTTGGCATCAAAAAGCAAACAGCCCAGTTCTGGTCTCTCATCTTTTTTTTTTTTTTTTTCTTCTGCTGGTGCAGTACATCAAGATTTTTGCTGATTTATACCTTAGATGCAAGAAGAGTTTCAGACCCAAGGTTATTCTCCTGTCAGGTCCGCCTGTTGGCGATGTGTCCTCACTGTAACATGGGATGAAAAGGTTTATGAACCGGGGATGTCCACAAAGGGAGTGTCCACCTCTATACGCTGATGCTGCAGCGGGTGGTGGGCAGCGGTGGGATGAGGACCCAGCTGCCTTGGGAACGAGGCTCCTTCTGGCAAGCCTCCTTGATGAATCGCTCGTAAAAGCCTGATGCTTCCTTATGATTTCCTTTTTTTTTTCTTTTCTTCAAGAGAACCACTAGAAAATGAGATGATTGTCGTTTCCTTTGCTGTAGCACAACTTAAAGGGTGTATTAACTCAGGAGCCGATCCACTGCTTGCTGAAGTTGGTGGCACCTTTTCTGCCTGCTTCAGTGGGTGCTGGAACCGCCTCTCTATCAAAGGCAACTTTGATTTTCTGTGGTTGTGTGAGTCTTTCCTCCCATTTCTCTTTGAGGAACAGCTTCGGGAGGCTTCAGAGCTCAGACAAAATATTTGCTGTAGCTGGTTCTCAGCTTCTTTTCCTCCTTGCATCGTGACTGCTCCTCTCTTTTACAGTTGGCAGCTGTCATCACGGCTGGCCTTCTCCTGCTCTACATCACGCTGTGCTATGAGGACTTCCATTTCCACGTGGCTCACGTGTACGCTCGCCTCGGGTACCCCAACGCCCAGCACATCCTGGGACAGAGGTATTTGCAAGGTAACATTTCTCCAAGCCCCAGCTAACTTGATGCCACATATGGGTATAAGCCAGAAGCACAAACGTGCTTGGATACTGTATTCTATGTCCTAACTATAGGTTTTCTACCTTGTCTCACACCCAGGAGCTGGAGTGGCAAGAAGCGAGGACATGGCCATGCACTGGTTCAGGTGAGGTGCAAAAACACCCCCCAAGCTTCTGCCGTGGAAATTGCCCTCTCCTGGGGAAAGGCTGTGGTGGCACGGGAGGAGGAAAAGGAGACGGGGGTGCTTTGTGGGGAGAGGCAGGCTGAGCTCTCCTCAGCTGGCAGGAGGGATGTGCAGAGGGCGGCAGCAGGGAGACCAGGAGCTCCCGACTTCTCCCTGTGGGTCAGATGCTTTGCTCCCGTTTCCACCCCACCCCCAGCTATTGCTATTTTTTAAATTAGTGGGAGGCAAGCAAGTGTCTCGACAGCAAGACCCCAGAGGGTCTTGGGGAGGCTCGAACCGCCGGTGGGCAGCGGGAAGAACGCACAGGCACAGGAGGGGAGAGGGAGGGCCAGAAGCTGCTGAAGCAATGGAAAATCAAGTTACGGCCACTTATTAATTTCTTGCTCTCAGCACGTGGTCCCCAAGAGGTTTCTGCCATGTAAGTGAGACAGCTGTGCCGGGTGTGCACATCTGCTGTGGTGCCCACAGTGGTTACACGCACGGCGGGAGCCTGGGCTGCATCCCCTGGGAGTCTCCCGGCTCCTGCTGAGGAACAGGAAGGATGAGGGACCGGGAAAGCTACTTCACTACCCAAAAAGTGAGGGGAGAGGCGAGGCATGTTGGATGCTTCCTCTGTGTCTGCTCAAGGCGTAGAACAGCACCACGCTGCAGGATTTTTAGGGCTGAAATAAGTATGCCTGGGAGAGCGAGGGCTGTGGGTCAAGAAGGCATCTTTAAGGACATCTGTACTTAAACACTAAAGCCTTAGCACCTTTCCGAATAAAGATGCTTCCCAAATCAGGGCCTGAAAATTTTAAAGGTGTCACATTTCAGGACACTGATTTAGACGTACCTTTTTCCTTCTTTGCTCTTACCTTGTTTTAAAACTTTCAGGTTTTTTTCTTCTGCACTTTCCCTTACCGCTTCCTTTGCTCCTCTCTTCCCTCCCGTGTAGGCAGGCTGCGGAGCAGGGCCATCCCCACTCCTCCTTCAACCTGGCGGTGGGGGCTCTCAGAAACATGACGGTGGCACTTGAAGAAGGGTAACCTGAGCTATTCTTCTTCCTTTCCATTATAGCTGCGTTCCCAGCTCCTCCTGCGGGGCGTTCGGGCGAAACCTGGTGCTGTAGATACTCCGTGTATGAGGCTTCTGCAAGCATTTGTAATAGCCTCTCCGTGTATTCTTGGTAATGCAGCCCTCCCTTTGGCAAGAAATCTGAAAAACCCAGTTGGCCCAATAAGATTTAAAAAAATTAGGTGACACGGTACCTAAAATGCCTGTGGTCGGATTAACATGTATATTTCCATTGGTGATTTCCCAGTCAAGGCAAGGGAGCAGACCTGTACTGGCATAGAAAGAGCTATTGAACTGACATGTGAATTTTATGCTACAAAGACCTGTCTGTCTTTTTGGGGGAGCCCCTTTTTTTGCTCTCCTTCCTGTCCTGCCAGGTCAGTGAGAGGTTTCCTGTTGTCTGCCCGGAGGTTGGGTCGTAGCCCTCCGGGACACGTTTCTCTCCCCGTCGTGGCTGCACACCAGTGTTCCCAGCAAGGCCCATGGCCAAAGAGAACTTCCCTTGTGCTTTGTACATTCACTGTGGTGACTTGTCCTGGGGCTAAGTGAAGCTGAAACACCCCATGAGTTCCCACCACAGTGAAACCCAGTCCTTTCTTTTTTTTTTTTTTTTTTTTGGTACTGCTTTGTTTTGAGATTTTTACACTTACTCCAAGTCTGAAAATTAAAATTGAGGTTGGAGAGAGCAGTCTTAGGCTAACTGAAACTAAAAAAGCAACGTTTGGGCAAACTCTGTGAGTTGAAGCCAGCGCGTTTCGTTTCCATCTCTGCTGCATGTCGCACGATCAGGCAGACTCATGTACTGAATGGTAAAAGAAGTATGTATTTCAAGAGCTCCAAGTCCATCTCTACTTCAACTAAGATGAGAAAATTGCCAACCCCAAAGCATACATGCTCAGACCACAGGGAAAAGCAGATAGAAAATCAGATAATTTTCTGAATAGCGGAGAGTTAACGTTACAGATGCTTTCAGATCCAGTAGCTGTGGTCCTCTTATAAAAGCCTGCATCAATAAAATTTAGCAAGGAATGAATCAAACCTCCTCCTAGGTTTTCTTAATTAAGGTTTCGTGTCCTTCAGGGAGGTGGAGAAACTCCTCAGTGTGGCGGCAGCCCACGGGCTCCAAGAAGCTCAGCAACTTTTGGAAAACATCCTCAAGAGCAGAAACCTTCCCTGAATGACCGCTGCAACGCCGATGCTCGTCCAACCTCGCCGCCTTCAGCACTTAGCAACCCCGCTTTCTCCTTGTTGAGTGTCTACTCTTCAGGCATCTGAATCATTCATGGGACCTGACTTCTGTTTTGCACCGGATCCCCACGGTTAGACCTATGGCAGTCGTGTGTTTCTGCTCCTTCTCTTTTTGCTTCCTGGCTCACTGCTTCCAAACAGCACTGGAAAGGTGGGGTGGGAGGGGTAAATAGCCTTCAGGGTTGCACTGGTGACGGGCGTGTGAACGGTATTGAGAAAGCACCACTAGTGTCGCCCCAACTGAGCCGCTAAGACTAAGTTAGATATGGGCTTGCTGCGGTGGTGCTTGTGTGTTTGTGCTGTGTGCCTTTGGTGCTCGGCTTCTGCGTTGCGATACACGATCGAGACTGAGACTTCATCGCTGCAAATCAGCATGACATGCACGCGTGGTGTCATTTGTAAAAGAAATGACAGCGATTCAACGGAAAATATAAATAATGTCCTCAGTTAATAACTAGCGTTCCTTATCAGCGTTACCACTGCCATGCCAGTTTTGGGGGAAAAATAATTCAATTTAATGGAAACTGCCTTCATATTCAGGGTGATCGAGGTTTAAAACCACAGTGGGAGCAATTGCATTTCACTAAACCAAGATCCGCAGCGTTTTGCTAGCAATAAAGTCGTTTCCTAGGGCTGCCTTTTTGTCGGCGTGCGAGCTTTCCTCTTCTCCAGCTGCGATTATCCAGCTCACTTGTTGCATCACGTGAGGTCCCGTGCTGTCACCCGAGGACATGCTGGTGAGCCCGAGACTGCCGTGGTAGCCTCAGTATCTCCTTAGGGCGATGCTGGCAACACCCGAGGGACATCCCGCAGGCACAATACGCTGGCACCCAGCGTGGCAGAGGCCAGCAGGGGCTGGTGGCCACACATTAAGCAAGGGATGGATGGGCTTTGCCTCTGCTCTACCCGACCATCCCCCAGGCTGAGCTCCTCGGGGCCAGCTCTGGGTCTTGCTCCCAAGAGGAGAGGACACAGCGGAGGAGACCCGAGGCCTGGCCGTCCTTCTGCCTCCCCCAGCTCGTCCCTGGCAGCCTCGGCTGCGGGTCTCTGTTTGCAGTGCAGCCTCCTGCTCCCCCCCTCGCCCGCTTTCCTCCTTTCTCTTTCCCTCCTGCGCTCCCCTCCCACGCATCTCTTTATTAAATCTGGTACCACACAACCCGCAGCAGAGCGGAGCGGAGCACCAGGCGAGCTTCTCTCTTCCCTCCCCCTCAAGCTGGGAAGCAAGACAGCGTTTGCCAACTCAAAAAGGAGCTTATTTCCATCCACGGCCTCTGCGGACTGAGGCCCTGAGCCAGGGCCCTCTGAAGGCAGGGAAACATCTCCCTTGACGTGAGGCCAGCGCTGCATCATGTCTCATGCCCACTTTTTTTTCCCCTCATCCAGTAAACACGCATGAACTGTAGCTCCTGATTTGGAAACTGGACCCATGCTATATGTCTCCTATACAGAGAGACTTACCAGTTAAGTGCACTGGACATCCTTTTCAGGCCTGCAGTACCCTCCTTTTTGTGTCTGCGGGCAGGAAAACCTTGTATTTATCCCCACAAAACAGCACCCACCGGGCAAATGGCGTGAGGAGCTGTGACAAAAGCTCTGCTGAAACCCAGACTCGTGGTGTCTGCTGCCTTCCCCTTACCCCCAAAGCCATCCTCTGTGTTTCCTCCATCCTCCTTGTTTCCTCCATCCTCCTCGTTTCCTCCATCCTCCCCAACTGCAGCAGCCGATGTCAGAGGGACATTCCAGCACACCTGGGGAGAGCCATGCCCTGTTTGTACACCCCCTCCAACTGGTGATGGCCAAATTCACACCCCTTTCCTGTTGCCACCGGGTCCAGGATGATGCTGTGAGCTGCCCAGGTTTGGGTACAGCACCACCTCAGTGAGCACCAGGCGTACTAACCCGGGTGTTTGAACAGTGAGTATGCCGAGGGCCTGGCAGGCAGGACCATTGCATTTCAGAAGACTAAAGAAATCGCCTTTTTTCTGTCTCCCAGTCAAAGCGAGTGAGCAGGTTTTTATGCGCTGATCAGTTTTCTCTCCTGAACCGTGTCATTGCCCAGCACCAAAATGGGCATTAACACCAACCGTGAATCTCCACAGCTACAAGGCATAATATCAGCAAGTTACTCATTTGCTGGTTTGGTTTTTTTTTTTCTCCATTTTCTCAAAAAAGCTGTTTTTGAATCTGACATTTCCCCTTTACCTCAGCTGCAGTTTCCTTACTGGTACACATGGTCTCGTAGAAGGAGTGAGTGACTTGTCATCCAATGCTTTCCAGGTGGCTTCTTTTCTAATAAGGAGTAATAAGAGCTGGGCAATAAATCACGAGCAACCTTGCATACATTTCAACAGAAAAAAAACCCCAACAACTGTTGATTTAATAAAGCCAGTTATCAAACAGCAGCAGGAGGAGGCTCCTGCAACTCAATGCGGTGCCGAGACTTCTCCAAGAAGAGATTAATGCAATTTACAGAATTAGCCTTTGCATTTTTACCCTCGCACCACCTCCCCCGAGACACACACGTCTCCCGCCCCAACTGCTGTCCGTATGATTTTCCCCCCTGGATTTTCTTTGGGGCCAATCCCACGTAACAGGGTTTGTGCAGGGGGTGGCCGAGGCTGCATGCATTCACATCCCTCTTACCTTTTCCCCTTTTTCTCCCCCAACCTGCCTTGCTGGGGCTGTGCTGGCTCCCGGTGGGTGGGGGGCACCCTCTTCTCCCCCAGGGAAGAGCCCCTGGTGGCAGGGCGCTCGTCCTGCAGGGTGCCAGCTGGACCTCCCCGGCAGCTGCCAGCCCTCTCCTCCTTGGCACTGCCTTTATGCAGGCAATTAGAAGGATTTTCTTTCCCAAAACACAGCTCTAATTATAATCTAATTCAGCTTATTTGAAGTACATTTTGGTAGCATTTCCATTATGCAAATATCAATTTATTATCCTCACATTATGTTTTGACTACAGTTGTGTTGCTAATTAGAGGCAATTTAACTGCTTTAAAAAAAAAACCCATCCTTTCCTCTCCATGCACCCTTACTTCCTTGCAAACCACACAGAACAGACATTTAGCACGGAGTCGGTGATGAAAACCTGCAGTTATCAGCTCCGTTTTCATCACTCTAATTGACTTTCATTATGTTAGGAGCCGCTTAGAAAGCACGGATTTTTCTGATTTACTTGGGTGTGGGGATGAGAGTGCAAAAGAGAGGGGGGAGAACTTACTCCAACTGCATTTCTAACATTTTTCTGCCCAGAGTGTGGGGTGGGTTTGGTGTGGCTGCCTGCTCCCAGCACCTGGCCACGCTGTTAGCTTTGGCTACGGGGCAAAAAACTATAATAATAATAATAATAATAATACTGGTCTTGGAAAGATGACACATTTCTGCAAGAAGAAGGGAGGAAAGCTGACCCCAGGGATTTGGGATAAAACCCCCCAAAACCAGGCTGCGGTGGAGGTATTTGCAAGTCCTGCTTGGCCCCGCCAGCAGAGGCACTGAGAAAATGGGGCAAAACCCCCTGAAAGCAGCAATTCCCATTTGCCCTTGCTGAGGGCAACAGGGGAGCTGGAGGTTTTGGTCATGGAGGCCACCCAGCTGGGTGTGGGCCTTAGAAGATGGCCAGTGGAGATTGTTTTTTTGGGGGGGAAGCGAGACAACCACGTGGGAGTGTGTGGGAATAGGGTCTAGGCAGTGGGAGTTTATGGAGGGCTGGCAATCTGTCACTGATGGTCTTAAAAACCCCCACAGGGTTGTTCCTCCCAACACCTTTTACAACAACCTTGACTTCTAACCCTGTTTTTCCTTCAAACTTTTCTGTTGGACATCTTAGATGTGTCTGCTACCACGCTCGGGGCAGGAAGGGCTCCTACACGCTGTGTGGGTGGCACCAAGGTTTCAGCCCCCCAAAGCACCTCCGGGGGGGGTCCCCGTTTGACGCAGCTGGCATATTTTCTGACTGTAGAAATGCTGTTTTACCAGATGTTTTGAGGAGGTCTCAGCGCTTCCCAGAAAGATGACATTTTGGCAGGGGGAAGGGAGCGTTACTGCCCATAATGAAAGCCCATGGGAATGATCAAACCCACCGATGGCTAGGGAAGCTGTGGAGCTCTGGCTCTGAAGCGCGTGCTTCAGCGGCAGATGAACATTAGGGGTCCCCAGTGGACTTTCAAAAGCTTTGTAGGGAGGAGGGAAAAAGAAAAAAAATAAATAAAAAAAAGACAGAAACCTTCCTGAATTTCTCTACAATATAAATCCCAATACCCCACCCACCTACCAGGCGAGCTCTGTTGATACCAGGGGCGAAACAACAGCATTAATACTCTGACGTAAAGAGAAGACAGCAGCCACCGAGCTTGTGCCTACAGACACCCGGGGCTCATGGGGAGGGCCTTTTCTTCCTGCCCAAAGTCAAGCTTCAAGAAGCTTTCTGCCCCGTTTTGTTCCTAACTGCGAGTGCTATTGTAGCACGAAGCGTTCTTTTTGTTTTTGCTGCTTTTTTTCTCCCCCTCAGGAGTCATTATCCTTCATTTGCAGAGGGAATTCAGTGTTCCTGTAATGGAGCCTGGATGGCTGTGGGCAGGCACGGGGGGAAGCTCTGCCATGGCAATCCCACCTCTCCAAACCTCCTCCAGCCAGCCAGGAGCCGGAGGCGAGATTAGGCAGCTCGTTTGTGCTTGCCTCATCCATCATCTTAAGTGCATGGGGCCACTCTGGCTGTCCCCTGCGTCCTGCTCTCCCGCCCTGCAAGATGTTGCAGGTCCTTCACCAGCACCATGATGGTCGTCCATCATCTTAAGCGCGTGGGACACTCTGACTGTCCCCTGCGTCCTGCTCTCCCACCCTGCAAGATGTTGCGGGTCCTTCACCGGCGCCACGATGGGAGCAGGGCTCGGCCTGAGAGAGAGGGCTCGGCCACAAGGAGAGGCCAAGCGTTGGCCTCTCTGTCTGGACAAGGAGGTAGTGAGGCCCTTCCCAGCCCAGCTCAGCACTGGTGGTACTGGGGATGGTGCCCCTTCTTTCCTTATCAATCCAGTGAGTAATTAGTGAGCATGCCAGGCCGGCACTTTGCCAATCCCCAGAAGATCTGATGACTGCTGGAGGCTGTTCAGCGCCGGAGCGGGCAGGGGGTGGGAAGTGGTGGGCTTTGACTGGCAAGAGGGAGATGCAGACCCAAGCAGGTCTCCTATGGGCCTGTCTCAGAGCATTCCATCCCCCAAGATCAGCATTTTGTGGAGGGTACGGGACCTGCAAAAGACCTCTGCATCTTGGGAACCCTGGGTAAGGCGCTGGTGGGACTTTGACCACTGGCAGGGGAGGAGATCTTACCTACAACACAGACAACTTCAAAAACCCGTTTTGTTATGTATCCTGCTACTGAATCATAGAATCATCTAGGTTGGAAGGGACCTTCAAGATCATCTAGTGCAACCATCAACCTGACTCTGACAAAAAAAAACCCAACAAAACAAAACCCATCACTAAACTGTGTCCCCCAGCACTATGTCAACTCGTCTTTTGAATACCTCCAGGGACGGTGCCTCAACCACTAGTTTAATTTAAGGAGCTCCCCAGAAAGGGAAGACACTGTGGATTTGTCTTCCCGGGGCTAAAATTTTGATATAGGTTTTGATACAAGTGTCCAACAAGAGGCTGACAGCACGTTAAAGGGCTGTCATTCCAGTGTCCCGCAGCGGACAGCTCGGTATTTCAGCTCTCGGACATTATCACATATGCTAACCTGCATCGCTTCCCCTCGTAGATTAAAAAGGGAGATATACTATAATAGTGAGTCTCTAGTGCATTAATAATTTCTTACAGATGCAAGACCATCACTGCACTTCCATTTGGTTGGTGGGGTGCCTTCTGGCAGCTGCTCCCAGCGGAATTTAGGACCTTTGGCAAGCACCGTCCCTGCCATGCAGTGGATGCTGTGGGGACAGGGCTCCACAACTCCCCCTTTCCATTGCCAAACCCATTTTTTCTAATGGTGAGTGTGAAAAAGCCCTGAAACTACTGAAGGTTATCTGAAGGCTGGGTGGGGCGGTGTTAAATTGAAGATGGGTATCACCCCACCAAGCATCAGGAGGCTGGGCAGTGAGGAGGACACGGCAGCTCACGAGGGTGAGCAGCACGGTGTTAGCCCCAGCTCAGCATGGCACGTGCCATGGGGAGACACCAAGGTTGGCCTGGCCTCGAACCCTGCCCTGGATGTACACGGAAGAAAACCAGCGGGACACAAAAAACAGGCTGCATGGGGATCTCCGTGGTAAAATAAAACCTAAATATTTTCGGGTTGTGTCAGTTTCCCTCATGCTATCGAGGTGACTCTGAGGGAAGTTTCCTTCTTCCCCCCCGCCTCCCGCCCCCGTACCGGTGGGTTACCAGCTGTTCCTCAGGATGCTCGATGCCTTCCCGTACAGCCTCACGTGCAGCGCGGGGCCCACCGCCTCCGAGAGCCAAACTGTACCTTGAATCGGGCTGCAGTTCTGCCTGGCCAGAGGAAAGGTGTGGACTCACACCTGGAGAGCAGAATTTGTCACCTAACAGTAAAATAAATGATGGATGTTAACACCAAATGCCATTATCCTTGGGCTATTCCCAAAGACGGTAAAGCATCCGTGATTCCCGACTCTGTGAACTTTATCAGTATCAGGTGTGTCAATACATACTCCTGAGCATCCCAAGCCAAAACCTGCTTAGGGAACGACTTAAGCGCAGGCAGAACGAGCGTCTTCCAGTGCTACGTATCTTAACTGGGACGTACTGAAAACCTGGAAGTATGACATCAGCAAGCCTGAAGTTTTGAACCTGGCACCACCTTTCCAGACCCATTTCTGAGCAGCTGCTTCCCTCAGCTACAAGCGGAGGATCAGGGCTAGCTGTGAGTTTTGCCTCTTCCCAGTGAACAAGGATTCACTACTCTTTATTTTTATTTTTTTTTCCCCCAGGCTTGAGGCAGCGGGAAGGAAAGGCACGGTGCCTTCCCACCCGAGCCTCCCTTAGCACTGCGGATAATCGCCATCTGTTTTCCAGTTGGCTCATGATTAGGCAGGGGGATCAGATAAAAAACCCACCGGGTGGTGCACAAACCCTCTGGAAAACACCTACCTGTGACAGGTCACCAACGCTAATCAGCTGTGAGCTCCTCTCTCCTTAGCAGGACAGTGTGAAGGCAGAAGCTTTGCAGCTGCAGACCCCTTTCTGCTCCACCAAATGGTCCTGGCGCACGTCCTCTGGCCGGGGCTGGGAAGGGGGTGATGGTCCTGGGAATAAATAGGCTGCGAGACAGGAAAAATTTCCAAAGTGGGATTTTTCAGGAGATTTTTAGGAAATTCCTTTCGCTTTCAGGAAGGCCTTGGCCCAGACCCTCTCCAGGAGATTTCTGGGGCTTGCTTTGGGCTTGTGCTGCTGCAGAGTACCAGGGAAGATGGACAGCCATGTCTGGGAAATCTTAGGGATGGCCACAGCTTAGAAGAAATGGAGTGATGAACAACACCATCTTTGTGGAAGAGCCGGGAGTGACTAAATCACAAAAAAACAAAGGGAGAACTGTGGCAGGCTACAAAGGTGGTACCCGAGCAAGATATTAGATGTGGGACCAAGGCAAAAATCAGATGTTGAGCAAAGGGATAGGTTGCAGCTGTAATTTCCCGAGGGTGACATGCCATCAATGCTTTCTGCAAGACAGTCTCTGGATTTGTAAGCTACAAAGCTCTGAGTGTTGTAATGACACAATCAGTATAAAGTTGGTATCCTAAATTTTTGGCGATTTTCATCAGTGTTAATTTTCCATAGTTCAGTCAATCAGAACTTACTATGTAAAACATAATCACGTCCCGGTAGTGGCTTCTAATTCCTGTGAAAATTGCCCCAATTATCCAAGACCATAATCAGGAAAGTATTCCATGTGCGTACAAGTCATTACTCAAACGCAAGTGATCCTGATCCTCCACTGACACGTGGTCAAAGCTCTACCGATTTCGCTGGCCAGGGAAGAACCAAGGAGATGCAACGTGCACCTCATTAAAGGGTGACCTGCAACATGGGAAATATCACATACATTGGTCCAAATGCCCTTCTGTCCTCCTTTTTGAAGGAGCTATGTCGGCATTTCATGGAATATAAACGTAAATCCTCACAGAAGGCCATGATCCTTTTTATTGTTTTTCTGCCTTAAGCCTAACAAAGAAAAGAAGCAGGAGCAGCTACAAAAATAAGACACCCTCTGAGGTCAGGAAGGCACGACAGCAAAGCAAGGCCATGCTCCACCCTGCAGCCGGGGCCTCCATTTTATGGCGCAGGATCCCGCTGCTCTGGAAGAGAGGAGGAACCACGAGCGTGGAAAATAAGTGATATGACACGCCACGGCCATGAGAAGCGAGATGCCTCCTGCCTCGTGTCAATCACGGCTTTGGCGAGGCAGCTCCAAGCAAAAGAGCGCGTTATCAGCAACGGAGCAGAAGATAAATGATGTCTGTAATACCTCATCGGGCCGAGGGTTAACGGCACAGTAAAACATCAATGCGGCATTATTACCTCCAAGACACGGCCGGGCGGCACCTTGCGCAGCACCTGCTGAGGATTAAGCATCTCAACAGAGTCATCCTCTGACAGGAAGCCGCTCCAGCGGCCGTCACCGACTGCGCCGCCTGGAAGCAACGCAGAATACGGCAGGGTAAAGCGGCAAAGGCACCATGGCTGTCCTGGGAGAAAAAGCTTTCCCAGCTGGCAGAACAGGGCTTCTTGCTGCGAGGAGCTTTTGTTTCCCTCAAGTCACCCCAACAGCTCAAGGCAGAATCATGGAATCTTCATGGTTGGAGGGGACCTTTGAGATCATTGAGCCCAACCACAAAAAAAGCCCAACACAAACAAGAAAAAAAACAAACCACCAAAAAACCCCACCACACACACCCGCAAACAAACACTAACCAACAATCTTGGGCACTAGAGCATGCCCTGAAGTGCCACCTCTACACATTTCTTAAATACCTCCAGGGATGGTGACTCCACCACCTCCCTGGGCAGGCCACTCTAGGTCCTGACCACTCTTTCAGTAAAGTAATTTTTCCCAATATCTAATCTAAACCTCCCCTGCCCCAACTTCAGACCATTTCCTCTGCTCCTGTCATTATTCCCTTGGGAGCAGAGGCCAACACCCACCTCTCTACAACCTCCTTTCAGGGAGTTGTAGAGGGCAATGAGCTCTCCCCTCAGCCTCCTCTTCTCCAAACTAAACATGACCAGTTCCCTCAGCCTCTCCTTGTGTGACTTGTTCTCCAGACCCCTCACTAGCTTGGTGGCTCTCCTCTGGACACGCTCCAGCACCTCAATGTCCTTCCTGTAGTGAGGTGCCCAAAACTGAACACAGTACTCAAGGTGAGACCTCACCAGTGCCGAGGACCACGGCACTTTACAAACCCCCAACATAAAATAGAGGTCTATCCTCAGGGGATGGTGTTATAACCCAATTAAGCCCGACAGTGCCACGTATGCGGTGAGAGGCTGGCAGTGCTAGTCTTAAACAGCGAGAAGATGGCTTGCAGGGAAGGACCCGATGGCAATTGGGGTGCTTGAAGCCAGTAACCCCGTTGCAGACCAACCATAGGTGCTGGCTGGACAGAAGTCCCTCCAAACTCACCAGAAAAAGGAGTCAGCTGCACAGGAGTCAAAAGCAAACAACAAGACGATACTTTATTCACCTTTCTGGATGCGGAATCTGCCACGAAATACGTCAGGTGTTTTGGCCAAGAGTAATGTGGCAACATGGAGCCTAGGGCTGAGGAGATCCTGTTTTAAGGAAATTAATCTTCTCTGCTGAGCCTGGATAACTCTGCCGAGGGCAGATGATGCTTTAGCTCAGGGGCCTTAGAAATAACAGGTCCGGTTCTTCCAGGCTTTGGCAATTTTTCTTTCCCTGCCTAGGGTTTGTTGAACAAAACAAGCCACGTACGAGGCACACAGCTCATCCCGGGGAACATTACAGCTGAGCCATCCTTGGCCGTGCACCAGTCGCAATGAAGAGATATTTAATTTATTTTAAGAGAGAAGCCAAACGTGAGATCTAGAATAGCTCCGAGTGCTGTCTGTGTACTCACACGTTGCTGCCGGCCCGCTGTCCTTGTAGGTACCCTCCTGGCTCCAGCGCTGTCTGGACCTGCCATGGATCTTCTTCCAAATCTGGTTTTCCTTCCCCAAAATCGCTGTCCAGCACACAGACGTCCGTGAGAGGCATCGGTTACACACATCAGCAATTGCACCAACTCCGTTGACGGGGCACACTGCTGAATTCACAGCGTGCATCACAAGGATACAGGCAGATGCACACATCCATTGCCTACAGCTTCACCTGGACGCAGAGGCTTTTCTGCGGTGAGGAGTGACTTGCATGAGAAACCTCAGGTTCCCATCACTGCCCTGCATGAGCTAGTGGAAACCGAGCACCAGGGACCTGTAAAATCCAAAGTCTGCAAGAAACCATCTCTGCCCTCTCTCTGCTGAGGACTCCAAGTTTGCTGTATGCCTTTAAGGAGGTCAGCTTCAAGGTTTTCCAGCTGACCATTTTCCCTGGTAGCCCTATCCACAGAGGCAATCCCGGTCCTGCCCAGTCAGTCATATCTTCGCTGCCAACCATAGATATGACTTTCCAAAGCCCTGCTTTTAAGTTATGTAGACCCAATGTCACATCTTAGTGGTGCAAAGACACGAACAACAGTATTTCTCATATGCCTGAGGTTTATATCAATTCTTTTGGAAGAGCAGTGTGAGAAGGAGGGGCTGCTGGGTCGGCACCCAGACAAACCTCCAGCATGGGGAGAGGGAAACAAGACCTTCAGCAAGGGAAAAAAAGTAAACCATAGCTCTTCTTCCACATGTTTAGTATGCTTGCCTTCAATATGGGGTTAATAAGAGGCATTGAAATATAGCCGCATTATAGCACAAAATAAGTCCAGGAAAGGAATTAAATTGTCCCTTAGGAAAAGGCAAATTCCTGGGTACTCTTTGAAAACTAGGGGCAAAATTATCCTCCATGACTGGGGTATGACAGCAGGCAGCCGTGGTGGGAAGAGGGGAGCACCCTGCTCTTCCCACTGTGGCCACCCAGGGAAGGATAGCTAGATTTTGGAAGAAGAGCCTCTCAGAGGTGAAAAATGTTTTCTCAGCATTCAGAAAAAAAAACAGGTGAATTGGGACAGCATCCTCCACCTTTTACTAACACACAGCTGATGCTTCTCCTACTCCCCATAAAGCGACCTTTTAATTAAGGAGTCAGCTCAACAAAATTAGAATAAACGCTGCCGGAGCTTAACGCTAACCAGATCCCCTTTACTGCCAATTTTCCTCCAAAATGAATAGCCAGCCATCATAGTCTCCTCTGTGGCTGCCTCTTGCCTGGCTCTCCTTCATTTGCCGCTCGCATCAGCATGGCCAACTGCCTTAAAAATAGCAAAATCAGCCAATTTTTCCCTTCTCCCGTATGACTCATCCATCACAATGCTGGTTGATCCTCATTTGTTTCCCAAAATGCCTGCGTGCTGCTGTCCAAGTTATCACCAACAGGATTTTTATGAAATACTCTAAGCCAAGTGTCAGTGGCTTTGCCCAAACTCTAATAAATATCTGCTTAAGACGAACTGAATCCAGCAGGTTTTGCCCCAAAGTCCCAATTCAGCAACGCCCTCAAGACCACGCTTAAATTATTTTATATTAAATTATTTTATAAAGCGGGATGAACAATTGAGTCGGGGCCTTGGGTTTCTGGCACGTTCAGCAGTTCCCAGGCTGTTTGCCCAAAGCTTGTTCACAGAACAGCAGTGGCAACTGTAATATAACTCACTTTTTCAGAGGTGGGGTGAAAAACCCAGGTGCACACATTTTCCTTCTTACATGAGGTGAGAACCAGCCCAGAGAGGAGTTTCCAGAAGCCATTTGCAAGATATGACTTAGGTTTTTGGTTTGGGGTTTTTTTTTTCCCCTATATAAAACAGCTAAAAAACTGTAGAACAAAAAGCCTTTTGCAGATGTTCCAGCATTCAGAAAAAGCCCACTGAAATGTATCCCGATCACCCAAAGGATGAGCGCTCGGATCTGGGGAAGTGCAGAGGGGTGGTCAGGCTCCATGGCCACCAAGGACAAGCACAGCATTGCCAGCCCAGCTGGTCCTCTCCCAACCACCTTTACACCTGGCTGTACGAGAGGAGCAAGTTTTGTGGACAAAACACGTGTTCACAACCCGGCAGGTGTGCATAAGCCCCGTTTAATAGCTAATAAAATTAAAAACGAAGAGCAGACTCCTGTTGGTTAAGTGAATATGGAGCCCCTGTGACATGTTACCAGGCAAACCTTGCTGGAGCGATGATGAGGCACTGCTCAGACCTGAGTACAAACATCCTGCACACCCCTGCATTTCTTGCCCATATATTTTATATATATATATATTGCCTATATATAAGGGGGGAAGAATATATAGTGGCACCTGCCTTTGCTATCCTCAGATTCACTTATGGGAATGGCTTGCCTGGAAGTTGGCAAGTACTCAGCTACCAAATCAGCCCATCGCTGCCTTACAAAAGGGTAGCTCAGATTGTGCAAAATATTTTTTTTTTCAGATATTTCTTCCATGTTCAGCTTGGCTCCTGGGCATGGAAATTTTGTCTCTCTCTCTGCCTCAGCATCCCAGCTCCAGCGCTCAGGCCACCTGCCCAAATAGCAGGAGCACACTTGCAGCAGATGAGTGGAGCTGAACCCATCCACCACAGCATTTGGCATAACGCCTGCTGGAAGTCCCTCCTCAAGCTTTCTCCATCTAACTTGCTGAATCAAAATAATCATGGCAAATCACCACCCCTCCCTTTCCCCCCTCCCGTGGTGCTAATGCTAAAGGAGGCCAGTCCTTGCTCAGTAGTAGGTCTGAGCAGCGACTCGCTCCGGGAGGACCTGGGGACTTTGGGAGCTGCCGTTATTCAACCATCATTTTGGCATCATTCAACCAGATGAAATTACGTAGCCCCAGTGAGCTTTAAACACCTTAAAAACAGCACAGACATAGATGTCTGAGATGCATCCACTGGCATCCTGTTGCCTCCTCCTAGATAAGAAAAATGTCCATTTTCAACCTAACAGGAGCCCAGGGTGCAGCCAGGGTGGCAGCATAAGATAGACTTTCTATACCACATTACAGGAACTATTACTATATTTCCTCATTCCCAGCTGTGTACCACCCCCCTGCATCCCTGCCCCGGGAGGCCAGGAGGGCTGAACAGCAGCCACCAGTGCCTCAGCCTGTGTCATGGGAAATGCACCTGGTTTTCCAGTTTGCCCTGACCACCCTTTGCAGCCTCGTGGCAAAACGTGTCTGTTTTTTTTCTGCTTGGTGCAGAAAAAACACTCCTGGAGGCTTTCTCTTCTCTTCCCTTCCCTGTTGCATTTGTTCAGCAAAGAGGCAGGGGATACTTGTGCTGGTGAGAGCAGGGGGAAGCAGAGTCAGGCAGTGGGGAAGACATCAGGAGACCGCAAATCTTCTAAGCCTCACTAGAAGAATCACTGAGGTGACTGCAATGATGCTTCCCGTCACTAAATGCAAAGTGGGAAGAGTCTTTTGAATATCTGCCTTTGTATAAAAGGTGCTGTGAGAGGTCTGTGCTTGTGACCGCTCCCTAAAAACACCAGCCTGAACATGTAATTTAAATTGCAGGGTCACAGAGCACCACCTTTCCCAGACAAGAGAATTTTATCAGCTAAAGAAAGGCAACGAGGCCACCAATGATCCATCCCTCCAGGATCTCTGGTGCAAACCCTTTCTTTGAAGAAGGATGAGTTACAGGCACATTAATGCCCGCAGCCCAGGGTTTCTGGTGGCAGAATCCAGGACGTGCAGGCTGCAAAGGAGACACAGCAATGGCTGAAACTGTGAATGGGCTTTGGGTGCAGGCAGAGGAGAGGGAACCAAAACACGTCCCGCCTGCTGCCACCAACCCAAAACCCACCAGGCCCCTGATGATAAGTTACCTCCTTGGGTGACCTTGATGGGTTTTGCTGCTGCGATGTCTCGGGGTTGCAGAAGTTGCTTGCCAACTTTGGCATCCCCCACCGCTGAAAGGCAGCCCCCTGCTTCACACTCCTGCCTCCCTGCCCGGGGTGGGATGCAGCCAGGGCTCGGCCCCGCTGACACCTCGGTCCTGCTTTGGGGGGTTTTGTTTGTTTTGGACATATCAGGCAAGGAAACATTTAACCTGCAGTAGATATCAAGGGGAAAGTTTCTTGAAGCCTCTAGCTCTAAAGAAGTGATGAGGAGGAAGGGGAAGAGGAGCGCACGTCATGGTCCTCTTGCACACATGCATCCTGTTGAAGCCACGTTATTTAGACACTGCCTAAAAGCCCCTGAAGTAATATCAAGTTTTCTGCTGTCTCCTAGCAGGTTCCTGACCCACAGGTAGGCCTAAGACCTGCTTTGGGAATGCAAGAGTACGACGGCACTGAAATACCTCTCGGAGCGCTGTTTAGGGATTAGGGAAAGAAAAAAGCCTTCAGTGCCTGCTGGTGCCCGAAGCTCAGCAGAAACGCAGGGAGGTGACCCCATATAGGGGGACAGAGAGCTTGCCCTGCTTGGTGCTCGGGGAGAAACCTCTTTCCCACTTGTTCCCCTCGCTCTCCCCGTGACAAGTCAGGCTGTCAAGCGACGCATACAAATCCCTCCTTACACACCTCTGTCTTCCTCAAAAACAGCTTTTGAGGAGTTTCTTTTCCTCCTTGTCCCGCTTTCAAGCCTAGATAACCAGAGCCTAGTTTGCACTTGAAACGTTTAAAGAACTGCCCCTACCTGTAGGATGGAGGAGCGCAGCAGCCGCTATCTCAGATGTTCAATTCACTTACTGGACACGCAGCAGCCTTCCCGGTGTCCCAGTGAGCCACAAGGTCACAGCACAGAAAACCCCCGCCATCGGTGACACAATCATTTTTTGTGCACGTTGGACTGAGCTCCAGAAAACCTTCTCTCGCATTCACAATCCTGTGGGGAAAGGGGGAGGGAGGGAAATAATTAAAAATTGGGGTCCCACAGGCTGGCACGGTGGCTCAAGTGGTGGGAGCAGCAGGGAGGTGCAACCGGGATGTCCCCACTCTGCACGAGCATCCCCTCACCTCGGCCACCTCCACCTTGAGGCTCATGTAGAAAATGGGTAATGGGAGACGGGTGCCCACGGTGAGACCTGCTGGCCCCGTGCTTGGAGAGCTCAAGCGCATCCCAGGGGTGTCTGGATTCAAACTCACCTTGGGAAGCCCAGCTGGAGGAACTTGCAATTTAATAAATTTGGCTTTTCTTTTTGAAAAGCTGCTGGTATTATTTTTTTTTTGTTGTTGTTTTTAGTGCATGAGAAGAATACTGTCTGTGTTGGATTCAGGATGGAGGATGCAGCATCGCAGCTGGTGCTGCCTCCTCCAGCGTGTACAATACCTGACTCCTTTTTTTTCCTCCTGGCACCTCTGCCTCATTTGGTTCATGGGGTGGCTTTTACAGCGATGGAAGAGTAAACTTGCCCAGGGAACTGTAAATGGTTGTTCTGACTGTTCAGGTCCTCACCTTTCAGCACAAGTAATCTCTTCACACGCAGTATCTGTCGAAGGCATCAGCAACCAACACATCCACACCTCCTTTCTTACCCATGGGCACGTCTGGCTGCAGGACCTCTGACAGGAGGCAAAGACCTTGCAGACGTTGTACTTCATTACTTGGATCTCCTGGTCACTTCTTTCGGCTTGATTTTCCTCCCCCCCAACCCAATTAACCAGCCTGCTGGCACGTCTGGCAGAAGTCTCCAAAAAGTCACATCACAGCAGGATGTCACTTCAAGAAGCAAAGGCAGCGTGAAGCCCTGGCCCCTTGAGCTGCTCCACCAGCAGGTTGCAGGGTAGGTGCTCCTGTGCAGGGAAGCTCTTTAAAAACATGAACTCAGCTTCAGAGTGATGGCTAGAGGATGGGCACAGTGGATGTTGGAGCTCCAGGAGGGTTTTTCTCTGCTTGATGTTTTGCTCGCCAGAAGAGAGATGATGGGTTGGTCCTACCTTGGCAACATGCTCTTCCTGTCTTGTGAGCAAATCCCTTTTGTTTCCTTCTTGCTGATGCCCTGTGGGCAAGGACCATCACAGCCTACTCTCTCCATAGGACGAGGAAATGAGTTCAGGCTGAGGAAGTAGACAGAGGACTACCTCATCCCAGTAGTCAGCTCAAATGGCAGGATTTGTTTCTCACTTCGCAATGTGAGGGTGCATCCCACTGGTTTCTGCTCTCCAGTGCCAGGCATGCTAATGTACTTAAACTGAAGTAGGCTCCTCCGAGCTTAGAATCGCTGATTGCCGTAGCCTCCGTAATCTCAAGTAATTATCATTGCCAAGAGCTCCTCAGAGCTCGGCATGAGAACCACTGAAGCTGCAGTCCTCCTCCCCCCTGAAACCTTCTCTGGTGGGCTGTTACGTTTCTGACCCTGAGCAGTGCTGGGAGAGTGGGAAGAAGGTCGGTTCCCAACGCCTGGGCAGGGTAAAGAGCTTTGGCATCCTTTCCTCCATTTCGAGGCTGCACCGGTTTGTCCTACTTGTGGCAGCACCTCTCAACTCCACCATTCTCAGAGCAGCTCATCAGGGGAGTCTCCACTGGCTGGAACTGCGATGCACATCCTTGGTGGTAAGCTGGATTTCGCACTGCAGACACCCTATGTTGAAAACCAAAACCATAGTCTTTAGTGTCAACGCAGACAAGCTCATGTCTGTTATCTAAGGGTATGGGTATGCCAGCAAGGAACTGCCAGCGTGAAACTAGAAAGATGAGGGTGGTGGAAGAGGCTAACAACACGTGGCAGTGCCGGAGATCCAACTTCTGCAAGGGATACCATACTTGAAGACACTGCTCGACCTTAAAATCACCACAGGTGCAAAAACCACTTCCACTTGGGGTGGGAATAGGACATTTTCTCCAGGGAATTGCTGGGTACTTCAAAAACTGAAGAAAGACAAAAAAAGTAGGAAGAACAGAGAGAAGCCCCCATGGAGGTTCTGAGAAAAGCCCACAGGGAAAAGGCTGAATTGCTGCTGTTCACCAGTGGAGCTGAGGGAAGGATGCTGAAGGCGAAGCCACCGGCGTGCCTCAAGGCCAGAGGGTTTAGCTCCCCTGATTCAGGAGCTGCTTTGCACTTAGTCTTGTCCCCAAACTGCAGGGTCAGGAAATCTACCCCGGGGCATCCCTGTGATACGCCAGGTCCTCTCCACACCCGGGAAGCACCACAGCACGGGTCCGCAGAGCATCCGCTGCCAGCATCCTCCCTTGCCCCCTGCACGCCACACTGGAGCTAACTCACCTCTGAAGTGGGCTTTATTGAGCTGAGCTTCAGCTGATTAAACCAATTATTACTCCAGGCTTAATGAAGTAATTTGCCACTCGACTTCACTATAGCCATTATTTACCAGTATTTACCTTCTGCAGGTGGAAAGAGGTTCCCCTGGAAAGCCCATGGCCTTACCCTGTGTGAAGGGAAGGCTGTGGCCAGGCATGTGGTCCTCAGCTGCTGAGAGCATCCCTGTGCCAGCCCTGAAATGCAGGAGACAGGGGCTGTGCCATCACGGGCAGCCCTGCCACCCACCAGGTTCCACAGGCATCTCTGGGCTCCTCTGGGTGACCAGGGGCCAGAGCTTTTACAAGGTCCTTTTCCCAAAAGCCTTCAGCCTGCTTGATGAATTACAACTCCTCCTTCACCGAGAGCCCTTTAGAATGGCTCTGAAAATCATTAGTCCGTGGCTCATTAACCTGACTGATTACTGCTCACCTGGAGCACAGGAGTCTGCTCTCCCAGGCCCGAAGGAGCAAACCCCTCATTTTAGGCACCAGAAAGGTGTCCTGCTGGAATAACTGTGGCCGCCAAGCAGTAAATCCTCTTCCAGGAGAAAAGGCTCAGAAGTCCACAGAGATTCACGACTGTATTACGGAGAAATGAGCCAATAATAATAATAATAATGTTGAAAGCTACAGGCCTTTAGGAAAAGAAACATTCGTTCTGCTTCCTTCTTGGAAAAGGTGGAAAAAAAGAAACACTTAGACAAACAATTCTATTACTATTTACATAAAACACAGGTGGATATTTGCTCTGTAATGCATGAGCTGAAGAATAAGCTGCAGCCCCCCAAAAAATGAAATACCAGGAGCAGGTGCCAAAAATCCTGCTAAAAGTCTCCTGACCTGGCCCAGACCAAGGAGGAAGGGATGGGACTACCCTGCTGCTACCCTCTTGGAAATGGTTCATATTAGCAGTGAGGGCTTCTCACCTCCCTGAAGCCACCTGTGGACAATTCCCATCAGAGCCAGCTGGAGCACCTTACCTAGGTTTGCTCTCCTTAAGCTGAAAAACAGCTTTGCCACCAACTTGGTCTGGGCCAGTTGGAGCATTACGCTCATCTTACTGACATTAGAATTTTTAAAGGCAACCATGCTGATTTACCAGTGGACATCTAGCACATCTCAGCCATCTGCCAAGGTTTCCATGTGCGACCTTGGTCCTAGAAACAGCAGCGATGGGCACAAATATCCATGGAAGAAAAGCTGAGAGGTTGTCTGTTTGGGTTTTTTTTGTTTTGTTTTGTTTTTTAGAAAAACTTTTCCACTTAAGCTGAAGAAAAATCTGAATTCGTGGCCAGCCCACCTATTTTCAGCAACAAACCTGGACCCCTCTTTGCGCATCGCTGGGCATCACGAGTTGTGATGAAACACAAGATTTCAGGAGGCCTCATTTATCTTTCTGTAAGAACAAAAAGCGTTCCTGGTGTTTCGCCGGAGTTTGTCGAAGTATTTAAGAGGTTGAAGTCATCAACCACAATTTCTGACAGTACATTCAAAGCAGGTTACAGTCTCTCTATGAAGTGTTGCATTGCTGAATTATAAGAAATGCTGATACCTTGGGGGGCAATAAAAATAACTCTAGTATGCAACAGAAAATGAATTATTGTAATTCAGAATAATTCTTGGTAGAAAGCATACATTTTTTAATTACAATCATAACCGCTTCTTGATTCTGAGATAAGAAGTGGTTACCATAGTGACCCAATCCTTAAAGATAATTTTTGCCCTATGCTGTATAAAACATTATATGATACCTTCCTTCACAGAAAGCAATTTAGGAAGATGAGTTTTCCAAATGTTAGGCCTTGACTATGAAAAAGCAATGTAGGTTATACAGAAAAATAATACCCTTTTGCTTTCTGCCTGAAGAGCCTTATACGCACATTTCCCTGCAAGCACACTCACAGACCTTGTCTCAGATTTGGTGCAAGCTACAAATCTTGCTCAGTTTTCAATCCCATACAGACTCCGCAGAAGAATTTCAAACCCCTGTGGAGAATCAGAAAAAGTGGAGAGAAGAAATCAGAGACATGTTTGTCCCGTGGAAAAAAACCCAGCCGCTATTGCCTGCCATCAAGAGGGGTTAAAAAAATGTTTTTATTACTTTGAGGAGTCTTAATATATATTTCTCCAATAGACCATCTACCAGCACTTCCCTGTGAAGATTTCGGGAAACATATTTTGAAGACACAACCATTGATGCAATCCTCAGTGAGACTAGAACAAAGCAATATTAGTCAATAATATAACCTTTTGGGGGCTTCTTTTTGGTAATCCTTACCTGGCTCCCTGCATCCCTCTTGCGGATTTAGAGGGACTGGTCTGCAGGGTTGCGTTGGGGATGCTCCCAGTCCCAAGCCATCTGGGGAGCTGGGTGCTGTGCTCCATCCCACCAACAACCCACTGCCCATCCCTGGCAGCAGCGAGGGCCCTGCAGCCCTCTCTCGCTTGGGTCCCCCTAGTAGTGAAACCAACTGACCCAGGGCCAGGCTCCCTGGGGACAACCACAGCCGAGGTGGTGAGGCTGAAGGGCTGGACCAGTTGCTGGACTCAGAAAAAGAGGCAGCATCGACCCAAGTGGGGTGGCAAGTGGTTTTTCTTACGTCATTGTAGAGTGTCTTCTCATCAGTGATACCCCTGCCATGTGCTACTTTGGTATGCAACGTCCTGTATTAAATTTACCCTCTTTAAATTACTGTATGACACTTGCTCTGATCCCCAGGGTACCCCTGATTTGGGAAAGTACAGAGGTGACAGCCCCTGGCCAGTGAACCATGGGTTTCTCGCTTTCTGACGTGTCTTCTCCTGCTGAACCTTAGCCATTGTGTGAAAATCCCAATGCTGTAGCTCCAGTTGATTAATATACCAAGCCAGCTCAACTGGGGCTTAGTTTAGGCTCTTGGCTTTAATTAACCTTTTATTTTTGGAAGTTAATAGACGGAAACTTCTTCCTTCCTGAAATGGCAAGGAAGGAGGGTGGATGGTGTTTCAGAGGCGCTGCCACCACCTTTCTTCAAAGGTGGCCCACATGGGAGGAGATAAAACAGGTACGTGGCCTTTTCAGCTTCCCTGCGATGTGCAGAGAAGGTGTAGGAGGTTTCTTTCCCTCCTACCACCAAGTGAGGAATATTTTCAATAGTGGCTTTAATTAAAAAGTGTTGAGGCTTACAATAAATGTCTCCCAGTCCCCTGCTGCAGCTGTCTAGCAGCAATGAGGAAGATCAAGCCTGATCGCCTTGAGATGCCCAACCTTTTCCTCAGTACTCCCCCCTCCCTTGCCCCTGGTAACACGGTTCTGCTAAAAGCTGTCCAGTCCTGCCCCAAAATGCAAGGGGAGCTGAGTCCCCTTGGCCAACCTCAGCTGTCCCCAGAGCTTGCATGGACAGGGTCCCCACCAGGCTTTTAACACGTGGGACTATTCAAACTCCAGTAAATCCTCTCGTGCTTCATCTCAGCTTGAGCACTTTTGCTTTCCAAAAATGTTGGATAAAAAGAGCAGGGGTTTAAATGAGAAAAAACCTAGAATAGATTTAATTTGTGACATAAAAATGCTAAGGTGCTAGAGCAATTCCAAATACACATTTCATGTATGAATAATTAAGTGCCTCATACCCAACAGTTCCCAGGCACTGAGTATAAGAGATGAAGGATGCGAATGTAACAGCTGAAACGAACCCTTGCTTCAGTTCCCAGACACGGGACTGAGGAAAAGGGGAGAGTCATCTCTACCCATCCTTACTCAATACTTTGCCAATTAACTAAAAGTTAATTGGTAGTAATAAAGGAGAAATTTGTAAGAAACAATCCTGCCCGCATAGAGCATGAGCTGATAACACCCTTACGCCGCCTGCAGCGCTGGATGAATTGCCAGCTCTTCTCCCTGCACCCACGAGCACCCATGGGTCCAGGTGCTGAGGAGCATCCCCGCATCCCGCAGGGATGAGACGGGGTCACCCTTGCTCTCGGGAGCCCCAGCCGGTCCTTCCAAACACAGGCCTGGTGGCAGACTGGCGAGAAGGTAACCCACATTTTAATTTCACTTTAATTAAAATTTTTTTGCTGTATCACCTCTCGATCCACTCCCTGTTTCACAGCAGAGCAGGGCCTCGGGAGAAAGGAAAGGTGTCCTCCCCAGGAGCAAACCTACTCCCAACCCTGTTTTGAAACACGGGCAGAGGAATAGCTGAACAGCTGAAAATGTCAGGATTTCGGACACCCAAAATAAGGATGTAAATTGTTAGTTTTTCACCAGTTAGGAAAAAAAAAATCAAATCTTTTTATTTAATTTCAATTGCTGTTTACTAGGGTTAAATTTAAAACAGTCTTCTAAGAGTTTTCAGCAAGACTAATAAATATTCACGAGGGATAAGGAAGGGTTTCATTTTTGGGTTTTTTGGATTTTGGTGGTGGGTTTGGAGGTTTTTTTATTGCTTTTTTTTTTAGCTACCAAACTAGGATATACATGTTTAGAAAGCACAGACCCTTTGACAAGCCAAATCCTTACCTCAAGACCAGCACTGCCAAATCCCATGAAGCTCTTCCACTTCTAACATGCCTGTAAGCTTAAGGGCAATCGCAAGAATATAGCGGTGTGGGCTGGTGTGTCCAACACGTCGGCTGCAAAAGAGAGGGAACTTTAATTTGTAGAGTGAAGACCTTAAGAAACCCACTGGAGAGCGCACCATCTCCATGATCATTACCATCCCTACCATCTTCATCACCGTCACAGGCTACCTTTCCCAACTGAAAAAGCAAATTATCTCCAGAGGGAACGAGGAGCCAGCAGCAGCTTCTGGACCAAGGGACCTGTCATGGGCTGGTGTCGAGCGTCCCCGTCAGTCACAGTGCCGACGGTATCTACCCGTCCGTATTTTTGGAAGAAAGCATCATGATGAAAGCAGAGGTCTTTTCTCTAATTGCCTGCAGGGCCAGGCGAGACCTCGTTTACCAAGCTCTGGTTTCACTGCTTGCAAACATCTCCATCTGCCAGCTGGCCACCGCGCTGCGCAGCTCAGGGGCTGTCGCTGCTGAAATGTCCTTCCCGGCGTGGGAGCCCTGCACAGGGGCTTTGCAACCTGCATTTCTCCTTAAAAAAACTCTTCTATTTTTGTGGGGGGGCTTTCCACTTTCTGGGGATGGAAACCCATCCATTCTCAGCGAAACATAAGCTGGTATGGACCTCAGTGCCATCACCTACCCACCCCAGCTGGATGCAGTGCCCCCGGGGCTGACCTAAAGGGTGTTTGCAAGCAGAATGCCATGTTTCTTTCTGCTCAGGGAGAGAAATGAAAATGAAGGATGATCGCATCGTTACCCTGACATTTCTGGTCTATGTAGATTAAAAGAGAGAAATTTGCTGCAAGTTGCCCTCTACAAAACCCACTGCTTTCTTCTGTAAAGCAACCTTTTAGGGCAGGAATCATTTAGTCCTCTGTTGCAGTCCATGGATTTCACGGCTAGCGTATTTGATAAGTTATACATTTACTTTTTCCAGGAGATCTCATGGAAGTTCAATCCAAGCTGCTGCTGTAGGCTCATCTGTCAGGGGTTTTGGGCCATCGTTACCTGATGCTGATGCAGATGTGCTTTCTCATTACAAGTGCACAGAGGCCGTCAGAGACCGCTTTGTATTAGCTCTCTTGAAGGAAAGGGAGGGTTGGCACCAGAAGGTTTCACTGTTTCTCTGGCACTTTGTTGTGGCATGCTGGAAATTGCAAGTCAGCTTAACTAAAAATAGGCTGATTTTAATTAATATGAGAGATGAATGCCAATGGCACAGGAGCTTCATGGTCTTGGTCTCATCTCATACTGGCTCTAGTGTGGGGTTCTGCACGGGTTGCAGGTGGGTATCTGCTCCACCATTAACCTCCAGGGGCTGCAGGGGGACAGCCTGCCCCACCATGGTCTTCACCATGGGCTGCAGGTGAATCTCTGCTCTGGCACCTGGAGCACCTCTTTCCCCTCCTTCTCCACCGACCTTGGTGTCTGCAGAGTTGTTTCTCTCAGGTAGCCTCACTCCTCTCTCCGGCTCCAGTTGCCCCCCCTCCCCTTTTTTTTTTTTTTCCCTTTTCCCCTTCTTAAATGTGTTATCCTGGAGGTTCTACCATCACTGATGGGCTCGGCCTTGGCCAGCCTTAGGTCTGTTTCAGAGCTCACTGGCATCAGCTCTATCAGACACAGGGGAAGCTTCTAGCAGCTTCTCACAGAAGACACCCCACTACCAAAACCTTGCCACGCAAACCCTGTACACCTTGACTTCTGTTTCATTTGCAGGACTTCAGGCCTTAAATGTATTTTCCCGGGCATTAAACCCACAGGACCAAGCAGGAGCAAGACCTACGTGAGCCATGACGAGCTGCTGTCCCCGTCCCTGCCGCAGACACGTGCCAGGCTTTGTCACCACGGTGAGCTCTTGCCCTCGTTTTTTCCTCTCAGTAACACGGGCACAACGTTACTCATCGTCAATCAGAAAACACAGACTCTAGGTATTAATGTGCTCCATTTGAAAAGGATCTCCGAAAGCCTAGGAATTATTTTATCCATAATAGTTTGGGTTTTTTCTTCTTCCCTGAATGCTACCTCGAGTACCCGGAATGCTTGCTCCAGTAATTATATCCATTAACTTTTCCTTATTTTGCTCCATCGGATATACTGTTTATGCTCTACACTAATTCCTGCTGCTTCCAACACACACGGGCAAAATAATTAATTCTGTATGTCAGACCCAGCTATGGAAAGGAAAAAAAAACATATGTGCTTAATGACTGAGGCTCAGCTAAAGTTAGTGCCTCGCCTTTGCATCGCAGTTGAATCCTAATGATCGCATTCCTAAAACTGGCACAGTAAACCAGCTGGTTAGGTGCCCTCATTTAATGAGAGGGGGGTGAGGGTGGGGAGTGGAAAAAAGGGTCTGGAATATTTTTAATCAAGTATTTCTGGATTTAGAAGTCACCTTCCTTCCGCAGTCCATGGCAAGCCTCTGAAAGCTGCAGTTTTTCAGACAAGTTTTTTTTTTTCCGCAAGCGGGAGAAAACAGAGATCCTTCTCCCCTCTGTCCCCGTCACACCTCTGCCTTTGCAACGGCACCTGCCCTTCTGTCCCTCAGAGAGGGCTGTGACATTACCAGATCACCAGGTGTAGCTCTAGAAATATATAGGGCCATGTGCTTTAATTTTATTCTGTGGGAGGATGCAGGGGTACCCAGATACACACCTGCCTGTCCCAGGGACGCAGCAACCCCACTGACTTTTTCCAAAAACCGAGCGGGTGGACAAAGTGTCACCATACCTGACCCAGCCCTGCTGTGTCAAGATGGCCAGGGGTGAGCAAAACCACCTGGGGAAAG
>JAHREE010000245.1:25993711-26123962 GCA_033628505.1 Tringa tobata
CAAGTACAACAGAATGCAGCAGTGACAATGTGACAGCCACAAGACGAAGGGTTACCTGTAGCTACCTGAAGAACAGCCCCAGAGCTGCCCAACATGGTGTGGGGTCCCCATGCCCCAGCAGAACCTTCTTGGTGTCCCTTGCAGGCCACCAGCAGGCTGGTCATGGGTCTTTCTCCTGGCTGCCTGCAAAGCCATGGGCAGATAAGATCACAGAGTCATAGAATAGGGACCTTTAAAGGTCATCTAGTCCAACCCTCAAGATGAAAGCAAACAGACAGGCACATCAAAAGGCATAGCTGGTGTTTCCAGCAACAATGATGGTGGTAGCAGAGAGATTTCTGGCCCTGGCGCAGCCCGGTGGAGAAGTGCCTCTGCTGCAGCTTTTCACCCAGGGTAGCATTCAGGGGGGGGAAGAGGGAGCTGAGGAGATCCTTCAGCTGTCTGTGCTGAATATTTTGATGGCATTGGCGTTTCACATCAGCTGCATTCACCGGGGTTAATTAAAGCCTCTGTTTTATAGATTGCCCTTGGCCACAAACTGAAAAGCTGCCTCAATTGGGAATCAATAGAGTAATCTTTAAGCTCATTTATTTTATTAGATATAGAGTCCTAATTTGAAGAAATTGAGGGGCCATAATTAATGGTGCCAGAGAGGTCTTCTGATGTCTGTTTAAAGCTTCCTGAGGAGAGCCCTTTGCCCCTGGAGTGCAACCTGCTGGAAGAGCCCAGGGTGCCGGAGGGCAGCAGTGGGGCCGGGGGGATGCTCCAGCAGACGAGCCCCAGGGAGCTCCCTGGCACCAGAGGAATCCAACAGCAACCTCAATTGCTGGTGCCCCGCGCTGCTCCCTCACCCCAAAATCGAAGGGCAGGCTGCAAACAGCAGCGTCCCCCCCGCGGGGCGCAGCAGGAAAGCCAGATCTCGGGGTGCTGGCAACCGAGACATCCCCCAGATGCTGCTGCCCACCCCAAGCCAAGGAGAAGCTGGTGCTGTACCCCCGTCCCTGAGTCTGCTGCGCAGCCGTGTGCGGAGAAACGGTTCACCCCTCTCCGGTGGGGTGGGGTGGAGTCGCTCCCAAACCACAAAAGCTTTTTTTTTTGGGGGGGTGTGTAGTGGTGTTGGTTTTTGGAGGGTGAGGTATCCAGAAGGTGCTGCTCGCCAGCGGGTGAACGGCTCTTCCACACCCAACAGACAGCCCCCCTGCCCCCAGGAACAGTTTTTATTTGAGGAGGTTTCTGAGCAGCACCATGAGCAGCCCGGCAATAGTCCCACCTGCAGGCCCTCGGGGGGTTGAGGAACAGAATGATTCCTGTGATCCAACAAGCAAAACGATGAACGAAAGACTGACCATGAGCAGCTCACGCGAGGCCCTCAGCCAAACAGGCAAAAATAAATATTTAATACACTTAGAAGGCTAATAAGCTGCTTGTGGGATTTTTTAAAGCACCTAATGCCCACCTCTTCAGACGCTACTCTTTAGAAATAATTATTTTCATTTTTATATGCTGTTTTCTCACTTCTGGACCTTTTTCCTGTAAATAACGATCAAAGTATTTTCCTTTTTTTTTTTTTTTTTTCTCACTTATGTGAGTCAAATAAACTGCTCAATACAGTACCTTAGAAAGCCAATGGTCAGTGCACTGTACCACACACTTTTTTTGTTTGTTTTCTTTAGTACCCACTTGTCTTGTTTGGGACTGGATCCAGAATCCCAGTGTGCTGCAGCTGGTCGCTCCCAAAATATTGCAAGTCTTTTAAATGAACAGGGTTAGGACTTTGGGGAGGGCTCAGGGAAACATTTCTGTCCTTGAAGACACTACTCCTGGTGCAAATTATGACACAGAAACGGAAGAAGGCTCAATTTAGGTGGGACTGTCCACAGAAGATTTAGTCAAACTTTAGTGAAAAGTATTTTACAAGGGTAGATCCACTTTTCTATGTATCCTCGAATAGACAAACCTTGCACGTGGAGGACCAACTTTTGCTTTTGGCTGTTGTTTCTTTTGGCCGTGCTGGTGACTAGAAAACCTCAAGTGGATCTTTCAGACACATACTACGCTAGAGCTGCTGAGCCAGACAACTGGAATTGATTTTTCATTTCTTTTTCATCTACCTGAGACATTGTATGTAACTTCTCTTCTTTAATAACTGAGTTCTCTTTGTCACCTCCCATTAAAGCCAATTCCAGCATCTCCAGCTTTGCAGAAGAAAGAGCCCCAAATATTCTTCCAAATCCTTTCTGTGCTTACGGATATTCTTCAAGCAAATCTTTCTTCTTTCCTTCCTATTAACATCAGTTCTCTCCTGATCCTTCACAAGGATGGAAGAAGTTCTTGCATTTTCATTTACCACAAGCTCTGTTGCCTCAGGGGTTAAGAGGATCACAGGTTCTTCATTTCTGCTCTCCACTAAACCCACCTCTTTTGCGTCACACACTTACACAAACCAGCCATTTTGAGGTACGCCTCCCAGCCTTCCAATGAGAGCTTGGTTGTCTGCCGTGCCCCTTATCATGAAGAGCCCAAACATCTTCCCCTATTTTGGTGTTTTTCACATTTCCAGTACCAAGATTTGCAGCACACCCTGCTCCCTCCCCATCAACTCTTGTAACGAAGAGGAATTTTCTGTACTCCACTTGCCACCCCCAGCGTACCTTCTCCAAGGTCTCATGCTCCCCTGCCACCACCATGCCCAGAATATCTAATGTCTGGTCTCTAGCCTCACTGTAAAGAGCTCAGCTCACTCTGTGCGACAGGAATGCAAAGTAATGAACAATAGTGGCATTAGGTGTGGGTAATGAACTGCGTTTCCGCAAAGAGAAAAATAAGAGCCACTTAATAAAGAGAATAACTTTTAATAGGCAGTTAATTTTTTTTTGACACACAATGGTAGTTTCTGAACAAATTTGGCACAAACATATATATATTTCACAATCTTTCTCTGCTTTTTTTCTACTGTCCTTTCCATAAGATGCAACGTGCTACAAAATACTTCTTTTTTTTTTAAATCAACACAAAAATCCACAATGATTGCTTTTTTTCATAGGAAACTTCAACAATCAGGAATCTCAATAGTTGCAGAGGCCAATTAGCATATTTTAGATGGCCTGACCTTTCCAAAGTAGGCAACCAAGACTCCTCTGCTCCTGAGCAACCCAAGTGATCCAGAAATACCTGAATGAACCATAGGAGTTCAGCTGCAGCATGAAGGACACTTGTTGGTTCCCCATCCTATACAGAGCTTCATCAAAAGTTTCTCTTGGTGCCACTAAGACAGAGGATTATTAGACCCATCAAAGTGGAAATAAGAACAGGGCAATGAACACTTTGCAGCTTTGTGTACAAACATGAATGAAGAAATCTGCTCAATCTCTTGCCATACTGCTAGGTAAGTTTTATTACTTCAGAGAAGGAAATTGGAGAGAGAAGTTCCTCAAATGCATTGTATCAACAGGCATCAAAACTTAGATCATCGTCCTGGCTCTTAGTCCTGCACTTACACCACCAGTTTTCTTCTTTCTGTTCACCAATAAAACAATGGAGGTTCTTGGCTCTCTGGTAGAGTCAATGGATTGAGACTGAGCAGATGCTGACAGTAATACAATTCTCAAACATTTATAGTTCTAGAAAAGTAGGATACATACAGGTAGAAGCACTACTTGATATTTTTGAATTGGCAGCTCTGTACAAATTAAGAGAGTCTGTAATTAGCACTTGAAACACTCTTTAAACTTCCAGAGTTATTCAGTAGCCCACAAGAATCCCATGCATGACTCAGAACGGAGGGAAGAAGGTTCATCCGTAAAATTGCTTATCTTGCTGATTCCCTCTGTGCGCCCCAGGCTACGTAGGAGACATATTTATAGCACACGTAATGCAATTAGCCAAGGAACAGGTGAAAATAAACTGTGCTGCCTGCTACATTACAAAGATCATATTCAGTAATTTACAGAACTTCAAAGAGCCTCAGTGCAAGGTATATTCCCCCCTTCACAGAAAAAAGCGCACACCTAAGCATTTCACCGAGGCACCCCATCCTGTAAACATTTATGACAAGCCACGTGTGTGCTACAGTGAGGAGTCTCATGCAAATCACTGAACTAATTTTCATAGCGGCAATTTGCCCAGTACTGTTTCAAGGGTCAGGCCCTGTTGGTATTTTGCTACATACAATTAAAAGAACCCTATCTACCGCAAGTTCGACAAAGTACGCTAACATATTCCTTCCCGTATGTGCAGAAAACGTTTTTAGTAACTACTATGCAAACTTCACCTGATTTTTACATTCTCTTCAACCTTCTTGAAAATTTTCCTGCTTTTACTATATGTGAAAATAATAAATACACATGATATACCAGTTATTAAGCCATCAAAAAATTAAGTGTCATTCCAGAAGGGACAGGAGACACTTGAGATTTAGAAGTCACAACCTGGTCATTAACACAAGTGTCCTGCCTGGTAAAAAGCTTCAGCTGCTCCACATTTCCTGTGGAACTGCAACTTTGGTGGGATGTTCTTGCATATTGTGACAAAACAGGCTGCTTTACACCTGAAACGACAACAGTATCTCAAGATTATTATTCCAGGTAAGGTTATGTTCAGGAACATAAGAGAAAGCTGCAATGGATAACGCAGAGCAAATCGAATATGGGACAGATAATAAGGAGTAAATCCATTGTCCAGGACATTGTCCTGCACTTCACAAACAGAACCACCTCTGGGATTTCATAATATAGGCAAAATTGCATTCTGCTGCTCTAATTTAAGGGACAAAGAAGGTTATTTTATCCTTACTGTTGGCATCAGGAAAGCTCATCACGAAAGCCATGAGAATTGGCCAAAACCATCAAGGACGTTTTGCAAAAGGATCTCTCCACATTTCTGGTCAACCTCTCGGTGGAGGGCAATGGGACCTGTTCTAGAGGGACTTCATCCTGCAATGCCAGCAGGAGGCTGTGCCCGACACAGCCGTCTCTGTTCGGTCCATCTCACATGTGCTGTGACACCTAGTTCCTCAGGCCGTCCTTCTCCTCTATCTCCCTGCACTACCCTGGTCACAGAGGGCCCTTCCCACAGCCTGCCCCTTTCCTGTAGCCACTTCCTTCTCCCACCCTCAGCAAAGGACCCCATTTCCCCACAAATGAGAGAAGCAGCTCCACGGGAAGTGGAGATTGTGGTGCCTGAGAAAGCTTTGTACATGAAGGAAAATGCAGTGCCCACATCACAGACAGTGGGTTTCAGAGGTCTCTGACTGTCTCTGCCCTTGCACATGTCAAAATACTGTCTAATACCTGCCAGTTTTGCTCATTAGCAACCAAGGAGTTCAAGCCATAATAAACCACCTCCATGAAAGCACTTGCTTTTGCGCGATTGGAATGGACAGATTTTTCATGAAACCGAAGGAGCTGAACATTTCTGGTCACCAAGTTCTTTTTTTATAGGTAATTGCCTTTAAAAATATCTTACTTCTCACACAGTCAGAAAGAAAACTCACTTAGGGAACTACGACCAGGAAATGCTGAACAGTTAAAGCCAAATTATATGCCTATAAAGGTCTATCTCTACGAGGTGGCAGCTTCGAGGTGGCAAAGCAGGGGCCCTTGGCTTGCCTGGGACTCTGTGACAGTGTGCCCAAGCTGAGCTTTGTTTAAATCACTGCTCCTTGAGGCCGACTGAAGCCATCACTCTTCCTGTTCTGCATTTTTAACCCTTTTGTTTAGTTAATGGCACAATACTGAGACGGACAAGCATTACCAAGACTAACAAACGCTAATGTTACAGGTTGTAAGTTAAAAGCAATAAACTTACGTATTTATTGCTGAGGTGTGAAGAGTTGCCGAGTTTTAGTCTTCCCCTGAGACGAGTGCTCTCCTAAGAAACAGAAAATATATTTGCATCAGTTAAACATGCAAAGACAAAAGAACAAATGAGTCTATCGGGAACACATCACCGACCCCCGTACAAACTACCCAGTCTCCTCGTCAGACTTAACCAGCAAGAATTGTCCACACAATAGATTTTTACTACTCTGTCTTTTATAGCCTATTTCCCCTATGATTTGCTCTCAAATGGTGGCTTACTACCACAAAGTATTTCTAAAGCAGTTCTCAAGGGGTTAGAGAAGGCATAAGACTTTAATTAATTTTTAACTATGATTAGAACATTAAATTATAAAAAGAAGATACAACTATAAAATTAATTTTTGCTAATATCGCTGACAGCAGCTCAGTTCCTCCAGAGCAGGAAAATGAACATTTAACAACTTCAGTCAGGGATTACAGACAGTTCTCACTCCTCTTTCCCTGGAGAAGCGGAGCCGCTGCCAGCAATTACAGGCAGACAAATAAACCTCCAGATGAGGACGTGTTTCCAGTCGTCCTATTTCCAAACGTGTATCCCAGGAACAGCACTGGGTTTTCTTTGTGTCAGAGATTCATATACGGAGGGAATGGCATCCCCAGACTGGGCACAGACCCATGGAAACAGGCACGAGGGTGGGAAAACCCAAATGCCTCCAGGAATCTGCCTTCTGCTCTCTGCTCACCTGCGGGAGACAATTTGATGCCTGAAACATACACGGGGAGCAAGAAAGTGAAGAGATGTGCTACATTCTAGCAAATGCGAATATCTATTCAGAAGCTTGCATATGATCTATAGCCTAGGGTTGGAAATTGTAATACAAATTAGGACTATAACAAATTCACTGATTAGGCATTTAATTAATTAGCAGTCAAATTAAATAGTTGCACTCCTGAAGAAAATAGAAAAGATTCATCAACGGTTTTCAGACGGCTTTTCTTGGCAGTAAAAAGAGGCCTTTTGGAGATAAGCAGAAAACTTGATATCTAATGGGGTTCAGTGAGAAACACTGAAAACTGTTCAACAGTAATGTGCTGGAATGGCACTCGCTTCCCAAGTGTTCGGTTTTAGATAAAATTATTTTTAAAACATTATACAGCATTGGTAAGTTAGAGCTTCAGAAGTTCTGATGATGGTAAATTTCAGCTAAAAAGGCCTTCAGCAAGTACTTCAATATTTCATAATATAATTTTTTAGAGAAAAGGAAAGCACAAGCTTCTAGAAGAAAAAACTGAAACATTTCAACAGGATTTATACATTTTTAGTAGGTGAAAAGTTTTTGTTGGAAAAAAAATTTGCTTTGAAAAGTTAAAATAAAGTGAAACAGTTCAAATATTGTATAGTATTCTACTAATAAAGGAATGAGATTTTCAAGAACTCCCATTTCTTTTTTAATTTGCTTTTAGTTATTTCTTCCTTTATTATTTCTTTCTCCTGCATGTTTTTATTTTCCTTGTTCAATATACGGAAATAGAAGATTTAACAGGGCGTGAAAGGGAGAAATTGGCAGAGATTGTTTAAAAAAAGGAGGTGTAGGAGAAATTAATTGAGAAATATATTACCAGGGAGAAGACAATATTCAATAGTTGTAATAAATATCAATACTTTGTCATCAGTTCCACTCTCTGCTGGTTGCTCTGCCTACACTAGAAGTTAGGCAGACTTACATGGAAGGCTGATACTTTGCATGGCAGGAAAATAACGTGTCTAAGGAGAGGCTCCAGAGCCCGCGTGGGTCCCTGGATAAGGCCCCACTGGTGGCACCAGGCTTTGGGTCAGAGCATGGAAGGGGTGAGGCAGCGCTGGCTGCAGGAGGCTCGAGCAGCACCTGCCAAGGGTGGTGGTCGGGACAGGAGGGGTGAGTTTGCCCTATTGCAGACCCCGAGACGGCAGCACACAGACACTCACGTGCCCTGTATAGATTTTCTGGTGCTACACACACAACCCCTGGAAATAGCAAACTGCCACTAACTATCGCTGGGGTCAACATCCCTCTATAATATCCGTGATTATCCGGATTATGCCTGCAGGGAAGTGGCTCTGCCTTGCTTTGCCATTGCGCTCCCAAGGTGGCAGGAGCCTGCAAGAATTCTGAAACAAAGCCATGTTATTGGTAGTCCATGGTTGCAAATGTGTCTGAAGATATTGGCATTACAGGTTCTGTGATTGTTAGTGCCAACTAGCAATTCAGTGATGAAGAAAGAATGATTATATACCGGAGAAGAAATGGTCACAGAGATGGTCTCTGACAAGAGGAACAAGGGTGACACACAGTTTTGGACAGAGGGCTGCAGTACACCTTAAGACTGCACAGAGAGGCGCCTAGAACAATTTTGGAGTCTCGTGGCCCAGCAGTTTGATGTTGTGCTAAATATCCAGGTACAACACAAGGAGCAAATTAAGAAGAACATTCAGGTTAGTTGCAAGTGGCAAGACAGTTGTATTGATCTCAAAATAGCCTTAACTGACAGAAATAAATTCCAAGACTGCAAAAAAACCCAAACTTGCCCCCCAACCATCACCCACTAAAACATATCCTTGCTTCCCATAAGGAAAATTAAAAACAAATACTTGTGTTGAGTATTATGTTAGAACAGATAATATTTTAATTGATTGCAGGAATTATTTCACACCAAACTCTTTGCCAATGGAGAATATACACAGTGCAGTGGCAGTGCTCAACCAGCCTAGATGGACTACCTGCATGGTTTGAAAGCTGCTGTCGAGAGAGAAGGGGTATAGTTAATGCCAACAAGAGCAAAACTGCTGGACAACATCAGTGAAAAAATAACTTTTGTTGATTCTGGGTTTTCCATTTAGGGGAGCATGACACACTTAAACACCAGTGTTGCACACTAGGAGATGGAAGGTATCAAAAGAGACTTGAACCATCAGCTTCTTACAATATAGTTATACGACATCTTGCATATAGATAAGCTAGTATCGGTTGATCCCATTTGATAGGTCCTTTCTGATAATGGGTTGAAAGTTCATTGCACATTTGTCTACTTTGATGAGTAAATGAGTGAACTGCAGAAAGTGGAGATGAAGGGAACTGGAAGAAAGTGTTTGGTGCAGTTAAAGTGCTGTCAACTGCACCACTGCAAGTGCAACGTGACCCCCTTTACCTGCAGTCCTGCCTTGTGACACCTCTCCTGATGGAGGAGGAGTTGTGGGCTCATATAGATTGGCAGAGGGCAGCGAGAAGCCAACCTCATATATATCACGCACTTCTACAAAAACTGAAAGAAATGATGCACAGTTTGAGAAAGAGGCCTTAGGCAGAATATTTGGAAAATGAAATCAGATTGATACTGACACAGAAGTTTTAGCTGACAAGCAAACCCTTCCATTAAACCTTTCATCCTCCCTCTCATCCTCTGAAGTTGCACCCGTTTGTTGATTTTTCTGTTTGAAATTGGATTGTAAACACAAAGACATAGGCACTATGAAGTCCCTAAACATCACTGTCATATAATACAGACAGATCTGTAGTTAAACTGTCTTCACTTATTGCCGCAGGAGGCTGCAGATGCCACAGGAGCTAAGACAAATTCATGGAAGTAAAAGCCACCAAGGACTACAAAGCACCAATGATACAACATCTGATTCAGGGCATCTCCAAGCCACAGGCTGCTGGAAGACTATAGTGGAGGATGCATTACTGATCTGCTTCCCCATTTGTTATCCTTCCCTTCACATCTCATGCTAGCCACCGTCAGGGACAGGATTTGGGGCTACACAGATCCAGGATCTGAGCAGGTACACCTGGCTCGGATCATAGCTTCTTAGCTTCAATATTAAAAGAGAAGATGCTCCAGCAACTATTGTAATGCAGAACCAGTCTTTCAGACGCACAACCTCCCATGAGGCACCCCTCAAACTCTTCTTCTAGAGCCCCAGTAACTGATTCACCCAAGTAAACTGGTAGCGTGGGCACTGGGCCCCATCCAATACACACCACACACGTTTCTCTAAAACACAGTCATGCTTTAAAAGGATGAGAATAAGGAAGCTGTAATAGGAAGATTTTGTATTCATAACTCCTGATCCTTCAACATATTTGTTTTCATTGCATGGGAAGTAGACTGAGTACACAGGTGCTGAGGACTCTGCAAAGTTCAATGTTTAACCAGGAAAGTAATAGTATTTCAATGAAAATGCAGTTTTCTTCGTAATTAAAATTTCACTTGTGCAGTATTTGATTTGATTTTTCACTCTCACAAATATACTCATTTCTAAATATTAATGTTGCATCCTGATGCCAGCATATGTGAATAAGTAATATACATAAAATCAGCTGAAAATACAGACTGTATAAAATAAAATCTGAAACGCTAAAGCAAACATTTCTTTGTCTTACCTTTGTGGAAGGCTATTGTATTGGTCTCACTGTAAATTCCTGCCCCCTCCCCATTTGAATCAGAATATGAATATATTACTCATACACAAACACTGCAGAACATGATGAGAGATAAAAGAGAGTTAACAGGTCATACCTCAATGAGTACAGAAAGTCTTTGACCTGGGCAAAGCCCTCTTTGACATTGTTAGGAAAGTTGGAAGAAAAAGGATATAAAAGATATTCTTTGACATAAGAAATTGAACCTCAGATTACATTGCCTGTAAGAAAGAATGAGTAGTGCTGTTATTTCACTGTAATATCTGCTTCTGAGAAATTGCTTGTAAGTAGCAAACCAGTTTGGAGGAAAAAACTAAAGCAAGTTTTTCATAAAATATGATTGCAGAAACCCATTTTTTATGACAGTATAAAACTATCCATGCAGACATAGGATTATAAAAGTCTATCTTTACCATGCTGAACTAAAAGAAAGAGGGGTGCATTACAGATGCTGGAGAACAGCACTGAGTGGGACAGAGCTCCTGGAAGAACTGCTTTAAAGAGTCTTGCAAATATGTACAGCTCACAAACTGAATTACAAATATAGAAAGAAGCACATGCTATTTAATATTTTTGGCTACAGTTTTGCCCAAAAGTCTCAGCTGAAAGTGAGTGCAGTCAGATCTTTGTGGTGCAAGTAAACACAAACAGAATCCAACCATGAGCTGCAAAAAGCTGAGAAAGTTTATTCTTCAATTTCTATGAAGAAAGAAAATACAACTTGAGGCCATTATACAATACAAGGTTAAAAAAAATAGAAAGAAAGGGAAAGGGAAGCAGGTACTTGATCTATCTCTTTGTGGTGAGAAGACCCTTTTCTATGAAGCAGCTTCTAAGTTTTCTACCTGCAGGGAAAAAAATGAGATACTGAAAGTACAGTTCATAACAGAAAAAAGAAGTAACCAATATCTTATCCTCACATTAGTAGAAACACCCACTCTTACCTCTTCTAAGCATGCAGTGTGCCAGCAGACTACTCTCCACTGACCTGCATTGCTTATCTTGCAAGTGAGAGGAGGGGGGAAGGGAATTTTCAGTGGCAGGGTGCCTCACCTAGAGACCTGGCTGCTTCACCTGCTCCTAGAGGCATCCAGCTGGATCCTAGACAAAATGAGAGAGAGATGAAACTACCAACACATGTTGAGATGCCCCATGGCCTGCTACGGAACCATCATCCCTGGCAGGTTCCATGGGTTTGGCCCCTAATGAGGTAAAACCCTAAGACTTCTTACCTCCTTAAATGCCACAGTCCGTGCTCCGATGTGCTCAGCATAATAGAAACCAAGGAGGAATAATCCTCTACCACAGCTCCAGATTTGTCCCATTCTACCACAGCCACAGGTAGAATAATTAAACAGTCTCAGCATTTGGAGATTCATGGAAAGCAGTGATGAAGATAGTGTCATTCAACCACATAATTTCAGAAGATCACAGGATTTTCCAGGTCCAAACCCTAGCATTGCTGTGGACTGTCTTGTCAGGTGCTGCACTTCATGTGTATTCCAATGGCCAAGGCAAGTTTTTGTGCTGAATGAGAACAAGAGTTTTTTCTTTGTTCTGTGATGATTTCGGTGCTCAGTCACTATGTACAGTACTATCATCAGCCTCTGACATTGAAGGCTAGGAGTCCTCAAAGCCATTGCAGAGAAGGCTTTGGAAATTCAGGAAGTCCAGAGGAATGCTGCAGGAACAAACTAGCTTCATCTCAAAAGTGACTGAAGTTATGGGGTCCAATTAAACTATGCTATGAAATCCCACATAAATCTTCAAGGTAGGTGGACACACCCAAGAAATGTTATGAGAATCTACAGGCAGGAGGTACAACCAGTTGAAGAAGCAGATAACAGCTCTAAGACTACTGTTAACCAACAACAGCTTTTGGAAGAGAAGTGAAGCATAAGGGGAATGCTGGCTGTTCTACATCCTCGGTTCATACTATTTTGTACTGAACTGCCACCTGAGCGCGCCTCTAGGGATTGACTGATCCCTTTTTCCAATGTGATTACAATAAGTTAAGGGTGTTTCATATGTGACAGGTCACGTGCCTCTTCAAATATCCATATTTGCCTGGTACATTGTCTCAGTTTTGTTTAGCAGCAACACTTGAATTTTCATTTGTCTACAGTGGGTGTCCGGGGAAGCCCTAATGCAGACAATGTACCATGGACCACTCTCCAGCCCCCTTGCATTCTAGGTGCCTCACCAAAATATGAGCCACATTGGCTTTGACATATTTAATATCCTTCCAGCAAATTCAACACAGAACAGACAATACCCCTAGAAGCTGAATAAGTCATATCCTACCCTATCACCTCAAAAGAGCACACTCTGGTTCAAAAACATGACCTGCTGAATCAGCTTATGCTTAGGTGCCAGGATTATACCTAACAACTCTGAAATATTATGTCAACTGCCACTTTGTCAAAGTGCCAAGAGACTTTATATTGAACATTGAACTGGTGTGCTGCTACTATAAGGGCCCCTCATATATTTTACCTGCTCTAGAATGGGTACTCCAGGCAAGGGCCATAAAAGAAAACTGACAAGTCATTACTTGGGTATCAATATTTCTACCATTCATTTGTATGGAGTAACCTTACCCCAATTTCTATTCCTCAACCTTTCTGTTACTGAGGAATTTCCATCACTCGACATTTATCACAAGTCCTAAAAGGTGATCAATACCTTCCCTGGTTTTCAGTGAAATACACTTGAACCCTTACAGCAGAAGTTAGATATGTTTTCAAGATAGGCAATACTTTATCATTAACATCATGGGTGATCGTATTGATCTCTTTGTCATCAAGTAAAACCCACCATCTTACATTTTTGGGAAACATATCTACCACTGACAAGCCAAACATGCAGTTCTGTGAGATATATTGAACCCCAAATAAGAAATATTTTTGCAGGTAGATTTTCTAGACCCATTGTGTATTGCAGAAGACCATTTATTATCCCTAGGAAGAGCCACCCTAAATTTACCCGTATCGTCAACACGGAATGGTTGTAGCAAATCTTGTATTTACACACAAGTGTAAAACTTTTGGGACTATTCAGTATCGTAAGCATTTTTATCCAAGTTGAGTTTTCAGAGAAGAAGGACGTACAGACACTTATCTTGCATCAGGTGTCCCAGTTCACTGCAAACGTACATGAAAAATTCGAAGTGTTCAGTTTTGTCCGTTTGGTTTTTAACTTTACATCAATTCTCAGCCAGTAGCGCCTTAGAGCCATCAGCAACTCCATCTTTCTGAGTTTTGAAAAATGAGAATATTAAAGCTCAGTGTTACCTAATGTTGTTGCTGATATTGCTCGATTGAAAACCATAACTTTAGGCGAGGCTTAATTGAAAACTGTTCTTTTCCTGTATTCTTTCACATTAACTATAGGTGTTTGAAATAATATCCTTGATTAAATCTAATTCAGCTATGCTTCTGAAAAAGGAGTCTTTCCTTTTTTTTTTTTTTTTTTAATTTATAGTCAGAAGCTAATTATAGAAGTCCTAAAATAGGAATCTTCAGTAGTCAATGGACCTCCATAGGTTAGCTCATTCCAGTTCAAGATACATGTCCAAGACAGATGGGATAAATAGCCCTCTGGAAACATACATCTCTTTCAACCATCTGTGTGCAGCTGGCTTAGTTTTTAGATATATAAAATAAGGCAAGATTAAACTCACCATAACATTTGATCAAGATATACCATGCACAACACTGACACAGGGCTTTTCTAGGTTGCCTGCTTGAGCAGTTTGTAGGTCATATCCTTATTTAGCTTGCGTATATGGTTTTTACACATTTTTGAAACAATTATGCAATCTCAAAATCTTCTGTTTGGAATAATAAAAGTAAAAATTAAAAAAAAAAAGAGGTATACTTATAATTAAGCTTAAATTGAATACATGTCGTAAGTATACTTGTATGTTGTTGTATGTATGCTTTACCACAGGCAGCTAAGTAGACTATTGATATTGAGAGGATGATGTAAGTCTACCTGTAAAGTTAAGGCTGCTCTTAAGAACTTCCTAGTTTTAGTCAAAACTTTTTGTAGTTTTGTTGGTATCCACAACTAGAACCAGCTATAACACACACTTTTCTAAATGGCTGGACAATGAATTCACCTTTTAATTGAGCTGGATTTTATGTCTCTGAAAAGGAAAAAGAACACGTGTAAAGAAGTTTTACACAGTGCAATTGTTTTTGGCAGTTGGGAGAGGGACGACGAGTCAGACATTTCTCAGGTTTCTCTCTATACCATAAGAAACACTTGCCTTTATGCTCCAGCTTTTAATGAAGCAATTGTATTCAAATAGGCAGGCATTCTAACATATTTGAAAACACCTGTATGAGTGACAAATATTTCTGTAAAACAACAGGCCTTTCTTTCAGAGTGCTTTTAATTTAAGAAGTGAAGTGTCTCTAAAAATTGGGGGAAAACCAGAACTTCCATTTCTGTGAAAGCATGTTTAATTTTGAAACATATAAAGATTTAAGAATTCAAGAGAAAATGGTAGCTAGTTTAAATATGAATTGTATTAATGAGAAGAGGGCAAGAATCTTGTCTTCTAAGTGGTTATGACTCATACCTTCCAATTATAGCATGCATACATCATACTTCAGTAAAAAAAGACTATCAAGTGTCCTCTGGATGGAAAAAATTCAGATACTTGGTGAGCCAGTAGCTGATTAACAGGCACCAGACTTCATCTCATGAAAAAAAAAACCAAAAACAAACCAAACAGCAAGCCTGAGTCTTTTCTCATTTACCCTGCCGTAAAACACAAATAGTTCTGCTCCTGCCAATGAAGTTACTATATTGTTGAACCCGGTATGAGGGTGAATCAATCAAAAAACATCTATGAAGTCCAGTTTCTGACCATTCAGTTTTCACAGAAAAATCCAACTATGGTTTTATATGTAAACACACACAACTCCATACCCCTTAAAGAAAAGCTAAAAGTCCATTCCTAAAGACATATACTAAATAAATAAAAAAAAAAAATCTCCTAAATCACAAAGCTCTGAAGTGCAGTCGCCTACATGCCAAAGAGCGGTTTGCATTTGCTCAGCAGCAGTGGGAAAGAACGATGCAGCCTGCAATGGAGCATGTTCCTCCTCCAGCCTGTTAGCATGCTGCTCTGTGCCTGCAGCCACCCTGCACAACCCCTGGTTCTTGCAAGGGCTGCCAGACCTGCCCCCTGGGTCTTTGGACCACGTGAAAGCTGCTGGAGCTGGAGAAGGCTGGGAAGCGCAAACCGTGCCCCGGGAGCAAGTAGAGGATAGTTCGGATCAAATGCTGCGTTTCAGAGGACTTCTCAAGAATTTAGAGGGAAGGGGAGAGCAGCTATCAGGCAACCTCTGAAATGTCAGTAGGGGAAAGAGAGGGCCAGAAACCTTAAAAAAAATGGGTTTTATACCTAAAAAAGCGTTAAGTAAGAGTCTGGTTTTCCTAGAGGACTTCTGTAGATGAGGGAGGAGCAAAGATGGGACCTACACAGCTAAGAAAGCAAACTGCAATGGGTGAAGAGGGAGAAGTTTCACTATGAGTAACTCAGCCATGAGAGGTTTCTTTTTTGTTGAATAGCTGGGAATCAGATTAGTCAGAATTTTGTTCTGCCTCAGTCTTATTTTGTGCTACTTTGTTTCTTGCAGAACCTATAACAACATCCATCTCTTAGCTTATATTGATGAGATTTCGCTCTCTTTTGTGCATGTTATCCATAACCTCTGTTCCTTTGGGTTTTATTACGCACATATTTTGCAAGAAAGTGGATCAGTGAAGCACAGGGCAGAGGAATTTGCAATGTGAGTAGGATTTTGGATGCAGAGGGTGGCTGGGTACAGGGCTGTCTGAACACTGCCGACACCAACTCCAGCAAAGCCCTGTTTACATACAGCACGAACTCCCAAACCTTTTGGTCCCTGGGATATTAGTGGTCCTCAAACTTCCTTGTATGGCGATATTTAGCTGATAAATACCATGATCGTGGTTACTCCTGGACACGCCTAGCTGTAGATCACTTACCATCAATGATGTTAAAAAAAATTATTTTCCCCTAAAACAGTCATACTTTTCCCTTCGAAATACTGATACCACGCACAGTGCAGCTGCACTGCAGCTCTACAGGCTCCCAACGTGGGGATTTGCACTGCAGAGTTTGTTTGCAATAACTTTCACCTGACAGGAACTGAAGATGGTTTTAGTGATGGAAATGACATCCCAAAACGGTTCCTCTCTGGGCTCAGACAGACAGACCTAGACTCAGAGGAAAAACTTACCAGTCTCAGCAGAAGTCGTCTTCACGGAAAGAAGTTTGACTCCTTCTTTATCTGATTGGGCCCTGTTGAAGTCAGAAAACATTTAAGCAGACAGTCAGCATGCAGCTCAGCATGCATGTTGGTTAACCAAAGAAAACCCTAGGATGATTATCTGAAGGAGGCAGCACCTATGCCAGTCTACACTAGAGGGCTTGAAATGGGCTTTGCATTGAATCATGCATTAGTCTTGGTGATGGAAAACACCTTATAGCAATGTCTCTTAAAACATCTTTCTCTTAAAATATGTAATAAATCATGTTGCATGACATGCAGATTCAGTTTAGTGCTCCACAGAAGAAGTGCATCTGGGGGAAAAGAGGGAATGATCTCTGTCAATACAAGGGTTTTAGCCATGCTGAATTGCAAGAAGGACCGCTTCAGATGTACAGGGAGTCAGGGCTAGCAAGTTAATCAGCAGCCCAAATGTTGCTTTTCGGTCATGCAAAATATAGAGGCCACAGCCAGACCCAATGGCCTGTACTATACATCTTCTAGTGAATCTTCCTCAGTTTCACACTTCTGAAATTCCTTATCCTGATACTGTTTTAACTGAGCTTCTGCAAATGGAATAGTGGAGAGAAGAGGGCACAGAGGAACATTAAATAATGGGGGATAGAGAGAAAGAAAGAGAAAAATAACCCATAATAAATAAAATCAAAAAGAGAGAAAACAAGAACAAAAGAAGGGGAATAGGAAAGGATAGGGGTGGAAAAAAACCCAAAATCAATGGGATAAAAATTGAAAAAGAAAGCTAAAAGACTGGGCTAATTGGCCCTGTGGCACAGCATAAGCCATTTATCCATTCCAAAAGGATCCCCTGCAAAACAGTTGAGAGCTATCACATTTCTACCCATGATGGAACAGCTGCTTATCATGCATACAGGTGTAGAATAACTGCAAGCACATCACTTTCAATGGGATATTTCTCTTTGGCGTGGCAACCACTTATTATGTTTAAACAGAGAAAGATCAAAGAAAGTCTCATGCGGAATCTGCTGCATTCACAAGTGCCCCATGATAGATCTCAAAGCAACGAAAAGACAGGATTCAACGTACTGTTCAGTGCCGTTCTCTTGTCTCTCTGGAAGAAGGAACAAAGTTAATATCATTTTGACTGCTGGAACTCAGATAAGTAAACATTTAGACATAATTATTGCAGTTGCTAGCAGAAGGCTTAGTTGTGATTTTGCAGCATTGCATTAAGTACAGTAATCCAATCAACCAGCTTGAATGGTAATTGTTATTTTTCTAGTTCGTCTTCCCAAAAGATAACCAAGTCATCTACGAAAGCCAACTGGTTGAATCGATTCTTCTGAAAACTAGGGAGAACGATGTGACTTGCGCAAGAGCACAACAGAAGCACATTTTTCCCTGCAGCTCCCCGGGTAGCTGGCACAGAGGAGGCGAGCATGCATTGGTCCTTAAGTACATAACAACTGAGATAAAAGATACAAGGTGAGGAGAGCGAGGGAATACGCTGCCAGGCTGTATGCTTTGCGGGGTTTAACCTGGCATGACATCTGAGAACAGAGTCTGTCATACCCACTGATGAGGAATGGGTTTCTCCCCAGAACGAATCATATAGCACACGTATTTTATTCTTATGTGCAAGTGCGGGCAGATGGAGGGGGGCCGAGGGGTTACTTTGGAGACACAGAGCCAATTCTAGCCCCACGGCGCTGGGCACAGGGCTCTCCATCTACAGGGGAAGCACACCGGACAGACCTGAGCAAATTCTGCAGGAAGCACCACAGATATCAATCTACTCTAGCTTCCAAGTGAATTTGCTAGTACTGTGCCTGCTGGCATTTGTGCACAGGGGAGACTGGTGAGGAAACATTCTTCACCTCGTATCTTTACCTCTCGACTGCAAATATTCAGTAATTTCCTAAGCAAGGATCACACTTCCTCTGTATATCTGGGTCTGGTTTTCCATGTCATTGGCTAAATTGGTTACGACACACTGCTTGCCTTGGTCTACAGCTTCAACACCCTGTTGTGATCTTTTGTTTCCAAGGCCTGGTGATTTCACAGTTGAAGCCCTGCACAGGTCTCCTAACTCATGCCAGCTCACAGGGAGAGGAAAACTACAGTCTGGATTCAGATCTGGCTTTTCACTCAATGGAGAATTACACTTGCCTGTGGCCCACTCAGACAACTCTTTGAAGCATTTGGCAAATGGAATTAAATGGAATTATACCCCATTATCTTAAGTAGTTCATGAATAGCAGAAAAATAGATACTGGGTTTAGCTGACCTGTCAAAATGACTGTTTCTGAAAACACTGTTTGTTCAGGGATTTTTTCCCATGTACATTATACTGTAACTGGAAAATTTTACTCTTATATAATGTATATATGTGGGTATGTGTGCCTGTGTACCTATATCAGGTATTTCCTAAAATAAAGCATTGATATTTCTTTGCCTGTATTTAGAACAGAGATAAAATACAGTGATTTTGTTAAACAATATCACCAAACTTAGTTTTCACTGCATTTTTCTACCTGATTGATTGATTGTGTTATCACAGCTGTTTGTGAGCTCTTTGTATCTGCAAAAGCGCGAACAAAAAGCTTCATAGCATTATGTATTCTCCAAAAATCACAGACATTTTTGCTCTCCCTGTTCTCCCTACTGATTTTGAAAATGAAGTGTTACTTTCCTACTTTAGGCAAAATACTTTGAAATACAAGATGCTTTCCTATCAGACAACTGCAACATCTATAGTTAAGGTAATCTAATAAGACCTCAGAGGTCTTTTAATACTAAAAAAAGCACTTTGATCTTCCCCCCTGCCCCGGCCCCGAGAAAGTAAACCAACTACCTGGAGTTTTCTTCTGGCACACTCTGTACAAGGCCACCAGTGAGAAGACAGAAAGGGTAATGACTATCAAGGTGATGACAATTGGTAGGATAACGCCTGCAAAAGAGGGAGAAGATTGTTTTGCCTGCTGCCCGTGGTTTGCATTCCCTCCATGTACAGGCAGTCGCGTGCATAAAACAAGAGGCACCTCCAGCTCCGCTTCGCTAAACATTATCAGTTTCTCTGGAGCGGGGTAACCTGCTGCTCCTGCTATTCCTCCCGCACACACCGAGCCTCAGGCTTGCAGCTTTTGTGAAGGAAGGATTTAGGAACCTTCCTCCCCCAACCTTAGTCCTTCCCTGGTACCCGCACTGGCCGTGGAGCTGGTTTCACCCACTCTTCTGTAGGGGAGTACCCCGCTCAGACCACCATAACCTTGATCAAAATATTCACGATTCACCCCCACAGTTGATGGCCACCAAGGGTTTTGCAAAACAGTCGTGTTTCAGGAATAAATTTTTGATACATGCAATTTATTTTTTCCCCCTCTTTTTGAAAACAAGACTCATCTGAAATTCAGCAACTGAAGCGATTATTTCTCTTTTAACATTTTACGCCCAGAAAGACACCAAGGAGTTACATAATTCAGTAACATTCCCCGCAGCACTTACAACCAGGAATATAAAATGCAAGATCTCCTTTTTAAATGAGGACATCTCTTTCCTTTTATTATTTCCCACCATCTGCCATTTCCTGACAGGTGTTTCCCAGCCAAAAAGCAAAAAGGAAAGAATTATGTAATGAAGAGAAGCTTTCCCGGGAAAATATAGAAGCCCAGTTTCTCTCCATTTATCTTTTTTTCTGGCAGTGACTGGCCACATTCAAATCAGGGAAAGCTGTGGCTGCATTCCCACAACCTTCCTCAGCACCAGCCGTCATGCCTGCCTGATATTCAGAAGAAGCATCTTTGATGGCTTTTGATGCAATTAATATTTAATATTCATATAGATGTGTGTGTGTGTGTGTGTGTGTGTGTATCTGTGGAACTAGAGGGAGAACCCGGAGACAAGTCTACAGTGGAAAAACATCAAACATATTTTGCTAAGCCAGTACTTTGGGTAGGAAATAGCCAATCTGCAGCAAAACTCTTGCCCTAGAGATGCATAATATTAAAATAAAAGATTAAGTAACACGCACCATGCAAATATCAAGTGCTTGAAGAGTTTCTAGAAGACTCCTTCCTAGTCCTTCTCTCCCATGACAATATGAACAACATATTCATATAATACATCCATAACAATATATTAATATACTATGTAATCATAACGGTATATGAACAACATTTTCATGGTTTTTTGTGTCTTCTCCCACAGGGGATGACTCTGTTCACATTTTTTTTTTCATTTCTATCACTTTGGCTTCAGTTTTTGGGAATAACTGTGCTGTTCTCCAGTGGGAGTGGTGTCAACTTGTTAAGCTCTGTTTCTCTGAGAGGATTTTTTTAACTGGCAGTTAAACTGGGTTTATAATAGGGTCTACGTCTGGTAAGGCTAGAAATAAAACTGCCAGTTTCATTTCTCTGCTACTCCAATCACTCACCAAAAGTCAAACTGATCAACTGAAAACTCAAAAGCTGGACAATAAAGCAGGAACACTCACTAGAATAGTGGATAGTACTCTCTGGCATTTTCTTGTTTCCAGCACTGCTTCCAGGACTGCCAGAAGCTAGAATAGCAAAAGAAATATTGCCTTTCAGGTTAACATGTAATTGCCAGAACTCCCCAGATAACTTCCCTTGAAAAATTACCCTCCCAAAACAACTTCTCTGTCCCCAGTTCTGGAGCCATTTGGTGCTCCGCAGCTATAGTTCTTCTCAATAATTCCTGGATAACCTAGGAAGGGAGGTGGAAAAGTTTATCTAGTGTGGCCTAGAAGAAACACACACTTTGCCTAGGTGCAGTGCATAGAATCAGCTTCTTGTCTTCTTACAAGTTATGAACTACAAACTTGTGAACTTTTAAGAGGTTAAGGTACTGTTCAACATTAGATCTCTTGACAAGCAAATAAACAAGGAAGAGAGTGAAAATTAGCCCTGCCTCCAAAAGAAGAAAGACCAAGATTTTCACTGCTAATTATGAAAAGTGCTAATAGTAGATGAAGAAGTCTAAAGATGTGCAATATCAGTAGCTAGCAATTTTCTTGAGACTTGAGTGTTACAAAGGGATGTGCAGGCTCTCTCTGCCACATTTGGGGACAGCAATGACTGTCGGGAGCCTCTCGGCGTCTTTTAGGGCTGCAAAGGAATGCATTTGTACCTTCAGGTGCTAATCTGAATTTGAGTCAGGTATCAACAACACAAGATATTTATTATCTTGTTGTGCACAGCCTGTGGAAAAACAACCACTGAACTTCAGGAGAGAAAAAACAAGAAACAAACATTGGTGCTCCCCTAGGTACATTATACAGCACAGGGGATTGTATCCCGTATTGGATGGAGGCTTGAGTAGATGTGTGCTGACTGCCACTGAGGAAGCTGATCAACCGGACAAATGGATAGCTAGATGCCTAGCAGCATCAAAGTTGTAATGCAAGGCCGAGCATTTCTATTGCTCATTTAAATATCAGAAATGGCTCTCAAACAAAGGTGCCTGGGGAAGGTGGTCCGTTAAGCAGGACAGCTAGCGGAGAGCATAGCTCTGTATAGAAGTAGTGAGAACATGGCAGCAGCCACTGAGTCTTTCATCCATTGCTCGGGTACCCATTCATACCCCATACACCTGTAGGGATGCACAGAAAAGGGCTCAAATTTATGACTAGAACTACAAAATTAGCTGGGTCATTAAAACAAATTTCCCAGGGACATTTTGAGGGCTAGAATACAATTTTGTTCCCCTAAGTCTCTGTATGACAGGTCCATCTTTTTTACAGATGGATTTTTTGAATTTTTTGTATAGGTAGTACATGTGATTCCACTTTGCTGAATTAGAGTAACAAAAAAGGTTTATTCGTCCCAATCCTGTAGGGGTACCTTGCTGCATTGATTTTAAAAATTCAGGCCCAATATTGACAAATGTTTTGCTGATTGTTTTTTCTCCACTATTATCCTTTTGCCCGTATTCCCACTCTCACAACCTACTGGTCTGTTCAGATATATAAGAGTACGTTGTGTCCTGATGCAAGAGGAAGACAGAAGAGAACAGCCAGGGGGCAGTTTCTACACAGCTTTGCTGGATATGCCAGTACACTGGATTTTCCAGGTAACTAGGAGCCACATGGTTCTACTTAAAAATTTATGTGGATTGACTGGTAATGCAAAGGGAAAGATTTGAGAGCGCTGTGTTTTCATTTCTGTTCTGCTGTTGTGAAGCTGCATGAATTTTGGGCAGATTGTTTACCTTCTCTGTTTCCTTTCTTCCCCTCTTCCCTCTCTCTCCCCTTTCATTTGTCTGGCCAGAGACTGAAATCTCCTGGGGAAAAATGATCATTTACTATGTGGTGTGGTGCCTAAACAATACAGCCGCAGCTGAGACATTCTGATGCTATGGAGTAGGAAACAATCGTTGTCCCAGATACTTATCTCTGAAAAATCACTATGTTTCTTTAAAGCAGAAGTTCTCTCTCTGTGGTGCCTCTCTGCTGAGCAGTGATAATGCAAGGATGGAAACTGTGAGCCATCATCAAGTGACTGAAACAGTTCTTATGAATTCGTAATTCCATGTGATTGGTTTAGATTTCCCAGGGAAATACTACTGCCCTTTTCTCTACCTTACCTGATATACTGCATGATATACAGGGCAAGCAGGCAATTATCACAGCAATGAGTTATCCTGGATACTGACTGAAAATGTCAACAGAAACAAATTACACTGAAAACCAGGAACGTGTATCCCTGCATTCGTGCAGCATCTCCTCAGGAGAAAAACTGAGGATTCAAATTCACTGATTATTTCCTAGTTCTCTATTAAATGACCAAGATGTGAGTGATGCAGGAAAGATAAATCCATAGGTCAGGACAACCCCTAGTATCAATACAGGCTGGGGGGTGAATGGATTGAGAACAGTTCTGCCAAGAAGGACTTGAGGGTACTGGTGGAAGAAAAGCTGGATATGAGCCAATAATGTGCACTCGCAGCCCAGTAGGTCAACTGTATTCTGGGCTGCATCAAAAGCACTGTGGGCAGCAGGGTGAGGGAGGTGGTTCTGCCTCTCTACTCTGCCCTGGTGAGACCCCACCTGGAGTCCTGCGTCCAGCTCTGGAGCCCTCACGACAGGAAAGACACAGACTGGTAGGAGTGGGTCCAAAAGAGGGCCACAAAATTGATCAGATGGATGGGACACCTTTCCTGTGAGGACAGGCTGAGAGAGTTGAGATTGTTCAACCTCAACAAGGCAGGGACAAACATTTTAGCAGGGCCTGCTGCGACAGGACAAGGGGTAATGGTTTTAAACTAAAAGAGGGAAGATTTAGACTAGATACAAGGAAGAAATTTTTTAAAATGAGGCTGGTGAAACACTGGGGCAGGTTGCCCAGAGAGGGGGTAAATGCCCCATCCCTGGAAACATTCCAGGTCAGGTTGGACGGGGCTTTGAGCAACCTCATCTAGTTGAAGATGTCCCTGTTCATTGCAGGGAGGTTTGCCTAGATGACCTTTAAAGGTCCCTTCTAACCTAAACTATCCTATGATTCTATGATTCAAACTACTTGAGACTATAAATGAGAGGAACAAATAGCTAAAAAGAAGCACTACTGAATGAATAAAATGGATTAAGCAACTAAAAACTTTAACTCAGTTATCCACTTCATTTATTAAAGTTTCTCCACAAGCCAGCCCATCCTGTCTACTTTCTCTGCATCTGGAAAGAGAATCTGAAAGATATTTCAGCTATGGGATGATATGGGATCAGAATAACAATCCATCATGGTAACAGGAGAGACAAACTTTTGCTGGCAGCACCAGCAAGAATTGCAGGGACCAGTACAGAAGAGACTGTTTCCTGATAAGCCCAGAGAAAGGAAAATAGGACAATGCAGGTTTGCTAGTACAGGAAACTCTTGCCTTAATCTGGGACCTCCTGCTTCTAACCTCAAGATGAGGAATGCGAGCCACTGACAAGAACAAGCTCCCTGGTAAACATTCTATTTATATCAATTTCCCATTGCATCATGCCAGGCCTGATTCTTTTGTGCTCCCACCCCGTTTTCTTTTCAGTATCTGCTAGTCTAACATGGCATTCAGCTGAAATCACAGAAAAGTTACTCATTGCTACAAATTGAGCATCAATTCTCTGCTTCTCTGTACCACGTTTCAGGTTCATACTTCGCCCAGAGCCTCCTTGTTCCCTGAATGTTTCCTTTCCTCAGGTTGTCCCCCCTCCCACGCCAGCCCTTTATCCCGGTGTGCACAGAGCTCTTACTTGTCACTTCTGTTGGGGAGCTCACGTGAAGGCCTGCAATAAAACAGAAGGAACAGGTTTATTAGTAACTGTTTTTAAGGTTAGATGGCCAGAGTCTTCACATCATACAAACTGGCAGACTCTAAGACCGTGCTCATTAACCCCACAAGAAATGCTGACCCAGAACTGACCCGCTGACACTGTTCCCAAGCCCAGAAAGTCTGAGCTGTGAAAGTCTGCAGACGTCCTTTATAAATGGGAGTAGGATCCAAAGCACAGCCTACACTGCGTTATTATTCTGCTTAAGAGAAGAAAATCCTGAATTAATTGATACATTCCTAAAAAATTCCTCCTGCCAAAACCAAGTGAGTGCCTGGGAGCGAATAGCTGGCATTTAACTGACAAATAAGTGTTTTATTAAAAAGAACCTCAAATGCCTAATTGAGACATGTCTTCAAGTGTCACAAAACCCTTTAAAAATGAATCTTCATTAATTATCTTGGTGCTTTTGGCTAGCAGACTGCCGAGCAGCAGGAGTAAGAGGCACTGGTAATCAGGAAGAAATGGACCTTGCAGAGCGCTGTGAACAATGCTTACTGGCCCGCTACTGTCAGCTTCCTCCAGCCGTTGCACAAGTTTTTGGTGCAGAGCACTAATTTTTTGTATCTAGACTGTAGCATGCTTGGAAATCAAGGTGGCTGTGAATATTTCACATTTGGAGGCTAGCCACAGACAACCACCACTCCCACAGCAATTTTTATTATGTCCCATTAAATCTCTTCTGCGATCACTTTAAAGTCAGAGGGAGCTGGGTACCTTACTCGTCTGTATCTTCGAGAATATCCACCTGCGTGAACTGGCAGCAAAACATTTATCTGTTTGTACAAGACAGACTGTCTCTTGCCAGGGGCTAGTGACTGGCACTTTGCCCACCTTGGCGAGGCCTCTCACACTGGATTACTGGACCTACCATGGAAAAAACCACCCTTAGGCAATATACCCTTAGTAGTCACTTCTTATTTTGAGGTATAAATCATAGCATTTGGTCACCCTCCTCTAGGCTGGAGGGCACCATAAAAGCCCCCTGGTTGGGTCTCTTCAGGGTTCACTGCTGCCACAGCATCCGTGGGGAACGTGGTGCATCTGACCCTGTCCCAAGAGCTCCCTGGGAGGACATGACCCACCTGCACGTCCTCCGTGTCCCAGCTGTGCCAGGCTGGGAGACCGCAGAAGGAGCGGTGTGAAGGCAGCCGTAACTCCAGGCAGCCCTGAAGCCTCTCCCCTGAGTGCCTGGGGTTGCAGGGCTCCTCTTCTTACTGGGATCCCCAGGGAGCATGAATCCACCCTTATGCTCTTGCTGCACTTTCTGTGCTATGGACTGATACTTTGCACAAAGACAGCTCCTACCACCGGAGCTGTGACGCGAGTGAAGCACGTTATTTTAACCGTGGATCACTTGAGTGCACTTGGGGTGCAAATAACCAATTTTGCTAGCAAAACATGTGACAGAGCTTTAACTGCATTTGAAGCACAAACACATGAAAAGCACATTCAGGTTGAAAAGCCAAATACTTAAAAGTCACCAATAAGAGCTATTCTTGAACATACTAAATATTAGTAATGCTAAGTACTCTGAAGACACACAGTTATCTCACACTGGCTTCCTAAGATCCAGAGGAGACTTTTTTCCTAAGCTTTTCTACCATCTCATCAATCCATCCACAAAAAGCATTGTCACCTTGCTCAGAGAAGATCTCTGTGATGATTCAATAGGCAACATTTATAGCATGTTTGGGCAGCATTAATGATAAGAGCCAAGGAAAATCTTTCGGGAAGTTAACAACTCGCCTATCAAAGGAGGTTTGGAATGACACAACACAACACAGCAGGACACATACCTAGTATTAAGGAAACATCCAAATATGATATGATTCCCTGTTACCCGAATACTGCCTTTCCTTCAGCCTATAAGGAGCGGGATCCCATGGAAAAAGTAGCATAAGATCACACAGCAATGGTCAATCAGGCAAATGGTAAAGCCCTGTGTGTGCATATTCTTGGAGAAAGGCAGAAAACCTTGTCAAGTCTTACAAATAAGTGACTTCTCTATGAAACTTCCACCCTTATCTTCCAAGCCTGAGAAGAGTTGAGCTTTCCTAAGAAAACCCCTCAAGATTATAACATAATTGTACATTTACCTTTAACTTCACTCTTGCAAAAAAAAAAAAAGTGAACCATCTTGGTTCAAATTAGAGGAAGTAATGAATCCAAAAAGCATGTCAAGCCCAAGACTGATATCCAGGTTCACCCCAAAGACTTAAGGTTTGTCAAAGCTTTATATGGGTGACATTAGGCTCTGCAAACAGGAAGGGTCAGACAACCTGCAGTTCACTACTCACAAACACAACAAAAATCCATGCTGCTGTCCCAGCCAGACCTCATCGCTTCAGTAAATCCAAACAGCAGAAATGATCCCAGGTAGGAAATGTGACAGTAGCCCACTGCCCTTTCTTCAAGGACTGCAGCAGACTCCTGAGTCTTTGTTATTTTTCAAAAACTGCACACAGCTACACACAATAAAACTACAAGCATCTTTCCCAAAGATATCTCACCCAGATTCTGCTAGAGCATGAAAAATTAAATAGGAAAAATATTGTGCCCTTCTCTCTCCCCAGTTGCCATTATGCAAGCAAGGTGCCAGCTCACCCTCTGTTCAGAGATTTCTCAGCCCTGCCACACAAACAGAGCTGTGCTTATCGGAGCAGTTCAGCAGGTGATTTCAGTTTGCATTTTCTAAATAACCATCCAGTGCCCTTTTTGGTAGTGGGGTCACATGCTGCTGCTCGACAGAAAGAGAAGGACAGAAGGAAAGGCAGCATTTTGCTTGCTAACATAGTTACTGTAGTTGCTCGAGCTGCCTGTTCAGAGCTTACCACATCCTTTGGTGTGGCGAGTTAGGGGGCAGATGCTCTGCATAAATAATCTGGGAAGATTTCCAGATTCATCATGAAAAGTGAGGTGTGCAATGCTGGCTGTGCTGAGCCCTTGTTGTGCAGTAAGGAGGACAAGGATAAAAAATTTGGCACATGGTGGTGGTTTGATTTGAAAAATACCTGCCTGAGTCAGTTCAGCACTGGTTAGAATCTTGACAGATGGAGAAAGAGACCAATAACTAACCTCTCCCCACTCTGTTCTCCAACAACTGCTACACAAGCAGCCTGGATACCCTGCAGTTTTCTGCTTCTGTTTTTGGAGGGCAGCCACAAGAAACTGTGTTCACTGGCAAAACAAATGAATAAATTTGGCTGATTACTCAGAGGGGATACCACAATATAAACCAAAGCAACATCAAGAACTTTAAAAAACCCTCCTTGCCCTGACCATGCTATAGATCTGTAATTGTGTTAACTGATGCTTTACTGTATTTTCTATCTCCCAGGCATTTTTTTTTTTGTGTCTCTCTCTTTGTGAAGAAGCTGAAGATATGGTGGGTAATTTTTACCTAATATCACTATCCAGAATTCCTACGCAGTTTGCGTACAGAAAGAGTCAAACCCTCCTTGTCTTAGTCATAAGAATTTTTCTTCGGGAGATGCCTCCTCTGAATCAAGTGAGTAGGATTTATAATTGGAGGAGTGCAATAAAGATATCAATAGATACAGCAGGTTGATTCATCTGACAGTTTATTATAATAGATCATTTGATCTTACCATCCTGCTGGGTGAACTTAAGCTCATACCGCTTTATGGATTTTTGTGTTGTTTAGGTCACAGAATAAAAAGCTACAATGCTTGCAGATTCTCAGATGTATTTAGACTCTTGACTGATCCATTAAATCTCTGTTTTTTCACTAATTAAACAGAAGGAGAAAATTAAATATTAGCAAGCAATCCTCTGTGGAGGCGGAGAATGAGTAGGAGTTACATTATACCTGACAGCCTGAGTTAAAGTTGAAGAAGTGTATGTGTCAATGGCATACATGCAGGTTGCTCTCTTAGCTGAGAACAGTCCCTTCTCTAACCTGGGTGGGCACTACACAGCCCTTACTCCCTGGCTGGTGGTTTCAATCTTCTTTAATACAGCAATACTGTTCTCTGATGTATCTCCAAGTTCTTTCCTAGGCTCCCCCACTCATTTCAGTCTCTCTCCAGCTCTCTGTGGCATTCCTCCCACACCCTGATCTTTTGATATGGCTGACTGGAAATTTCTCTTCAAGATGTGCTCTTTTCTTTTGCTGCAGCAAGAAAGGAAATTTTCACCAAAATGGCATTTTTTTTTTTCAAAAGGAAAATAATCTCAAAACTAAATATATTCTTTTACTTTGAGGTTAGCCAGCTGAATTATTTTGGTGGAGCAAACCACGTAGAAACGTTCTGTTTTGCATCAATTTAACATTAATCTGTCTTCCCCTGAGCTCCCATACAGAAGCTTTGGCTTGGGTGCCTCTGGCTTGCAAGCTCTGCTAGCCCCTATGGGATGCAGCACCAGCCCCACTGCAGGTACCATCCATTGTTTAAACTGCAAAAAAGGGAGGAGTTGGTGCTGTGAGAAGACAGGAAAGGTATAAGCAGGGAAATCCTGCTGCAGGAGGAAGTGATTTAGAAATGATAGTTTTATGGAAACTATGCCAAGCACCTAGACTGTCTCCCCTGGGAGAGATGGGCCCTTTCTTTCTCAGCCAGGCAATTATAGTCCTGGTATCTTGGGTAGTCCCCAAGCTCAAGAAGATTTAATGTTTTTACAGCAAAGTGAGTTGAGTAAGGTGTTGACTTTCACAAACACACCCAAGGAAGGTTTTAAAACTTTCTGGGCAAATTTTAAATGTATAATGTAATTGTATAAATAATGTAAATAATGGTTTTAAACTGAAGGAGGGGAGATTTAACTTAGGAAGAAATTCTTTACTGTGAGGGTGGTGAGGCACTGGAACAGGTTGCCCAGAGAAGCTGTGGATGACCCATCCCTGGAGGTGTTCAAGGCCAGGCTGGATGGGGCTTTGAGCAACCTGCTCTAGCAGGAGGTGTCCCTGCCCAGGGCAGGGGGGGAGGAACTTGGTGATCTTTAAGGTCCCTTCCAACTCTAACTGTTCTATGATTCTATAGTAGGTAATTAAACACATGTGATCCACAGCCATATGTGTATTCAATTACATTTCAACCTGGAGAATTTACCTGTGTGAGAACTCCTTTAATAAAATATTGTGATTGCCCGCTTGATTGCAGTGTACCAACGGTAAGATTTCCATACCATGCACATGTCTGCCAATAGACACAAAACCTAACACGATAATAAAGAAACTACAGCTCACAATATATGCATTATGGGGCATAGGCTTATTGAAATAATTGCAAAAAATCCTCTGTAAATCAGTGGCCTTGGATTAAAAATGAAAAAACCTCAACTTCCTTAAATTGCTATTATTATAATATCTTTTTGCATGCTTTGAGCATTTTAGTGCATACTGACCATATGATAGTACTCCACTTTTATATCCAACCCTATCCTCTATGAGGAATAGTCACAGTACACGTGCATGCTTATCTCCCACAAACACAATCCAGAAGTTGTAAAAAGAGTCCTCTATCCCTTGGGGGATGTTAAACGTTAATAATAATTGGCATATGCAAACAAAGTCAGGGTCCTTATTGGATTTACACACATGTAGATGAAAGTAAGTATAGAGCAAAACGAAGGCTCAAGAGACCTTAAGGAAACCTGAATAAGTGGTTCTTCAAAATCTAGGAATGTTAAGCCAGCTCGAAGCATAATAAATGATCACTCTCATGACCTGGCATCTACATTCACCTCAGTGTTGCTTAGTGGATAAAAACTGTTTTTCTAGGTGTGTTTTGGTGTAAAACTAGACTAGAGTTGGAAAGGATTAATATCTTTTTGACCCTACATGTGACCATGTTGTACTTTGAACAATGTCATTTAATTGGTAACACGCATTAACTTGTCCTCCAGATTTATTAACAATCATAAAAATTATAGCTGTTTTCTCCTTTGTCTCCTTTGCTTTGCAGCAAGAAAATTTATCTCAATAACCTCCTCTGGCAGCCAATGCTACACAATGACCACATACAGCATATATAAAGATTGCTATTATCTTTTGTAATTTATATCCTCCTGTAACGACATTGAGTATCCCAAATGAATGTTTTGAAGTTCACCCATCACTCATCATAACTTCAGAGACAGATGACATGGACATAGCACACCCTGCAAGAATAAGGAAGTGGCCCTTGTTCCAGGACAACGTGCAAGTGAAGAAGAGATTCAATATTACTTGCATCTTTGTAACTGTTTATATAGGAAAATAGAGTGTATGTTTTCAAGACTTACCTGAAGTTCCAGGAGCAGAAGTGGTTTCTTTTAGAGAGGTTGTAGAAGAAAAAGACCATACTTTAGTAGATGAAGCATCCGAACTCAAACTTTCATTTTGTGCCAACTGTGTTCCACTTTCTTGCGTAGCTGGAAACGAGACAGACATTCAGGTAAGATACACCTGCACAAGTATTGCCTTAGATCCTGCACCATCCTTCAGACAAACGTTCCCACCATCATAGAAGTGACTTAAGGTCAGAAAGCACTACAGCTTCTGATAATGTCTTGTCAAGCAACAAACCATCCCCTACAGAGCTGTTACTACTGGCATAGCTAAGGCATCTTTAAAATACATCCTACCATCAGAAACAGCCTCACATCTTTGCCAGAAGACAGCCTAGAGCTCTGACTTGGAAGCCCAGAACAACTAGACAGTCTTGCACCAAGAGCAACAGAAGCAGAAAAGAGAAGCTTACTTACTACCCTCTAACTTTAATTTAACAAAAAATGAAACCAAAAAAAATTCACAAGCTTCATCCACAACTGTCACATAATGTGATATCATAAAAAGTTTTAGGGATTGTACTTAAGAGCAGAATTAATTATTTTAATCAGTGCTGTTGAGGCCTAGGAAATAACATATCCCTGAAAATTAATGTCTGAAAAAATTAAAGTGTCTTATTTCTGCTTTCCCAGAGTCAACAGAGGATCAAGGCCATCTGTGTCACAAGATTTGCAGCCTAGGGTGAGTCCAAGCTGGTGATGTAGGGCATAGCCTGAGCCTGTGGAACTGAAGGTCACTGAATGACAAAAAGTAAGAATTTAAGCTGTTCCAGCACAGCTGATAATTCCTATGTCTATGCTCAAACTTCAGCGTAACAACAGGCAAGACAGTGCCTACTGAATAAAACATAGGGGTGGCCAAGAGTAACCTTATACTTCCTTTCTCATATAAATCAGAGATGAGACTGAACTGTAAACTGTTTTCAGTGCCTCTTCATATGAATTTCATACACCAAACTAAAACAACTTTAAGACAAGATTGTCAAATGAGTGCAACATCATGCACTTGCAACATGTGAATGTTGAGGAATGCTTCATCACAAGCTTTATTCAAAACTCTGATTACCAGTTTGGCCCCTCAAAGAACCCTTTTCTCAGGAAAAAAAACCCAACACCCAAAGCACCTTACCCAAAGCTCTACCACCACACACCTTTAACTTGGACCTTCCTTTCCCCTTTTGTTTATTAAATGCAATACCTCAGAGAGGCAACCTTCAAAAAAATCAATGAGCTAAGAAAGAGTGAGCTGAAGTCACTGGAGTCTGGGGATTCATGCAACTTTGGGAAGTGAGAGGAGGCGGATGGCCAGGGATGGTATTGTTGAAGATCGAGGCATGGAAGAAAATCAAACTGAAAACTATGCTAAAAAAGCTTAAATGCCTAAAATTCCACTGGAATTATAGTGGATGAGAAGCATAATTTCACTGTGACCTACCTGCAGAAACCTCAGCATTTTACTCTTTCAATATGCAAGCTTAACCTGCAGTAGAGATGAGTGTAAAAAGGCCCTCTACATCATTTTTTACTATGGTATAATGCAAGGATCTGAGAACTTTAATCATTCCTGCATTCTCACCATAGAAGCTTTGAATGAAGCTTTAAAAGCTAACCTTTTCCACTTTTGGTTCTTACTGTGGATGTTTCAGACTCAAATTTTAAATGTTGAATTTTAATCTGAGATCAATGAAAAAGAAAAAGTAAAAACCCCAAAGATCCTACCTCTCTCTTTAAGACACATGGGCTTTTAACAATAACAGCAACCATCTTGTGTCTCCCTTATCATAAGTTGGTAAAAGCTTGCATGGAAGAATGAAAAATAAGGCAGAATAACAGTGAGCTTTCATGTGCAGAGACATTTGAACACAAATATGCTTTGTGAATGCTGCAAAACAGTCAGGTGTGTGGGAGAGACGAGGAGGGAGGCAGCCAGTTGCCTTGTAACCCTGCGGAGAGCTGTCTTCCCATGGGGATCACACGTTCCAGGCGTCCTATCAGTCCTGGCAGCAGCCCAGCCCTGGGTGCTCCTCTTGTGTTTGGGAGCTGCGAGAACAGATTGTTCTCGGGAACACGGGCTGCACGCTGATTATGCCTCGTCAGGGGATCATAGCATTTCCATTTCATTTTTTTTTTTTTTTTTCCTTTATTCAGCCTGGATGAGATTCTTCCTGCGAGTCAGGGGTAGCACCAGGTATGACTCACGCCTTTACCTATGCCTCGGTGTGAAGCTTATTGCATTTATTTCAGCAGACTGCAAAACAGACTCCCCTTCTCCTGGTGTCAAGGGGTGAAGTACACGTGCTACGGTGCAAAAGTCTGTGTGCCAGTTGTTACCACTTCCAAGACAAAAAACGCAACCTGGTGGGGAAGATTCACTTAATTCCACTGTAAGATTAAATCCTAGCAACCCAATTCTCTGCTGACTTGTGGCTTTGAAGCGGCTTTTAAGCAGCATCCAAGGCTTATGCCTAATACACAGCATAGGCTCTTACCATCAACACATTTAGCAGCTCGAATAGCTTCTGTGCCAAAAGCCTATGGGAACAGAAGCATCCATATCCAGCCACTGCTCACGTACACAACGGCAGCACCGACAGCACGGTACGCCTGCTAGAAATCTGCCTTTCTGGTAAACCACATTAACTCGTATCCATGCAAGCTTTAATTTGATCTCAACAGGAGGAGACAGCGCAAGTCCTTACTGCGGTGCCCGTGCTCCGCGCGGGAAGAGGCGGGGGAACTCTGGGCGGGCACAGGGTGACTCAGTTCTGCTGTCCCCACCGACACATCGCTGCAGTCATTCATCACGCTCCGGCTCAGCCAGCTGCAGCAGAGGATGCTGCCTGCCTGGCAGGGGGAGGCCTGGGCTCGCAGAAAAGCAGCACAGCAGAGAAGGGCGGCTGCTGCTGCCACTGCTGCAAAAGCACTCCTCATCATCGGGTAGTGGGTTTACTGTCAACAGCCCGTTACGAATAAAAATGGTAAAGCAGTAAAGATTGTAAAATAGCTGTCCTAATGGGGCTGATTGCTGCAGTGGCATAACTCCCTGGTAGCGATGCAGCTCTCCCTGCTGATATTTTGATAAGACAAATGACAGTGTGTTAACATGTATTTGTCAAAGGGATAATCAACAACAGGGAACCTGAAGCTGCTCTGCAAAGCTGCTGTCTGAGCCTCAGGTATTTCCTTACTCTTTGTGCTCTGGAAACTCTTCATTTTCTTTAACCAGCTGAAATTTGACACATATCCTCACTTGATCTTAGCATGATTTTCTACTTAACCTGCATATAATCCACGTATATTTTGGCATTTCCCAACAGTACTTCAAATTTTCTCTACAGCAGTCTGTTACCTAACTAGCTTAGGCATCATAAGATGCTTGAAGTAAGCGGCAATACTCTACATATTCTCTATGCAGTGCAACAAATATAGACAGGTGTGCGTGTGTTAACACCATACTTCTCCAACCAAGGAATCAAGGAAACACATTTACAGGGCAGAAGGAACTACACCCAAACCATGTTAAAGCAACAGCAAAAGGGCTTTGTATGATGGAAGACTAAACCTTCACCCTTGAGTTCATACTTTAGCAAAAACACACATATAGGCCTCACCCCTGTAATCAATAGCCTGAGAAACCATTTGCATTAACGAATGCGTTCATGAAAGCTTTGAAAGATCCCAGAGTAGCAAAAGCAATGCAACTTCACACCCATTCAGAGGAATGGAAATTGGCTAGGGAGATAACCAAGCTGATCTCAGTTTTAATGTTTACACCCACAGCTGATGGCATTTGCTGTCTGCCAGCTTTACATTTTCTGTTAAGCAAAAAACCCCAAGTATTTCAAAATATATGTTTTAAAACATCGCTTTGCCTAACGTGTCTCAGCAACCAACTATACTCAGTGTTTATCTATAGCATGTGGTAATGACCTGAGGACTATTGGGCAATCCACACTATCATTACTCTCTTTGGGTAGTTTGACTGAAGTATAGCTTCCTTCTTAATTACCAGTAGTTTGATAAAAAGAGAAAGTATCTCTCTCATTCTTTCCTTTTCTCACTTTTTAGTATTTAATATTCCATTGCACCATGATGTGTCATCATCCAGGAGAGTGGCATGAGATAAGTTAGAAAAACAACAACCAAAAAATCCACTCTTACTTGTAATTTGATACCTTGAGCACTGAACTTGCATAAGATGCTTGCTCTGTATCCAAGGGAGGAAGAACATAATCTTTTGTTGCATTTCATTTCATATTCTCTTTGATAATTCCAGGTGTCCCAGGATATGAAATACTGATTGCAGATGCAACTTCTGTAGTGTGCCACCATATAAATCCTTGTTTTGGGACCTGGACTGCACAAGTGAGGTCACTCTTTTGCCTAAATGTGAGATATTGGATTTGACCCCTTATATTAATAAGCAAGAAGGTTAAGGAGACAAGTCTAATTACTGGTTTCCAGTATAATAAACAGGGCAGAGGGGCAAAGAGGGTGAGATTGTATTTATGGCCTGCAGAGGAAAAGAATTCTGAAGACTTAAAAAAAAAAAGACAAAGTAGTTTGCATGATTTCACAGCATATAGAGCACTGGGGGCTTTTTCTGAATTTATAATAAAAGGTGACAGCAGCCACAGAAATTGCAGTGGAGACAGGAAGCCCTGTCAAATCTCTGCTGTGTGAATGTGATCATTCACTGAAGCTTTTAGCAGGGATTGAAGCAAAGAAAGCGACGGCCTCCATTACAAAACAACAGAGGCACCTGCTTTTTATTAAAAATCAGATGTAGGATAGGTAAAATTTGAAGTGTCATAACGGTACTGACAATTTCTGCCTCCATCCCATACAGCCAGCCCAAAAAGGGGGAGAAGTGAGTGCTAGTGAAAGAGTAGAGAACTTTTGTCTCCGGTGCTCTCTTCAGGGAGTCTGACTCCCCCAGCCCTGTGCTGCTGCTGGGGATGCCGAAGTGGGGCTGGTAGGGTGCTGTGAAGCAAACAGCACCTCATCGTGCCAACGCCTGGGGTGGAAACAGAGACAGTGGTTGAAGGGTCTGTGGCTTTTCTGTAAAGGCTGGTCACACACCTGCACAGCCCTTCTGCCCTGTCCCAAAGCCACTACCTTCTGTCCCGTCCCACCCCTTTGTGCTGAAGCCAGGGCTACGAGTTTCTTGAAAGGTAGACCAGAATTTTGTCTTTAAAAAAACACTAAAATTGGTTTTCAAATACACAGTTTTTCCAAATACTATTTAGCATTGAAAGAAAAATATAAAGTCTTTTAATGCAGGACAGTTCCCAATATCTTCTTTACTTTTGCCGTTTAAAAGGGAAGTGATAGGCAGGGAAGCCCTGGTTTTAGGTTAATTTGTCAACCATTTTTATCACAAGTTTTGGGTTTTATTTTTAGCTTAAATGAGCTTTTTTAAAAACAAACCACAACCCAAGCCACTAAGGACTGAACTCCAGCTGATGGAAAGAGAGCACAGGAGGAAGAGTAAGGAGGCACGTTGGTGAAAACTTCACGTTCAGGCTCTTCGTACCTCCAGCACCATCGTACATCCAGCACTAGTTTTAGTTTTTCGGGGCATCAGTGCAGAGCAGTGGCCGAAGCTAAGCTGCACTGGCACGTATGCCTTTCCTCATTAGCTTTCCTGTCCCTGCTGGGAGCTCTACCTGTCACCAATGTTTAGTTCCAGGTGCCTGTGCTGCTCCGGTGCCCGCAAGCCAAGAACCTTTGCAAAACCGAAAGGACTAAAAATCACTTCCATGATGTGATGCACCATGCCACGGGCTGTGGACAGGCTCACAGGGTCAGAAATGCAAGCTTAAAAAGATTCTTTGTGGCCTTCAGTATCACTTCAGCAGCTTGCGCATCAGCCATACTGTATCCTGTGACTCACTGATCCTGGCATTTAAAAGCCAAGCCAAAACACAAAAGACTTCAGGCTGACAATCAGACTACTCCCTACACCAAGCACAGCGGGAAAGCTGCATCAGTAGAAAATGTAACCACTAAGTGAAAGGGTAATTGCTCTCCAGGCAGCTTAGCCTGGAGAGGCTTGGGTCCTTGAGGGGCAGCTTTAAAGAAAGATTCAGAGAAAGTACACAGGCTGTTTCATAGGAGTCCCTTTTTATGCAAGGGAACCAAGGGAAGAGAAGTCAAATTCTAATCGTTTGTCACAGTTTGGTATGGTGTAAATATCAACTCAGAGAACACTGGTATGCCACTGACTGCTGAGTTAAATATCTAGAGTATTTATTTTTAATTTTTTGAATCAATTAAGTATGAAAAATGGAATATTTCAAAGCTCCAGTTCAGCAAAAGACTTGACCAAACATTTACAGTGCAGTTCATGGACATAAAAGGGAGACTGAATTTCATGAGCTCCTTTTGGATGCTATTATACTTCTTCAAATTAATCCAACTACTTGTTGGATATGTGGGATTTTTTTTAAATTGTCTTTTTCTAGAATCCAATCTGATATACTGGGCCAACACACATTATTCTGAAGATCTATGGGGAACAAAAGTATTTCCTAAGATTGATGCAGGGTAATTACTACCACCTCTCTGCTTTCAGTTCTGTGACTCATAATAATATAGAACATAATTAACTTCAGCATTATAACATATATAAAATAAAAAACAAAGGGGGCTGTTCTGACACCACTCTGATCACAAAGAATCATTTATTTTTCATGAAATACTTATTAAAAAAAGCAAACATAGAAAAAAATAAAAAATGAAACCCCTTCCAAATATATCTCTCTCAATTACAGGGAGATTCAAATCCTGTGTAGTGGCTTCAGATCACCTCCACTACAAATTAAGAGTACAATATTATTTGTGTAAGATTTTACGGCAAGATTCATTAAAGATATTTAATATGGTAGGATGAATAGCTCTACTTCCCCAAACCTCCAAATCCATAACCCAAAGTACTCTTTTTGATCTCTTTTTATTGCTCCATACTGTTTTACAGGATTATAGCATACAATAAATCAGAAATCTCTCAACGAAATTATCACTTACTGTTTGTTGTGTTCCCACTTCCATCTGCTGCTGTAGTGGTCACTGTTACTGGTGGTTGTGGTGTTGTACCTTGTGTTATTTGTTGTGTAGTACTAGGTGAAGAAGGCGTAGACTCTAATAAAGGAACGACATTCAAATTATTTCCTCAATTTTGTATACACACATATGCACACACACAAAGTACACCTATTGCCCTGCTTGCAGCCTAGTTTTAAATTATCAAAAGAATATTTCATTCAAATTATAGACCAACAGGGACAGGGCTCCCTTTGCTGCAGAGAAAGCCACTGCCTGTCTCATAGGTGGGTCACCCCACCGATAACAAGCTTGTGATAATGCAGTTACAAAGCCTGGCTTGGAGCTGCCCTGAGCCCGACCAGGAGGAAGCTCCTGTGCACACCGTCAAGATTTCACCACAGACTTTGCTATCGGTAAACCAAATTCCCAAGCCAAGAAGCACTCCAGCTTAATTTCCTGAATGACCACTGGAACAGCATCAGCAATTAGCTGGAAGAAACTTTCACTTACTGCTTGTGATGGATTCAATTGTAGCTTTTAGTGCACTTGTTGTCAGCACTGACGCTTGCAATGTCGCTTGTGAAGTTGATGGGTTTACAGCTTCCGTTACTGCAAGAAAGGCATTCACATCTTTATTGATTTATTTTATCATGCCTAAATAAACACCACATTCCTTTAGCTGCCTTCTCACACAAAGGCAGTGAAATTCTGCTTAAAGCCTGGCCCTTACAGAGCTTTCTTACCCACACATATTTAAAGAGGATTCAAAGTGCTTATGGTTGGTATCAGAGGGAAGATTTGGCCTGTGGACAATCCAGAAGTTGTCAGTTGAAAGTTAGCAGCTGTATCTTCCAGCTGTCCCCTAAGGAAGAGGCGTATGCTCTTTGGGAGTTATAGAGAGGTGCCTGTCATGACTGCCAATGGAAGAGGTGAGGGAGGGGAAAGGAGCCTGGAGCAGATGGATGGACGGGTCCACTGTGCTGCTGGACTGGATGCTAACTAGCACTTGGCTGCATACCTGTTTCGTAGGAGAAGGGGTGTAAATTCCCCAGAAAGAAATGTGAGTGACACACAGGAAAACAGCTTATATATTACAGGTAAAGAACTGAAGGGGAAGACACTCTAGTAGTCTGTGCAATTTTTTCTCCTTTTCTCGGCTGCCCATCTCAAGCCCCAGTGGAGTCTTCTTCTCTGGCTAGCTATCCCAGACCATCTTCCTCTGTACCCAGATTTCCAAGGGAAAAAAAGAGCACCTGGCAGGCCTTCCTCCGAGGCGTGCAGTAAAGCTTAGGACACATTGGATGGGATGAATAAGTGATATTCCCCAAGGTGAACTTGGCGCCCTTTGTAAGGTGGCTCCTCATAGTTCTCTTCTCCAGAGGGGTGAGATTTGGAGGCTGAAGGGAGGGGAAAGGGCTCCCTTGGGCAGCAGGGATCACTTCCAGCTACTGCTGGTACAGAAAGAGGTGAGTAGAGTTGCCCAAATGAGGTTTAAATCAGCTTGTCTTGCTGCGCACGGATGGCATACTGCAGGTCCTATGTGCCACTAGCACATGACTAGCCAGACTGCTGCTGAGGGATCTGGTGCAGGAAAAAAGGTACCAAATAATTTTAAGAGCCCAGTTTTCAATTCTGTAATCCTATACAAACAGAAAGCGCTACTGTCAGCTACAGAAGCTTATTTCAATCCCTGACAACAACCTGACGTGTCCTACTACCTCTTCTAGCATTTTTCATGGATGGGAAACATAATAGAATAGGAACAAATCATGACATGACATATCATTTTCCCTGATATGACTTGAGTACTTCTAAATGCAATGTTCACACCAGAACTTCCAAAATATAACTTATACTCTCGTTCTCTGCTCTCAGTTTGCCTGCTGTTCACCTGGAATAGCAGTGCCTGAAAGAATGGACCTCCATGGGAGCTTGCTCCACACGCACAAAGTGCTTTAATCTCATAGTGGGCTTCTGGTGCTTTTCTCATAGGCATAAATAATAATATTGCTTTCCCTTCTGTGACAAAAAACGGCAAGAGAAATTCAGTGAAATATTTGAACACATTCACTGTGAGGTGTTGAGCCTTTATTAAATGTCTCTGAAACAAACAAGAACATCAGGGTTTTTGAAACATAAAAGAACTGCAACACAATTTGAAAAGGACTGATCCTTCTGCTGTAATAAACATAACACATGCATATTTCACCTAGCTGTGTCTTATTTACCTCCAATACTAGCACTTCAAGTCTATACATCATTATAATTTCAGTGCTGTGAGCTCCGAAACAGACTCATTAATATCTCTAGTCATCAAAAAAATATAACCCTGTGTCCAAGTTTTCTTCTGTCACCACTTATTAAATGCAGCAGTCTTCAATACTCAAACTAAAAGAGGAGTTGATATTTCTCTCACATGAATGAAATATGGTCAATATTGATTTTTCATAACTACAAAGATACAAAATAAAGATAACTGAATGCATCAGTTGAAGATGTAAGCCAGAATTACAGACTTTTACCATATAGAGCAAATACTAACCTCTTCATAGTTTTAGGACTTCAACTTTCATCTAGTAAAACCAATCACAAACAGAAAGAGAATGCAGCTTTTGAAACGGAAGGCACTGGTGCCCCCCCTTACGCCCAAAAGTGAATCTCGATATCAACAGTTTCAAGAAACTCCCAGTAGCATTTTTGCAAATGATAGCTTTATGTACATGTATTCTTTCCTGTTAACTGAGGCCCAACTTTGGCATATCTTGTGAAATTCTTTACTGTTAAAGTCCATGTCCTCTTCTGTCGCTGTACACCCATCAAATCAGCTACTCCCTGCTGCCTGATCCCTTAACTGATGCTGTCTCCCAAATTATTCTCAATCTGATGATCTCTTGAACTGTGTCTTAGCTAATTTTTGAATATCTGATCTCACTTGAACCACTCCTTGAGAGCACAGGAACTCACAGGATTTCAGCCTTTTTCACCTGAAACAAAAAATGCAGCCTGCTCAAAGTAACCTTCTCCTTACTAAGATCCCTCAATCCTTTTTTCTCATCAGACTTTTATATGAGGCCCAGAGAAATATATTGCTCTACAATCACCTAACATGAAATAATTCACCTAATTTCTCCCAGAAATTGGAAAAGCTGAAAGCTAAAAAGGCAATGGGAGCTTCAGAATACCAGATAACAGTGACTTTAAACTCTTACCAGATTTTGATGTTGATGCAGAAGTGGTTGCAATGACAGTAGTCTCTGGATTGCCATCTTCTGAAATAAACACAGAAAGAATCGTATTATTTTAGCCACCTTCCAGATCTATTTAGCACTATGCAGGCTATATAAGACAGAGAGCAGCAAAGACCTCCCTGGAAAATCAAGTTTAGAAGCCCATTAGCAGAAGCAACCAAATCATACAACTCTGCTAGCAACCTTTTCAAGCTGTATCCTAAATCTCTTAGCCTTGCCCTCACTGGTGTAATGGGCACCACCGGCTACTGCCTCCCCCTTGGACTGCGAGTTGTTTTCTGACAGGTATTAGTGTCTCCAAGACTAGTTTGGGAAAAAAACCTGGAGCAATTAGAGGTTTTTCGCTAGTTCCTCCTCTCCTTGAGTACAACCACCATTGCTCTGGGTGTCCAGGGTGAGAGGATTAACTAAAATACCTGGCTGCAGGAGTAAGCACCCATTCTCCTGCCTTGCAGGAATATAATTGTACCAGCTCCCTGGCTAGTATGAGCACTTCAGGAGGGGTTTTCAGCATCACCCTGAACCCTGTATGTGAGGGGAAGAGGAGAATTCACAGACTGTGGCTTAGGAAGCACCAAGTTGAGTAATGACTGATTCCCCCCACTGCCCTCAAGGCAGTGCTCTAACTGTTGGGAGTTTACTACATTAAATGGTGCCAGTCTTAAAAATCCTAGGTCAAGTTATTAGGTGAAAGTCTCCAATATTACAAAATAAACAAACCAGCCAAAAAAAAAAATAATCCAAAACAACCCACAAAACCAGAAGCAAAATAATTTCTGTATCTTCTGGCTGTGCTGAAAAGTAATAACAGCATAACTCAACTAGAGTTTTGGCTTCAAATAAAATTTTCAGTCTTATTTCTCGCATGTTCATATTTTTCTACTAAAAGAAGTGAAGGGGATGACGAAGAGGGTGAAAAACTACATTGAATCAGAAACAGTGGCATTTTGCAACTTTTTTACACCATTGTGAGAAAAGGATGGGTACATCTGGGGAGGAAGAGATCATCTCTGCGACCGAATGGGAGAGCAAAATGGCACAGAATAATCCCCCAGTACTTTCAGCTTTGGAGCATGACATCCTGTCACACTGCATTAGCATGCTGTAATATAGACATCGCAAAACTGAGTCAGGACAGCATGTCACCATTCTTGTGTGACTCCACTCGCAGTAATATCTGCTGGCATTCTCTCTTTTTTTGGCTACAGGGCAGAACAGTCAGCTTTGTTCCCCTTTGCTCAGCGTGCTGCGCTCCGATTAACATTTCACGAGCACTACCCGAGGCCTGCCAGAGTCACAGATCTAACATGGAAAAAAAAATAAAATACATAATACAATTCCAGGAGCTTTGCAGGGACCTATCAAAGCCCAGTCAGACGAGCCCTTACAACTCCTCTTCAAGCAGTGTAAGATGTTACCGGCCCTGGTGGCACCTGTGCACTTCTAATGGGCCTCAGCTGGGTTTTTGCCCCTTTCCAGTGAGACCCACTGTCTTGGGCATCTCATCTAAGTACACCTTCGCAATGCCTCCATCACAGCATGTGTTGGCCCAGTTTGACATAGCTATATCCCATATCAAATTAAATCAGCTCCCTACGGGCTCGCTGCTGCCCCAGCTCTCCTCCCCAGGACACATCAACACAGTCAGGCTACGCACAGCCCTTTGCCCCATGCATTTAAAAGAGTGTTTTTCCTGCCATTTGGTTACCCAGTCAGAATAACGCTTCATAACCCACACTTGAAATACTTTGAAAACAAATTTCATCTAAATAGGCCAAAAAGCAATTTTGTTTCCCTAAACAACGAGCATTTTTCCATCTTTTCATTCTCATTATGAGCTGCTGACAAAGCTCCTGTAAATCCTCACGCCACGAGGCCACAGCACTAAACCAGAATGTTTTTCCAACAGTGCCTACATTTCATATGGTTTGTTAGAACATCTCTCAGTAACTACCATGTCTGTAACACCAGCTAAATACACTCGATGGCCAATTAGCTCATTCCCTAACTCTTCCTTTAGCTCAACGTGACTTTGTGGAAAGCCCACCGCAATACTTAGATCATTCATCCTTTAAAGGCGTTCCGTTTAATAACCATGTTGACAGGCCGAGATTTCCTCAAAGCTAAAAAAATTGGGAATTGAAGTCACAGTTTTGTTATGATTCACAATTTGCTGATTTTATCACAGGCTAGATATAAACAAAGGTAAATTTGATTAGCAGAGTACAATAAAGTGGAGTTTTATGAATTAATTGTTTTCTTAAAATGGTGGATAATTAAGTATACTTTAAAAACAAGTTGAAAGCAACATGCAAAAATGCTTAAAACTAAGCAGGATTTCAGGGGAAATTGGTTGATTAAAAGAAGCGATAGAACTTGTGGCTTATTATGCTCTTATTTGCAATGTTAAGTTGTGACTAAGGAGAATCCTATGGGGGATAAAAGCCAGAGATCAAAAATGATTGAGAAAAGAACTCTGGAACATTAAAGACTGTTGCTAGACAAAGAAAGATTAATTTTTCTGCTCACACCAGGTTGGTTGCAGCCTCAGATGACAGACAACCAATTAAGTTACAATTGAATGTTTTTCAGCAAATTTAGACACAGTGACCCCTTTGATATGAGAGCGCCTCGATGTACTCTGATGTGGGAGCAGCCAAAATCTATTCAGCAACTGCTCCCCCACACAAACCTCTCCCATTTGCTGTGCTCCCTGGCAATAAACTCAGCCAAAAGAGCGTAGGTGACCTGGGATGTAGCACTCTTGCCTCTGGAAAACACACGCAGAGCTAAAAGCTGCTCAGATGTGACACAGGGCTGAATAAAGGGATGGCAATGGTGGTGGTAAGATTGAAAAAGAAAAAAAAAAAGATGTTTAAAATTAGATAACAAGGCGAGAAGAAATCACAACTGGGAGAAAGATAACAGGGCAGGAAGAAGATGAAAAGGGAAGGGCAGGAAGGCCCAGAGACAGTAAGACAATAAGGGTGACTAGGAAAAATAAGAAGGAATTTAGAGCTCAAAAAATATTTGACTGACGGCCACAAGGCCAAAATGAATAAAGAGAAACTGCTGGGTTTTTTGGTTTTGTTTTGGTGGTTTTTTTATTCCTTTCAGGTTCACAGAATTTCCATTTATTGTCATTTCTGGCTTGGCTTTAAACTGTACATTTGTTCTAAAATGAAAGCAACAGTGAAATTAAAATCTGACCAGATATAATTTTGAAATGAACAAACTGAAACACTGAACTTCCTTTTAAAAAAAAAAATTCAGAAGGACTCCCTGAATTCAGCCAGGGCTGACCAACAGCCACAACTGTCCTCAAACTGCAGCTTTTGATGTAGGCTTCAGTCTCCAAGGTCTGAGCTTGGAGCTCTCATAATTTCTTTCCTCTGTCTCTCTCATTATTTTTACCTTTAAACAGGGAAGACTAAGATAAACGAGTTTTGACCTTGTGTCAATTAGGTGCCTGTCACTGCTATAATCAAGACAGAAAAAAAGCAGACACAACTGCATGATATTACATCAGTAGTTCTGTTTATACTACACTATCCACTACAGGATACTACAGGGCACAAACCACTAAGTTTAAAACACCACATGAAACAGCTCACACAAAAGTGAATGCCAAAAAGTCAAAACAAAACCATTTTTAGAGATTAATAGATCATTCAAAATATATACTGATTATATTCATTACACGAATTACTGGATTTAAATGCTGTCTGTTTTGTCATCAGTATCTGATTTTGAAAATAAATTATTTTTGTGGAAAAGTGACTATCACTACAGTAATAGTGAAATGGCCTGTTTGACATCTTTTCACTTGACCTTGCACTAGATAGGCAGGAGTGTATGTTCATATTAAAATCCCTCCATCCAGATGAGGCCAGAAGTGAAGTACTTGGTCCAGCTTCGGAAGGGTGTTGAGAAGGTTGTGGATGCCTGGAGTGAGGCTAAATGGAGAACCTTAAAAATCATCAGGAGTCCAGAAAAAAATGACCTCTCAAGAAGAATTGCAAAAATTGCATTTGTTTAGTCCAGGGAGGGAAAGATTAACAGAAGCCACAATTTCAGCACTCAAGTAGGTGAGGAGCTGCAACAAAGACAAAGGAATAAAGTTCTCATTACAACCACTGAGGATGAAACTACAGATAATGGACAAGGGAAATTTGCACTAGAAACTTTGCAGGTTTTTCAATGCCTGTGTCAAGCTGATGGCATAACAGCCAGATGCCAGTCTTTTAACAATTTTCTTGATGAAGATGCAAGATATCCCCACTCAAAAACCAGACCAATACCCAACAGGCTGTAGCTGGGAGCAATTACCAAAGAGGTGTCCTGAGAAAACCTGTACACGTTAATACCCTGCTTTAAGGCTATAAAGCAGAATCTACAGATGGCACTGTTATGGTTTTTTTTAATTGTATATTATGTTATTTTATGTTTGTTTGTGTGACCCTGGGCCTTTGCATTACACAAGTCATGGGGAAGTCAAAGTTGCTTTCTGTCTTTCCACATCATAAGAAAGAAATAGTGATCTTTTTCCAGGAAGCAAATGATAATTCTGCCAGCCCCCACGACCACGATAAAGTCTCCTGTAACAGCTGCTCCACCAGCATCCGTGGGAAGACTGTACACTTCATGTGACATTTTCCTTTCTGGAGAAAGTCATAGCTGTCCTTGTGAGAAAAGCTGGCACTGATATTCTCGGAGGTCCCAATAAATAGCTGCTGCGTGACAATGTACACAACCTGTTTACTCTTACCTTGGAGCTCTGTTGACTATTATGTTTTCTCTTTCATGTTCATTTATTGCTGCTTCATCTCTTCATTCTCTTAGCTGATCTTTCCCCAGGCCCAGTGTAGTTCTCGCAACTCTCTTATTTCTGTTTTTACTCCTCATCTATCTTTCTTTTCTGGTTCATGATGTTCTACGCTAAACCTTGGAATAAATTTCTTTCTTCTTTTGCAATGCATTTTTGTGTAAAGGGTCTAGCATCCTCCAAAGCAAAAAAAAATAACGGTTTACCTTGATGAGTAGTTAGTCTCGCATCAATCAGCCACTGCACAAACACCACTCCCATGGGCAGAGAGCAAAAACAAGTTTTGGACACTGCTCAAGCCCTATTCAAGCCCTCATACAGAACTCAAGTGCACCTCAATACATTAATTTAGGGATCAAACGTAAGGTTTAATTCCTGATGCAGAAATAGCCCTTCTACATGGGCCTTCTACCTGGTGAGATCTAGTATTTAGGTGCTTTCTGGCTTTGCTCCTCACTAATGTTTTGCGGAAGCCCAGGTTGCACTTCTCCCCCCGCTGAGTGGAAGAAGGCAGAGTGCTACAAGCAGTGGTTGGAAACCCCAGGTCCAGTTTCCTGCAGAGCTTCAGGATAATATTCTGCCAAGACACATATAAAGTAGCTTTAAAGTAACTGCCATCAATGCTCACGGCTGGTTTGTAACAGTGTGGTGCTTGCCAAGTTCCCTGAGAATCTACCCAACTTCCTGCATGTCCATGTCTGGGGCAACCACACTGCAGTGCTGTCCTACCACAGTGTGTGAGCTTGCCAGTTTACAGCTCTCCTGGACATATCATCACAAATAAGACTCCCTCCTCCCCAGTATGACTATGTAGAACAATGCTGTTTAATTAGTTTGGATGGAGCTTCTGGAACTTAATCATCTGCCTCACTCAGATCAGTCTGGGTATTTCTATGTATTTTGCCACATAGGCACTCCCTGTGTCCCATTTTCCAATCGATAACAGAGGGATAACAGAGGAATAACAGTGAGTCCTTATTTTCTAGAGGGCTAGAAAAAAAACTGCAATGCAGAATGGCACCACATTCTAGCAATTATAGAGTTACGCATGAAACAGAGAGATTTACAGGTCAAAATCTCAACTGCATCTTCAGATTTTATTGTTTGGATCTTCCATATGGATACAAGCCGCAACGTTTGTATTTGCAACTGATCTCAGCTTTCTCAACATTTTGCTTTGGAGCATGTGTTCAGTGCAGAATCAACCCTCTGAAAATACTGCAGAAAGCCATAACATAGGACAGAGCAAGGAGTGGGAATAATTTTAGATAACTGTTGCTATTTCAGCCCTCCCTCTGCATTTCTGCAGTTCATTTTATTTCCACTAGATACAGCTTTTTCTTCTCCGCATTTTAAGTGCACAAATAAGAGCTACCTAATACCAACAGAAACGCATTGCCAGGAAATCTGCCAGCTTTAAGACAGGCATGTTTCTAAGAGAAGAAGGGTGCATCTACAGTATTTTGATAAATCTTAACAACAGTCATCCCTGTAGTACTTTCATCTGGGGTACTTTGTCAAGACTGAAATTGTGACATCAAACAACAGTGTTGAATTTTGGTCATAGGGTAGTCACTGGTTGGCTAAAAATGACAAACCCATACCACGCAAACTATTTGGAAAATCAGCAAGCACTGCAAAAAATCTCAGAGGCAGCATACATGCCTCCAGATTGCAAAAACTTCCATTTGGGATGTACGGTTAGAAGAGAGTTAAGTGCCTTTTTAACAATATTGCTCAAAATCATGAAACCATCAATTCCTTTCTTCCTATTCAAAACTTCTAAGATCACAAATAAAACATCATGAATTTAACATTCAAGAATTAAAAAATAATAAAATAAAATATTACAACCCTGCAGATATCGTGTTCTAAAAGAATTAATTTGATAGAAGCAATAGTCTTTCTAGTACATTTAATCCTAAAGGACTTCAACTTTAAATCTTTCCTCTGTAGTCACATCAGCTAGATTTTAAGTGGGAATCAAGGTTCTGATGTAATCCAGAGAATGGCTGGAGCTGATAACAGTGTGTGGTAAAGGATGTTAAATTAAACAAAGCCATTTGCAAACTTCATTAATTTGAAGAAAGCTCAAAGAAAAATACACAAACTTCACATCTTCATATTCCTTCAGTACGCTAAAGCAATACACAAGGCATGTCATGCCTCACATTTACACTCAGATGCGTTTTTAATAATATCTGCACACAACTATTCTCACTGTGATAGCACTTGGTGTAAGGAAAGCTGCGTCCCTAATAATGGTCCCATGGTGGATCACTGCCACTGCAATATCATCACAAGTAAGAATTGCAAAGTGTTTTTCCAGCCTGGTCTCACAATGCTTTTGTACTTCTGCAAATGCTCTTAACACAGCCTCCTGAAATACAAGCCATTTTCCTCCTCAGGATTTTTTTTCTTGTGAATATCTTACAACAGCAACTATAAGGACTATGTGGACCCTGAACAAAGTACACCAGTCATCTTTAAGGTGAACCCCTGTGAGATGTAGTGAAATACTACAGGCCATGCTAAAAACCATAAGGCAGGGAGAAAGACCATGTTCTTTGGTGCCTGACAACAACCAGCTGGAAGCCTGTGACTCCCGCTGCCTAGGGAGGTGGGAAACCACCTCCCGTTTGCCAAGCTGTTACTTTCCTTCCAATCACACCTCTCTTCAGCAGCAAACTGAAAACATACTATACAAATCCTACATGTTGAGATCTTATATTTAAGTTCAACTTTCTACTTCTCCAGTGTACCTCCTGGTCCTGGTTTGCAGGCTGGTGTAACACGACAGAGACGACCTGCTACAAAACAGTGGGAAGAAACATGGGCAGGACCATGGGGGAAGATGCCAAGGCAGGAAGGAGAAGCTCCTGGGCCAGAAGGCCAGAGCACCAGTCTTGCAGAAAGCAAAAGCACGTGAAAACAGGAGAGAGAGGAAGATGTTAGGGAAGGGACAGCATAAAGGCAAAGCCCCATAGCTGGAAAGGGAGACAGTGACAGGGCAGCTCCTGCATGGCCTGGGAACGAACAGCAGCAACTGGGGCAATGTGGGACTTGGGCTCTGCAGAGGGAACTTGGGCTGGAGGCACCCAGCAGCAAGAGCTGAGGAGAGGAAGGAAAGGGAGGGAGCTGCTGCAACTTCTCCAGCAGGGAACAAGGAGAAGGCAGGAAACGCCGCTTTGGTGCCAGCCCTGCCCCAGTGCTCCTCCTGCTTGTCCAGGCGTGTGGCTAGCATGACCCAACATCAGGCACTAGCAGACAGCTGCTGGGAATTACTAATTCCCCTTTTCCACAAAGCCTGCTCAGAGCACCCAGCAAACAGCCTCTGCACAGAGAGCCACCGCATCGAGAAAGACCGAAAAAGCAGCTGCCGAGGACCAGCCTCAGCTAACGTGGCTGTAGGTTGCTGAGGGCTCCCCCGCAACGAGAACAGTATTGAGAAGGGCTGGATGAGTGACTCCGTGTTTTATTGAGTACTAAAACCAACCCAAGCACAGCATGCTTTGCCTCTCTGCACACGTGGACGGAGAAATTGGGGAACTTACTAGCAAGTTTCATGGTTTATCGACTCTGAAGAAAGGCAAACTCCCTATCAAGGGCTTTTCATCACAAGCTTTCTCAGTGCTCTTTTTGCTCTTATGTGAAGTTTGGTGGATATCTGTATTACTGTGTCCTACAGAGGGATGAGCACATTGTTTGCACTCCATAAAATAATAAATGTGCTCAGCATGCTCATCAGCACTCCAGCCTGCCTTGGACAAAGGCTCCGAGCTCTGTGCTTCTCTTTATTTAAACCTGTTAAATCTATTTAATAGGTTTTAATTAAACCCTTTAAAGCTATTTAAATCACCAGATTGCCACCCTTTGATGGTGATGTATTTGTCTGTCCATGTGTAAGATAAAAGGTAGGAGTTACTAAGGGTTATTTTATAGTATGAAAACTAAACTGCCACCCCCCCCTTGTGTTAGTCATGCTAAATCAATTTGAAAATGTCTTTAATGGGTGCAGTTTTATATAGAAAGAGATTTTTACATATTGTGCATTGCTGAGTAGAACAAGAAGAAGAAAGAAAGGAGAGCCCCTTCCCCTGCAACAGGAAAGGACAGGAGTGTTGGTGTAAGTCACCCCCACCCAGAAAGCCGAGAGAAAACTATGTCCTTCTCTGGATAATGCTTACAATGCTTTTTCCTTACCATGCTATTTGCAAGCCTATTTTTGTTTCCCAGGAAAGAGTGTGTTTGGGTAGGGCAGATATGAAAGAGCCAGAGGGGAAGCTGAGCCCAGGTCAATCGGTAGCTCTTCTTTGCAATGTGCTGCGGCAGTTAGTAAAATCATAGTTCTGCTCTATGTTTGTGATCCAAATGCATCTGCAGCAACATGACTAATTGTATAATTCAGGAAAGGGTCACTGCAGTGACTGCTATGATATATTTATTTTTAGCACATCCTGGATCAGCCTAGACACCCATTTCAGCCACACCCGCCCATGCCACACTGTTCCTGACAAAGCTCTGAAAGCCTCTGGAGCATCAAAAACCTGTTCCCATCAGAAAAATTCTGTGGAAACACTGTGAACTGCTTCTATAATTAATGTAATTCCATGCTCAATGAGTCCCTCTTCATCTTTTCCACATTGCCTAGAGAACAAAGGTTAAATGGCACAGAATATCCCAAAGAGAAAGCCCAAAATCGGCTTTGCAAGCCCAAAGTGGAGTACAGTCTCATTTGAGATAGGTTATATGCAAGGATGAAGGATATACTTTGAAAATAGCCAATTTCTGTAACTGGCACATGTAGCTGATGAAGATCTCCTTGTCTGCAAGTATCTTGCAGAGCTGAAATTCAAAATAACCTGAGTATTCATTCTGATACAATTGCTAAGCTCAGATGTAAAACTGAAATGCTTTTCTCACATGCTTTATGTTCAAAAGTAGGAATTAAAAAGCAAAGCTGTTACTAGGAGAGCACTTGAAGCAGAGGGTCAGCACTGAAGACCTCACACTACCAAAGAGCAATGGAAACTGCTGTGATAGCCCCACCAGCACCCACGCTGATAACCATCTTCCTCATGGAGCAGAAAGTGGACCATACCCAGGATGCTCAGGCTTGTCCAAACTGTGGGTCTCAGTCAGTGCACTGGGAAGTCACGGTAAGCTGGGAGCTGATCATCTTATGTTGGTGAACAGCTATAGACATCGCTTGTATTTTTATTGGCAATTAGCATAATTTTATTCCCCATGACAACTATTGTGAATGAGTTGTTCCATTCCTACTCAAAACCCTTCTGCTCTTCTGCTTTGGCCCTTTCTTCCATACATGATCAATCTTCATTTTCCAGTTTTTGCCAGTTTTTGGAAATGCAAGGTGAATGCAATTAGGGAGGAAGCAGGCAGTGCACCACAAGAAAGTGTCACTAAGCCAATAAGATAAATTGTGCACTAGTTCCTCTAAATTCAACAGCATCGAGACGCAGCAGCCACATGACGCCATTAGCACAGGGAATGGCTTGCAAAGGGAAATGATGGATTCCTCTGAAGCCATTTGAACTAGACAGGATAAAATGTGCACAGACCCAAAAAACGGTCCTGCACTGGGAGATATTTTGCCTCTAATAGCTGTGCTGTGTCCTGCCCTTGCTGTCATCAGCACATCTCGGCAACTGGGTTATTTGGTATAAATCTTTTAAGAAGTTCTTCCTCTTGTTACATATTAGAAACTACTCTAGGGAGTTGTTGCAAGTGAAGCCCAACAGTTTCATAAATACATTCACTGCCTTCTGAACCACAGCAAACGTATTAATAAACTACTCTAGTAAGAAAAAAACCTTCCTAAAGATAACCTAAAGCTGCTCTACTGTAATAGCCTTTCTGGGCAGCCAGCTTTTGGATAATATGCAAGACCTGTATGTTTTGTGGCAAAGCAGGCTTTAAATTCCACAGGATGTCCAGAAAACTCTGCAATTCAAAGAATTCAGTAGTTTTCAGAAAGAGATTTTAACAGTCCTGTGCAGAAATGAGTAACTGCAATTGAATTGCATGTTGGCCCCAAACATTTATTTTGACATGCCACAGACTTCAGCCTTTACGACCATCTGTAGGAGTCAAGGGGAAATGAAGTTTGGACAACGTGGTAGGCATTTCAGAGTGTCTGTAATTCCTGGGCAAAGAAAAAGCTCAAATTTTGGCTTTTGGGGACTCTGAATGGCAGTGGAAGCATTAGCCATGTATCATATCCAAAGTAATCCAAAAGTCATCTCTACTGGATGTGACACGGGGAATTTTTGGGTGAAAACATTTGAATTTCTTGTTTCTTGCCAGACCAATCCTCAACTTTTTGCCATTTCACCTAACAATGTTTGGTGATATTTTTACTTCCATAGCTCCTGAATGAGCTTGCAAACACTTGTGTTTACATCATCTATTATTGCTGTGATATATAACCCATGCTGAGACAAGGAGGGATAATTCATCTGTCAAAGAAAGATGATTTCAGAACTGTCCTTACACTGGATTACATAGCACAACATGCATTAACATTTAGAAAGTTATTAACAATGTATTCCAAAGAAAAGCCTAGACTCAATGTTGAGCATGCAAAGAAGTGGGAAAACTAGTTAAAAAATGAAGGAATATATGGGGCTCTTATCACTTCAAATAATTATCAGGCAATGAAAACACACCTCAACAAATAAGTAAGGTATTTTACAGAGGAAAATAATGCGAATCCTTGGCCAGGGAGGTAAGTAAATCTCTTGGCACTGTTTTCGTCAGACTAACTAAAATCCAAAGCTTTTGCCAGAGTTGTTGCATCAATAGCCAAACCTGTCAAGTCCAAATATGATATTAATCTCCTGCTAAAGATTATGAAAGAAGAAATCTGCAAGAAGAATAAACATCTCATTAATATAATCAGGGATTTAACCCTAAAGTTTTGATTACATCCACTCAAACCAATACCACACTGAGAAATCATGACATTAAGACAAACTGAATGTGCTTTTTAGAATTATTACATATCTCATAGAAATCTTCAGGCACCAAGGCTGGTGTAGTGCTCCCATCCTGGGAAAATGCATAATTTCATTGGTGTGATAAGACAAGGCAGAAAGATTACAGCAGATAAATACAATGCAAAACTATGTGCCACTTGCTCTGTAGCTTCAGCAACCTGAGATGCATTGCTATCTACAATATGCAGCTAACACCCAGGAGCATGTTAGTGCCATTGGAAAAAAGAGATTAAAACTTGTTGTAAAAATACTCCATTGGTAAACTGGCTAGGATCCTCACCTGTACCAAAGTCAAGCAAGGATCCACTTTCCACATAGAAGCAGTCAGAATCCTCGCCCTGTTACTAGTTTGAAATGTAATTTTTGGAGCATTAGCTAGTCAGTCTGGCCTGAAAAGGGCCATTGTCTAGCCTGGCTGCCGAAAAAAAGAATCATAGAACGGTTAGAGTTGGAAGGGACCTTAAAGACCATCTAGTTCCAACCCCCCTGCCCTGGGCAGGGACACCTCCCACTAGAGCAGGTTGCTCCAAGCCCCATCCAGCTTGGCCTTGAACACTTCCAGGGATGGGGCATTCACAACTTCCCTAGGCAATCTGTTCCCGAGTATCACCACTCTCAGAATAAATTCATTTGGAATTAATTTGGACCTTTCCAGACCAGCCTCTAGTACATGTGTGTGGGGCATCAGAGGGCTTCCCACCCCTTCTCTACCTCTCCTGCGAAGGGACAATACCCCAGCAGATCAGACCTGATGAATTTTGTTCCCTTAGAGCCCTTATATCAGCAAGTGATCATTAGAGCACAGCTTTCTCACATGGGGAGGTAGGTTCAGGAGGCACAGTGTAGAGATAGATTCATATTAAATTGTGTCAAACCACTTTTCCTATTGCAGGTAGGTCTGGCTGACACAGAGTGCCACTGTTAGGGCATCCAAGGATCCACTTTCACAAGATGAATGCCAAGGTATCACTACCTGATAGATCAGGTACTGGGACAGTAACAGTGGCTTGCATGGCAGGACATGTTGCAACTCAGAATTTCAATTCTTCTGTTTAAATCTGAGACACGTATTTTTAGAGTACTAGCTGAAACCAAAAGTAAATGTTTGTCTTCTAGGGGAGCCAGGTCTTTAATTGTTCACTTGTATTTGGAAATAACAGCTGCTACACACACAAATCCAACACAGCCTGTTTACAGAATTGCAAAAGAAAACCATTAAAGCGTCTTCCTTGAGCTGTCTCAGCAAACAGTACAAACAAACAACACCCACCACCCCTTCATGAAGAACACAAGTAATAAGGATGACTTTCCCATGTGATTTTACTGTGCAGCCTTACTTATCTTTAGACTGTGACATTAGCCTGGCTACCGAATGGTACCAGTTAAAAACACTCCTCTCCCTAGGTTAGGAGTTTCTTAAAGATTACTTTTTATTCCTATTTTTGCAGGTTTTTCACACAAGACTCAGATGTATAAACAAGCGGAGACCAAATTGAAGGTCCTTTTGTGTTTAGAAAAAAAAAAAGCAACACCACAAAACCAAACCAAAACATAAGCCTCAGCAGATGTTTTTCCTAATTTATAAAGGAGTAAAGTTTAACATGAACTGTACGTTTTCATCCAGATAAAGGAGACAGCTAAATAAAAGAGAAAACATTCTGGTAAATTTTCAGAAGAGACAACCATTTGTTGGGCATGTTATATGCCATTATGTATTCTCAGTTTTGGAGCTGAATGCTGCAGACAAGTTGCCCTTCAAATTCAGTTTCTATTTATTTTGGCTGCAAATCATAATCTCCTTATCAAGCAGGTATCAAGCCATCTGCTTCTATCCTCAGTAAATGCAGTATACTTGCATTTGGGTTCAGGGCTAGAAGAAGCAATCTTCTTATGTCCAGTAAAAAATACACCTTTCAAATCCACTAGGCAGAACTGGCCCAGTGAGAAAGCTCTAATGAATGAAAGGAATGTGGCAGCAGGGAAAAAAAAAAAAAAAAGGAAAAAAGAATGAACAAAGAAGTCTGTACAGAAACAAAAACTCAATTAAAGGCTGTGGTAAGCTCCAGCACAACAATTTGATTTTTGAGAAAGTTAGTCTTACAAACTGCTAGGAATGGTGGAAACATCCAAAACATATTCCGCCCGCCCCCCCCAACAGTCAAACTCTCAAGAAATTCAAAGTTTGGATTCAAGCAAGCTAAAGTGTGAAAAAGCAGCTGGTTATCTAAAGCCTATTCACATTTCTCAAATTTTCAGAGGTGAGACACCAACCTAACTGTGACAGTCTGTGCCTTGCTGGTCTCTCCCAGAGCACAGCCATGAATAATAACCCAGCACGAGGGGAGACCATCCTCAAAAGCTTTAACTATTTAAAATGGTTTAGTTAGTATTTAATTTTAAAAATGAATTTTTTAAAAGACTTGAAGGCTTGTTAGCAGAGAAGATGGAAAAGGAAAAGTCTATCCATCTCCTCTAGTTAACAGCGACAAGAGCAGAGTTCAAATGTATGTAATCACTACAGGAGCCCTGTTTTAGTGGAGCTTCTCTCAAGCTATCAGCCTGGGAGCCAGGATTAATCTACTGTGTTGTAGGGTTGGGATGATGTCCCAAGCTCCACAGCATCCCCTTAATGGGGAGGGGGGGTGAGAAGCACATAACTTAGGGTTGATCCACAGTGGAACGGAACAGTTCCAAATTGCTTCGGTGGCCCTTGGGCCAGGCTCTCAATGCCAAGATTTGCTCCTACCTTTCAAAAATGAAAAAGCATCTTTGTTCTTTTGTAGTGCCATCAGTTTTGACAAGAGCACTCTTGGAGAAAGGTACTGCTAGCTGTCAACAGGGGTCAGTAATCAGACGTTAATAAAAGCACCCACCGTACCACTACAACACAAGTCAGTAAGTTCTGAGTGCATATCCTGAACACATTCAGACTGATGCTAAGAGGAGCACAGACCCCCTCTTTTCTGCTATTATTTCTGCAAGAAAGAAACCTAGGTGTCTGAGTGCGAAGGAAAGTGTGGTGTGCTACAAGCACTTTGTGGAGGACATCTGCTATGCTATGTAGCCATGGCCATATTGTATTACAAAGCCAAGGCACAGGAAGATGTAACCTTTGAGCACTTACATTATAAATACATGCCAGTTCCTCTCCTATTTTAGAAGAGCAAACTTCACCTTCACACATTTAAAAAGTAATTGCATCTTAATGCAGACTTGAGCATTTGTATTTGATTACTGTCCTTTGGCAATATATTCTTTGACCCATTCCAGTGCTGTCTGTTGTTTAAAGCTGGAAATGCTACGAAACAACCCATAAAGCATTGAAATATGTTTTGGATGAGGTAAGAATAAAGGGCAATATGCCAGGAGGACTGAACACCTTGAGATGAACATGAAGGAACTCCTGCTTTAAGCATATTATTTAGCTCTCAAAGATTTAAGAAAAGCCTCGAGAGGAGGGACAAGTGTTCAGGAGCCTATTGGCCTCCATATCTGTACATAACTGAGCCTCTAGTAATTTTCTGACTGAGGGTAGATCCCATCAAAACATTAGGCACTTCTGAGGATGCAAGATGCCATGATGAATTAGAAATTTACCAAGAAAGCACAGCCAGCATACAGGCTGAAGGCAAGGCATGAAATTTGGAAGCTTGTACATTCTTGACTAACCGCAATGAAAACATCCTTGTCCACTTCTGCATGATTTACAAAAGATACAAAGAGAAGCAGCTTGTGTGTATTATGTGAAGAGGCTGCCAGCCCACACATTACTTGTCCTGGTAAGCTTTGAAGACAAACTACCCCAAAACCTGGAGGAGGGAGTATTAAAATGCTGGGGTGTGATTTGACCTTCTCTAAATTTTACTGAGTGTAAATTTAAAATATGAAAAGTGTTTCTAAGCAACTGGGGAAATGTCTTGCCGCTGTCTCCAATGCTCAAAAAAGGGAGACAGAGCACGAGGGAGACTGGCATCAGCTTCCTTACCATCTATTCCTCTCTTCAGATTACAGGATCCTGCCATTACAGCCCAGATGTCCAGGCCACTTTAGCAATAACAAACAGTGGAAATCCAAAGACTTTGGTCCAACCTTATATAACGTACAATAAAATTGCTTCTGTCTAACCCATGATGCATGGATTAGCCTGAAGGAAGTTTGACCAGATTATGTTCTTTCACTTTCACAAGGTAGAGAGATACTCCAAATTTTCCCCAAAGAATTTCACTACCATGTCTGTCTTGCAATAAAGCATTTTAAAAAAAATACTTTTAAAGAACCAAAATTGTTCAGAGCAAATATATCCTATAAGAAATTTGCTAATTCACTATCATCAGTTCTGCCCTGTTCATATCACACAGAGGAGGCAAAATCCTTTTTAAAGAAAGGGTTGTATAAAATCGATGGAATTCTTCCCACCTTTGCATGTTGCTTTCTGATAAGCTTTATGGATTGTTGTGTTAAATATGGTCCTTTTGATCCAACTCCACTTTGCTTTTCAGAAGTTGTGAAATTAAAGGTTTAACAATGACAGGAAGGCTATTTTTACTAGAAGTAGCAGACAGAGAATAAATAGTACCTCAACACAGATTTTCAGGGCTTGTACTTACTTAACATAGTTTTAAAAGCAGTTCTTTCTGTGGCACAGTCTTATTTTTTATCTCCTTTATTGATATTCTTTTTCTAACAGCAGTGAGCCCAAGCAATAGCATAAGCTACACCACAAAAGACATTTCTAGATTTTAACACATAATCTGAGCAAAAGTTGACTAACTTTTTTTAGATCAGTTAATCTAGTATTATCATTTTTTAAACTCGTGATGCACAAAATCCCTTACAGGAAATCTATAGGCATTTGTGAAAACTTTAGTTATGAGTATTCACACCAGAGGGTCAGCAAATGAAAGTACAGATAGAAAGCAGATTTGACTTCAAACGTATCTTTTGACAAAGGTGATGACAGACTCTGGCCCTTGTTACAGTTTCTCTCACCCTTTCAGGTTTTACTAATTAATTCCACCATAAAAGCATGATCTTTCAAACTAAAGAATAATGAAAACAACAGTTCAGTGACCACATGAACACCACAAAGTTTGATTAAATCTGTGCATTCGAGAATCACTTTTAAAAGATATTGCACTCAGTAACTAATATTGCCCCCAGGCTTGCATCCCTCATTATTTGACACTCAATAAATGCTGTGAGCACCTATATCTTTGGGGGGAAAACTAAGATAATTTCTAAGAGATACCCTTGGCCAAACTTATTGCTGGCATAGTGCCAAGGAAATCCATCAGGATAGATTTGATTTGCAAGAGCATTATTTGCAAAATCTGACAGACCTTTCAATTCCCCCTTAAATCCATCTCTACAAAAGATGCTTTATTTCAAAGAAGAAAACCAGAACAGAAAACCTTTGTAAATATACCTCTGCTTTTAACTCCTCTCAGATTGAGGAGCTTCATGACACCTAGAAAGAGAGCTGTCACAAAAATACAATGGCAGGAAAGTTTTTCACAGAACACATATAACTCAACTACCAGTTTGTACCTTCTTCCCCTCCAACACACAGTCTTTCAATCACTGCACTAAAAAAAAAAAAAAAAGCATCCAGCTACTGACAGCTAAGCTTTTGCTCGCAAAACACCCCACAAATGTGACAAGTCTATCCAAAAATTCCAAAGAACTTACCTTCCACAGTGAAAACACAGAGTACAGCTAGGAAAAAGAAGGCAATCCCCAGGAGCTTCATGCTTGGTGGTGGTAGTGGTGCTGTCTGCTCTCCCTTGCACAGCTGGGCAGGGAGTGCTCTCTCTGAGGCAGGCCTTAATTACTCCATGGAAAAAGGTGTGTAGAGACTGTGCCTAGTCACTGCCCATTCCTGCTTATTTTGGGGACTTTGATAAAGAACAGGAGGAAACACAACATACTCCCTCTGGGAGTTCAGTACGGAGGAGATTTATTGTTTCAGTCCTTACAGGAACTCCTTTTCTTTGGCAGTGAACTGTGTTTTTGTTAATACATTATTTTGTTCTTCTTCGGCCCTGAGGTCAGGAAGGTTTTTGAACAGAGCCAAATCTTTCTTTAGATTATGGTATACATCACTAACTTCCATACTGTAGCTGGGGATACTTTTAAAGAGAACATTAATGAGAAGTGAGGGAGCCCAAGTAGTAGGGAGTAATGCAGCCAGGAACAGAGGAGCAAAACAAGCAACAGGACCCGTCACCTGGCTCTTCTTTGTGTTGTGTAAAGTGGCTTTGGTGAAAATCACAGCTGGTTCACATTAAAGGCAGAGAGAGTGCTTCTCTGAGAGAGTTGCCATCCTGCAACTGAGAGGATGTTGGGGGACACCAGCACAGGGCAAGGAAGTGACTCTCACAAGGTGCCTCAGCAGGGAGAGGCTCTGGGGTCTGCAGAGTTAGAGCTAGATGGAGAGTGTGGTTTTTTTCTTTAAATGAAAAGTGGGCTTTTTTTCTTTTATAATTTGACAAGTTGCAACTAGCCTTGACTGTGTCTGCTCAATTAGTAATGGAAAGGTGTTCTTTATTCTTCTGTAGAGATACTTGCTGTGCCATGGGATGGGAATATAGTCCTCAGAGTGAGCCTCTTACCTGGGCTGCCTAACAAACCAGCACAGAATTGGTCTCTTCTCCTCAGGACCCGCTGGTCTGGGAAACTTTGGTATCCCTCCTTCTCACAGCCATTTCTCTGACTTCTGTGGAAGAAACCCAAGCAGAGCTCTAGAGTTAAAGGCTATCAAAACACAATCTCATAATACTCTTGTTCTCTGTGCCTTAACGATTCAAGGCAGCTGAGGGCAATTAATCACAAAACTTCAACCACTACGGGAATGCAGTGCAGTATGTTTGCTCATCTCCCTCTCTATCGGCTCTCAGGAAAACTTGGTGGAAAATTTGACCTCGCAAACAGCCTACTTATTGCAGTAATTAAGATATTTCTTCCCCTCCCCCCCCCTCCCCCCCGTCTGTGTTTCTTGCTGCAAGGGGAAGTTTTGGAACAGCTTTGCATGCAGGAACTCCCAGGAGCTAAGCCACAGTGCTTCCAACAGTACTGTTTTATTCATGGGATGAGGAAAATGGTACCAGCTCAGCATCGTACGTGGAACAACTTTTGTTAGTTAAAGAAATTACATTTTTATATCTTAAGGCTATGACACATCCTCTGCCTCTTGCAGGTGATAGAAGCTGGTGCTCAATAGAAATTTGATAGTAGACAAGGATTTCTGGCACTTCATTTGGACAAACTTAGGTATTTGCATCCACAAGAGATGCAAACATGTGAGTTCTCCTTAGCAAGACTGTTTTCACCATCACTGGAAGGGATCACACAGTAATACAAACTTGACTCAGCATAGAGGTTTGGCCACACAATGACACTTCTGTCAAGTTGATCAGAGCATATGGCAGGGAGTTTGTGCCAGTGCTGTTTTTATGCTAGTTTTGTGTTGACATAGGACCTAAAGTTAGAATGGGCTAAAAAAGCAGTAACTCCTGCAGCAGAAAGCCTTCAAGCAAAAAGATAAATCTGAACATGGAGAGCGAATTCATCCCAGGTTAGTGCTGTTCTGGTGTCATAAAAGGATAAAAGGGACTCTAACCTTTTATTTACTGCATTGCCAAACCGCCATCTGAAATGTTAGTTCTGAAGAGGGATACAGAAAGGAGTATTATTTTATTGACTGAAATGAAACCTCTGCAAAATCTAACAGGCCTAAGGACAGGATCCTTTCTGTGGGTTTTGAGACATGGAGAAACTATCTGAATACCTAAGACAATATTGATTTGGTTCAGGGCTGTTCATCTGAGTAGTAGCATCCCAAGAAGTCCTCAGTGTGCTGCTGCTGAAGATGATGATGGGGGTGGTTACCTGCAACTCAATGAAGGCAGAAAGGGCACAAAGTGTTACAGCCCTGCCATAGCTACCCATATTGCAGGTACAAGCATAGAAAAGGCTCCCCAGCCTCACGTAAGGGAGTGGAAGAGAAAGAAAGAGAAAGGGCCAAGTGACACCATGTCATGCGACTCAAGTTGTACCTCAGAGAGTCCTAAGGCAACTTATTGTCTCCCTGCAGCATCATTGCCCCTCTAAGATACTCGCTAATGCCAACATCAAAGGCAGTTAATGTTTGCTAGACCAAACCTGGTATGGATAGCAGCAGCATGCAAAGTAAGGCATAATAAGAATAGAAGGGGAACAGCTCAAATAAGTCACTGAAAGAAAAACTCTGGCCAAAGCTGAGTTGTAGCTTCTGGCTTGCAGTGTCTCAGCTGTAGAAGACAGATTCACAACTCTTGTGAATGGAAACATTTTTTTTTCCCTTTAAAAAGAAATCATTTAAGATTTTTAAAACTTCCAGCGATCTTTGTAGCAAAAGATTATTCCTCTATGTGTTCACTGAACAGAAATCTTCTGGTTTTCTCCCTACCAGCAAGTAATTTTTCCTTTATTGAATAAATGTTTTTCTTTCTTTCCTCAAACCAAGAAACTTAGCTGCAGTGCCAACTTGTGCTTTGTTTTATAAAGAGAAACTTGGTCATCGGTACTACTGCCAACTGTAGTTGGAATATCTGGAGTTTCACTTTAAGCCACAGAACAACTGACTGTGTGACAGTCTCACTTTCCACATTTTCTCAAGTAAGCTTTTGGCCCTCCTAGTTGCAGAAGAAAACTTGAAACATGACCAAAGAGCACTCTAGAGAAAGAAAGGGTTCTCTGTTTTAAAATACCGTTATTTTGTAGTCCAATAATGGTTGGGGTAGCCTGAGTTGTATATTTACTTTTGCCAGTGTGGTATTTCATTATTAAAGGGAAACCATTTACTGCCACACTGGATTTGCAGTTACAGATTTATTGGTCTCAGGCTGTATTTATATATTCTTTCTTAGTTCACATTGCTTGGAGCAAAACATTGCCTTTTTATGCACAGTTCTCCTAGGAGGTTGAAATAATCCCCTTCAGATTTAGAGAATGTAAGAATTTTACATATTGTTCAATATTCTTGAAGCGCCACTGCATAAAACAGGAAATAATATGGACAGCCATGCTGCCTTGCTGTGAGCTACTGGCAATTTCCAGTGTGGATGCAGAGTAAATTTGTCAAAGCCTTTACAAAAGCAAAACCAAAAAGATACAAAGATACACAATCTTTGATGATTTACTAAAGTGAAGAAACAAACGCAGCGACTACATTTGCCGGCCTTTGCCACTGATGCTTGCTATCGCTTCCACTGATGGTTATTTTAACTCTTATAGCAGAATGATAGAAAAAGAGCAAGCTAATCTCAAACTCCTGTTGTTTTGCTACATCTGTATTTCAGCAAATATATCTAAAGTGATATTTTATCAGAAATTACATATGACAACTGTATATTTGGTTATACTCCCATAAGCAGGGTAAATTTACATTGAAAAATGCAGTTGTAACAGTGTAGAAATACATTGTTTAGTTATGCTTTCTGTTCTTTTAAAATTTTGTTCAAAGTACTTGTTTTAGTCTATTATAGATATTAAAATTTTACTATAAAGTAGAACTCCAAAGAATTTGAATATAGCACGATGAAACCAAGATATTTTGATGGTCATATATAAAAGTTACTCTGAAAATTCATGCTGAGGGACATTTTAAAATGTAGATATTTTGTTCTGAATTTTTTATGGAAACATTGGAACATTTTGGGGAATAGAAATGTCAGTGCCCAAATTCCTCTGCACACAATAATATTAAAAATATGAAAGATCAGGCTCACAAATGTATTTAAGTACTTAAAAAAACCAAGATAGCCACCTTTTCTTTGTAGCACGGAAATGCTCAAATGTCATTGATTTGAATCAGAGCCAGCCACTAATGTGAAAAATTCCACTAAGTCTCTAAGTGCCTAGATGCCTTTATGTAGGCACTAAAGACCAAAATGCATTTAGTCTGTATCCAGTACTCTTTTTACAAAAGATATTTGCAATGCCAGACCTAATAGAATTACTGCAACTCTAGCTATCAGGCTTGAATATTGTTTATTTGCAATACCAACAGGCTCTGTAAGGATATCTGTTACTGCAGAGCATGTTTTTCCTGCTCTCTCATACTTGGAACTCTATTGATGTACTACAGGGAGTGAAAATATGTTTGAAGGAACTGGTTCAATGTTTATTCACTTGCAATGACACAACTCGGGACCACATTTGTAGAAATGTAGTTGCCACTCCGCTAGAGTGCCAGATTTCAAAGGATATTGTATGTTTGAGGTATTCAGTAGATACATGTCACTGTCAGAAGAGAGCAGCAAATTTACACTCCCAGGCTACCTCTGTCCATCTCCCTCTTACTGTACGCTCCCATTGCTGCTGCTAACAAAACACGGGAGGGATAGAAAGAGCACTCTGCACTTACACATTTCACGTTCCTGTTCCCAAAACTGTATTTCCATCCTAAGACCACAGTTTATTTCACTGTCTCATGAGTCTTGGGTATCAATAAAGACAGTCTCATTTTTGTGCTCAGTCCTTATTTCCTAATCTCATAGACAATATATTTTAATGGAAGGACACCAATTTACCTGGCGACCTGGTTCATTGCCTTCAGGAGTTACTCAGAGCTAGATAAAAACTTGGTTGTCCCTTGACTTTGTGAGCTCCTTGCTTGGAGTTGCAACGTGCTACTTAGAGGCCAAGGTCCTTCTTAGGACACTGGTCTAGGTCCATTCTTAGGACACTGTGCTAGGTCCATTCTTCCTCTACTGGTGAGTTACTGATGTATACATAATTCGATCTTGCTGGCAGAGAAAAGCTTAAGCATAACTACAGTGGCATAGAGAAGAAAGCTATGGAGAGAAAGGTACTGGTGCCCCAAGTCCTATTTCACGCTTACGTACAGGGAGTCAGGAGGGCTGGAAGAGAGATACCATAAACAGTCATTCTAGGGATTGAAAAAATGTAGGCTTGCAAACTTAGAGCAAGGAGCTTCATGTCATGTAAAGACACACACAGAATGTGTTTATAGGCTTTGCATCCTGTCCTGAGCTAATGAAATGGGAAACAGTGAGTCAGTCTCAGTTTCTCATGTTATTTGAAACGCATGGAATGATTATACGGTTGGCTGTCTCAGAGGAAACAAAACAGAAATAAGTGTTTGAACCATGCCTTAATTTTCCAAAAGGCCGAATAAATCCAGCCACTATCTATCCAGACTATCTCATCTTTGTTGTGGCAAACTGCAATAAGCTCGTTCTTCTTGGGCCTGGTTAAAAAATAGGAGGATGAGACTGCAGTGGACCTCAGTACTGAAAAGCGAGATGCACTTTCTGTTCCAAACATACTTGTCAGTTTTCCTGGGCAAGATGTTGTTGGACATTAAGCTTCTGCTGAGCTGAGTTTCTGTGGCTTCTCTTTTCCATTTGGTTTCCTCTGCACAAGCAGTGGAAAAATGTATCATGTTTCTCATCAGCCCCAAAAGGGGATGGATACTGTCTGCGTTGGTTTGTCTAAGCTATAGTGTCAGATTTCTTTTCAGACCACTAGTGCCAGAAGAGGACATCTTAGAACATTATAAAATACCTGATTATAAAGAGCCTATTGTACCTAAGTACAATGCAATACTATAGCTTTCTCAGCAGCCAACACTATGGCTATGCTTGTATCCCAGCATCTATTATAAACATATGTTTTCACCCTCTCATAAAAGGAGCCACTGAAAAAAAACATGTCCAGATTCCTCATTGCCCAGTTTTGTTTCTGTTTGTCGACATTGTGAGATTTGAGAGGCTTGGGCTACTTCTTAGAGGACCCTGGGAACTTCTGAGCTGCAGGACAAGGGGCTGGAAAAAGGGAGAGTTACAGGACATTTGGCAGCTGTGCAGAATTTAAGGTTGAGCAGATAGAAAGTATGCAGGAACTGCCGGGCCAGCACACTCATTTCCTGCATCTCTTATTCTGTCACAGAAGTGAGGTAAAGAGACAATTCATAATGAACAGCTTTTTCTGCAACTCAAGAAGCCAAAATTCACATATTATGAATTTTAGACTAAGTTATTCTCCAAGACAATGTTTAGGAGACATTTTGTTGCACAGAGCTGCTCTTGAACTTAAGACAGCTCCTCCCTGCTTGGCATTTATCTTCATGATTTATTTTCTTTTAATTTTTTTTTTTTCAGCTATCTACCATCTCCTCCAATCCAACTTCCAGCATTGATAGGCTTGAACTCTTTGTGGCTTAACCTCCTTATCCAGAACTGCCTATTACTGCTGCTCCTCAGCGTCTGGCTTCCCAAGCCTTCATTCCTTTGGTGTATTTCAGACTTCCTGTTGTTGCTATCTGAATGAGTCCTGCTGGCAAGCACTTTTTGACACATGCAAAATACAATGCATGTCCGGTCTGATAAGGAAACAACATCGCCAAGAAAAGTGGGTAGAATCTCTGTGCCAAAATATACCCCCAGCATTTCAACTTCCTAGTAGACTGCATATCTGCCCCTTCACAGATATCACAAACATTTTCCTGTTGTCTGCATTTCTGCTCTCCAATTTATTCAGCAATACAGAATGGACTAAATGCTTTCCACAGAATGTAACAGTTATGCAGTAAGTAGCGAAGTGAAAACAACAGTAGCTCGGGCACCTGCTAAAAGCAGGTATTTCAGATCATCCAGATAGTTGGAAAACGCACAAAAACCCTCACACATACCTACTTTTGGTAATTTGTTATATTGCTGGACAGTTTGTCATCAGGAATGCACCTATTCGCATTCATCTCTGCTTACACTTATGTAAAATTTTGTTCCAGAGAGCTCGGATAGTAAGACTTTTTTATGGGAAAAAAACCCACCAAACAACAGACAAAAATGGACTACCAGCATTCTGTGCTGCCACGTACTTATTTAGGACTGTTCAGTAGCAATGGAAAATGCTTATAGTAACAAAAAGCTGTTAATAAACTATTACATACTATGCCAATCACCTTTTTAAATTAACCTCATAGTACATGCTGTTATATATTTGGAGTTATAAAACTATGCTCAGGTATTTCAGCACCATGGGTGTTTGCAGCAACAACACAGTATCTCTATTTAACATTAAAAAATGCTCATTTGGACTCAAGGCCTATGCAAATAAGTTGGGTGTACCATGAGAGGATGGCTAGGCAAAGAATAGCTTTTAAAAATGGCTACATATCTCCTACATATCTCCATGAAGAACAGGACCACATACAACATACATATTATGCTCCAACAAGTTAAGACAACATATTTTCCTTTACAGTTGGATTAAGTTAGGAGACTGTTAATCCCCGTGGCTCAACTGAAAAGCAAAACCCCAGTTAGCTCTGGTAAATCAACTGGAGTTATACTCTGAAGTTCAGCACTTCAGACACTGAAGTTACTACTTTGCTTTCATTTTTGTTCGGTGCTGGGAATAGCAGGTGGACATCAATTACTTCTACAGACTAGTTATTTTTGTTTCTTGATGGATGGGAAAAGAAAGGAGGAACAATGACAAGGCTGGAACAATGCAATCCACACAACTGTAGTTTCAGGCTGAGTACCCTAATCACATTCAAGAAGGAAGTAAGCACTCAATAAAACTACGGCATATTGTTTTCACCTGACTTTCTGCTGTTTGAACAGTTTGGCTGAAGACAGGGACTATTGTTATCAACAGGAGCATATAAAAACAGGTAAAATATCTGTCAGAGACAATGAACCATGGTTTGTGGCAGAGACCTGACTCCCATTCCTCTAGGGCCCTTGCTATCCTGAGAGTCTATGAGGTAAAATTTCAGTCTGGAAAATGAATCATTTATCAATTTATTAATCCACTGGTTATCTAACTTTTTTCATCACCCACAGATATGGATGCCCATTTTCAGCCTACATGTGCAAACCACAGCTGGGGAGAGTGGAGTCTGGTCTGGGTTTCTCCAGTAGAGAAACAAGATGAAATGCAAAGTCTTTCAAGGGCTTGCTGAGGTGGCAATTCCTCATACACAGACTATCAAATCCATGTGTTAACAAATATAGGTAGAAATAGCCAAAACCTGTGAAATGACATGTTGTATCATCACATCCACTGAAGTAGCTGTAATGATAGTACAAAATTCCTCCTTTGCAGAAGTATTACTGTATGACAAAAAGTTCAGTTTTACAGAACATCTTCATCTGCATTAGGAGAAATGTAAAGTGTTGGCAATTGTTCAAGTACTCATTGGAGAAACCCAAGATTTTCATTTAATTTAATTGGCATAGACCTTTTCTGTCACGTCCATTGCCCAACAGAGCTTTACAAGAAGAGGCTGTTTCAACATAGCTCATAGCTGCTGGTAATCACTATATAACCTGATGCTTGGATCTGCTGTACAACTAAGACTGGATTGGCTCAGTGCTTGAAAGAAAAAAGCATCGGAAAGCACACGTGTTTCAGGAAGTAATATCTAGACATTAGCACTGCTCCAGCAGAATGCCAATGAGCAAGGGGTGAGAGGAGCAATACCTCACTGACAACCCACTGCCAGCCCCTCCTCTGTGGTCTCCTTACTTTGATTGAGTAGTTTATAGCAATCACTCCTTACTTTTGGAGAGGGGGAAGGAGGAGGGCTTCTAGACTTCAGTTCTTCTGTAGAAACTGGTATTAGAAAGACTTTTGTTTCCCTGGGATCCTGTTTGGCTGGGAGGCCCTGAGGTGAGTCACTGAACCACCCACAGAGAAAAAAAACAGGAAGAGTCACAAAATCCTTCAAGAATAACAATGACTGGGAAGTGTCTTCATCCAGGCTAGATTGCTGGTTACTGACAACATTCTCAATTGCATTGGAAATGTTTCTTTCAGGCCATATTTTTATTTTATTCCTTCTTCTAAAATGAATTTTTTCATAAAATCTTGCAAATAGTAGCACTGATGGAATACTATTTATCAAGCTGACTATTTAGTATTTTTTTTTTACTTTTTGTTGAAATATTTATTTGATAAAGGATTTTTTAAACATTTGGTCATTTTCAGAGCTGGCAATATATATCCTTGCAGTCCATGTTTTGGAGACTAAATAGCAATATTAGCTGAGGAATTTAACTGAAAATAATATTTTCTGGTGTTCAGCCAGACCAGATCTGTGCTCAAGCCAGGCCAAATCTGCTCTCTAGCCAAAGTTACAGGGCAGATTCTTCAAACCCTTCCAGACCAGCCTAACTTTGCTCCCAGTGAAGTCAATTAAAAAGCCCCAAACCAACTTTTCACCAGTTTCAGTGAGCAGCATAAGGGCTGATCACTTTGGAAAAGTCTGCTCACATCTATTCTGCACTTATTTTAGTGACAGGTTAACAAATCTGTGCTTTGATTGTGTAATGATTATTCCTATTAAATTGAGCTGGATGTCTTAACCTACAAAGTTATACATGCAAGTGTTGATAGAATTAGGCCCTGGAGAAAGAACTGTGGTATGTGAATAGAAGCCCTGTATTTCTATTTTCTGCAAATCTCCTGCACCCTTCTCCAGCCTCATATTACATTCCCATTGTATTAGTATGTTGGCCTCACTCAGAGTAGGAACTACATGGAATAGGGATTATCTTTATTTCCATTGGGCTTTAGCCCAATTTATGGGACAGAAGAGAATCTGCCAGTTAGAAACAATGCCACCACCAAGAGGAATTTTCCCTTACATCAGATCTAGGATTGAGTTAGTTGTGAACTCACTGAACCATTGGCCTGTGACATTCACTGTACATGAAAATGAGCGAGTATGGGCAACACTAAGTAGCAGGGCATGGAACAAGAAGCACGCATCACTTTTGCTTTAAAAGATGAGCCAGTTGTGATCTACATGTCAATGAAAGCACCTGATATTGCCCTTCTGCAACTCAGCTGCTCCTTATACAGGAATCAGCTGTCACTTATAATCACACATGACCTTGCTAATGTGACTTGCAGATACCTGAGTGCCCAACTGTTAGAGTAACAAAAGAGTACCCCATTGCAAATAGACTTGTCATGGTCATTAACAGAGAAGGCGCTCGCAATAACATGTCCAGTTCTTCCTGATTCGTGCACCTCCCATAAACCATGGACCTAAAGACTTGGCCGAACACTTCTTGTTGTCGTGCTTTCAGTATTACAAGACTTAACACAAGACTTAACCAGTTCTCAACAGTTTTGACATGCCTTCCATTTCCCTGCAACGAGCATTGCTTCAGTTTGTTTTTTGCTCCCTCTGTTGCATCTTCATACACTCAAATTTAATTTCTCTGCTTTGTACCTGCACTGACAACAAGTAACATTTCTCCTTGTTTATACAACAGGCAATGCAGTATATACTCAGCTGGAGTGGATTCTGACCATATGACTACCTGGCAAACCTACACAACTAAGGCCTCACTAGCCAAATTATTCTCCTGGAGACCATAAAAACAAGAGAAATAATTGGCCAGGAGAGAAAAACTAAGATAGTGCTCACACTTCTGTAGCTGGCTGATATTCCTTCTCAAGTTACTATGGAAAATTACTTCAGATGTGGAAAAGCTGGGGATATTTTACTGCTAAAGTCCTCCTTCGGTTTAACGCAGTTATCAACTTTTGCCAAATGCATTTCCTTGGTCAGTAAAAGCAGGGAAAGCTCCTGGCAGCCTTCAGTTAATATGTCTGAACTTCTGTAATGTTTGACGATGAGCTGTGGCATGGGTGACAGCAAATGTTTTGCAAACGCTATCTACTTACACAAGACATCAAGAGAACCTAGGAATCTCCAGCTTGCATTTGGAAAAAAACTTCACAAAAATAAAAATATATAAATCAGAAATGGGCTGAAACTGAAAGTCAGCATGCTTCAAAAGTGGGTGTCTAATGTTAGGCTCCTAAATCCTTTTTAGCCACCAAGATTAGTAGCTTGATCTTTGCTACTGGTAATCACCCAGCAGGTTCTGGGAAAGTAGGTTATTTAGGCACCTAAATATGGGGTTTAGGAGCCAAATTTAGTCTCTCAAGTCTGAAATCTCAGCTGTGCATTCTCGACCAAGGACAAATAAGAGCACCTGGATTTTCAGTTACTATTAGAGTTTTACTTCTAGGTCAAACACAAAATAAGAAGAGCTCTAATTTTCTGGTTCCATTTTAGACACAACCCCAAATCTCACCATTGCTGTAGTTATTCTGTAGGTGGAGGAGAGGAAGGATGGCAGGGCCTGTGGCAGGGTCCCAAGCACCAGAACAACCCCAGGACTGCAGCTTTGCTTCCTTTTCTCCCCCCAGCTGTTTGGGAAGTTGTTTAAGGTCTTCCTGCATTTCCCTCAGTTGCTTCTTTCTTTCCATCTCATTATCTATGTAAAAACCACTTGTAGCCTGTCTGCCTGCCTGCCCTCCAGTACGGCACCAGGAGCTCTCACGTAGCTTTCAGCCCACGCAGTGGCACCATTCCCACCTCCTGCAAGACAAGGGACCCCTGAGGTCCCAGGGATCTCACGCACTCCAGCTACCAAAACTGCTTGCCTTTTTCTGATGAAAAAGTTGGTTTGTCTTTCCTATGTAACTGGTAACAGGATTCCTACGGGGAATTGGAAGATAAAAATAAAAATAAGCTATTTTAATTGGCTACTTTTAAAGAGGCTCTGTTTTCCTTGTCAAGACGCTCTGGAACACAGAAAGCATAACTCCAGCTATGCTTGAAACCAAAACCTAGGCTAAATCTTAAGCAGAAGCTGAAGCCAAAGCCAAACCAGAAGCACAAATCAAAACCAAATGTGTAACTATTCCTAGAAAGTCCTCTTTTCAAATAAAAATGTAATTATGCCCTTATTTTCTCAAGCCTAGCCTATACACAAAAGCTGTAACCATTTTACTAACCCTTTTTAGAAGCTGATTTTTATTTTAATTAGGACAGCCTTTTTATGTCCTTTTAGGTTATTCTCAGAACACCTTGCACTGATTTGTCTTAATTCACTCCTTACAGGTCAGGGCAGTTTTTGTCTCTGGAGTCCTTGGAATGAACACACTATATATTTTTCTGTCCGGATTTTTTTTAGTGGCTACACCTGAATCATTTTATGAAAAATAAGAATCTTTCTGAATTCCTCAATTGAATTTAGTGTAAGACTTGTATTTTTAAAGAAATTCATGTAAATCACCCTCTGCAGGATTGCAGTGTGGACTGTGGGATAATAGTGTTGACTGGTCATAGAGAGGTAGGGAATTAATACAAAGGAGCAGTAAAAGTAGTGTGAGGAAGAAGCTTTCTTGAGCCCGTAGCCACCCTATTCAGTGAGTATAACAAGGTAGCAAACATTGTTCCTGAAAGGTCTTAGAAAGATTACAAAGCAAAAATTAAAAGGGGAATGATGTGAGCTTAAACCCTTAAATATTCCTTAGACAGAAGGAGAAAACACTTTCACAGGAGAGTGGAGCTCCTGCTTTGTAGAATGGCTTTGGGTTTTTTATCTCGTAGAACTGCTCTCTGAAATCCACTGCAGCAAGGTGATTAAGAAAATAAGATGAGGACAACAATGTGAGACAACATAGATTAAGTGAACAGATGCAGTATGCTGTTGGAGCTGTAGTTTCAAGAGCTCACCCATACACAGTTATTCCACAGATTTTCATGGACACTTGTGCCCAAGTACAAAATTAAGAAACTTTGCAAATCAATTTTCAAGGACTTCTCCTTGGATCTTCCCCTTGGATCACTGCCATGTATGCAAGACTCAGATCATGAATTCAGGGATGGCCACATCCTGGCTTTAGTTTCATCATCCTTGTTGGTAAAATAAAGTTAGTAAACTGAAAAGAACTACTTAGTGGAAGATAACTGCAGTAGCTGAAATGTAAGATCAGCTTGGTCTTTGCTAATGTGGCTGATTTGGTGGAGATTAAAGAGCAGCTTAATATTGCAGCAAAGGAAACTGTATGAGCAAACATTATTACAATTGTGAAAACACCCCACCTATGATTTGATGAAAGCAGAGCCCCACAGTAATTACCAGAGTCTTATGTGTATTTTCAGTTCTTTCGTTAGTCAAAAGAAAGCAGGAAGGGCTGTGCACTGATTCTTGGTGATTCATTGATTTCCTTCCTTCCATCCCTAGCTAGAGCTTTCTGGACGAGTCTGCACCCATCGACTGGTGCGTGTAGCGCTGCAGTTAAGTAATGCCCAGCGCAAGACAGACCCACCAGCCCGTTACTTGCCTTCCATGGGAGAGCAGTGGCAACATGAGCACTGTCCTCCATAAATGCCCCCACTGCCTCCTGGTGAACCATAGGGTGCTCTGAGGAATACCTCTCACATCAAGTGGTACTCTGCATTCCCCACCAATGAACCCTGCAGCAGACAAGCATGGCACAACCTTGCGGTCACCAGCCTTCTCTTGCTTTCATGGCCTTACAGACCTCTCTATTCTGTGTCCCTGAGAAACAAGGCTATGGATTACCAGCTCAGAATACCTACCTCAAAAGAAAGTTGTAAAATAAGAAAATGTAAGTTTTAAATACATCTGAAGGTGTTCTCTTCTCTGAGCTGTCATACAGGATTTCTCTGAGGCACCTCTTAGCTACACTAGTTCAGCTAAACTCAGTAAAACCCTTCCACCGAGCCCTGGCTTATCAAAGAGGTTTCTCTTATTCCAGTTAGATCAGAGATACCTGTTAAGATGTTACTATGTGAAAGTTCATCTTCCAAGCAGCTCTTAAGTCCTAATTTCTCATTTTTTTTTTAAAATAATAATTTAAATACATCAGTCTATGGGAACTTAAATGTGTACGTGGGCTTAAATGAGCTTGTGCATCTGCAAGGGTATAAATGAAATAGCATTCCAAACTGTCCTGGAAAGGTCCTGCAATAAGCTGATTTCTCCAACTGTACCCCAATGCCTGCTTAAAAAAAATTCAGGCAAGGGTATCTTCACAACATATTTCATGACCACAAAACGTACCAGGATCCTCATGTCTCAGCTGAAGGTTGCCTGATAGTCCAGCTGTGTGCCTGGAATTTAATTGTGTTTCGACCTATGTCTTTGGAAGCCCTTGATTATTTATGGGATAATTTTAACAAACAAGACCAAGGTTGCTGGAATAACTTTTTCAAATTTCTTGAGTACTAAGCTCTAACTACATTTTTTTTACTGGTCAGAGTATCAGTAATCAGACCAGTCAGCCATAGAAAAATTACAGAAATGGTAGCCTTCTTTAAAATTTTTGTCTGAAGCAACTGACATTGGGGAATGACTCCCACTGGACTGTGAACTGTAAGTGGGCCTTGGTTTAGATTATGCTCTTTCTATGCAGCACTTTCCTGACCTGCCAGTGTGGAAATCCGTTTGACTTGAGAAGGAACAGGGATAAATACCTGCTGAAAATGCCACCTTTAGTCTTCTTTTTATCTTCAAACAACCCATGTAAGCTCAGTGAGATTATTTCAAAGAAAATTTTAACATATAAATACTAAAAGCAGCTCCACAGTTCCACTGAATTGCCTTTTCAAGTCGTTGTTCCTTTTATATCTTGGGTCTTGAAGCAGTTTTTGCACAAAACAAACAGGCTAAACATTATTTCTGTGTTACAAAAAGAGTGGCATAATTCCTCAATATCTAAAGTCAATTGGAATTTTCTCAGTAATGTGGAAAGGGGCAAAACCTGGCCTCTAATGGCTGTAGTACTTACTGAGAACCATGGCAAAACAGCTACTGAGTTTAATAGAAGCTAGAGCTGCTCTTAGATTTCTACACCCTTTATTTGCATTGCAAGAATGATCCAACTGCCCTCTTGTATTTTCCCTCTCTTGAGCAGGATCCCAACACCTGTTCTTGTCCAGACTTTTCTCTGTATCCAAAGTTCCATGTATTCAGTTTCAGAGTCTTATTGCCCAGTTTGCAGTGGCATTATGTCGCCCTATCTAGTAAAAGGACATGGTTCAACTCTCAGCAAAATCAGTAAAACCAGTTCCACTGACATCCCAGCAATGTGAACCAGACATGGATCCATAACTGAGCCTTCCTCCATGGCTCTTCTGCTCTTTAGCCTTGAATTCCTGCAGCTTTTCAGAAATTCTCTCTGCTTTTTCTTCCAAGGCTTTCAAAACAAAACTGATAAAATTATTTTTCTCTCTGCAGCTTTTCAAGGTTCTTTAGACAGAACAACCAAATAGTGAATGAAAAAAAACACCCACATTTGGCTTAATGTTCTGTAAACAGAGGTTTCAGGAGTGATATTGTGAATAATATAGGACCTGCTAAGCCAGGGTAGGCAAATGGAGCCTCTGGTTCTCTGTAATTCTGTGAATTACAGATCACACATAATTGTCAATCATTATTTCCACATATTTTCCTCCACATCACTAGCTGAGATAGTGGAATTTGCTGTGCACAAGATTTTTTCTTAATGATTGCAAAAGTGAAGGGCAGCTATAACCCTGGCCTGAAGAGGAGGGCAGGACAAGAGGAAGAATCAGATTCCCGTGGGTTTTACACAACTGTCATAGGATATTGGAGCCACTGCTAAGAATCACAACTGACTTGTTGCCCATCATGGGTCCAGTGGAGCAGCAGGGATTAAGACAATACCACTGGAGTTGTTGAAGGGGACATACAGCCCCGACTGCACTCTGTAACTATGTGTGTATTTTGCAGCTCCTCACTCCTGGGAAGGAATGCCTTGCTCTGTTCTTATTTCAGACCGACAAAACTTGAATTAAATTACTTAGTAAAATTACTGTCTGCTCCAATTCCATCACTTAGATATTTTGTAGACCAGAGAAAATTGGCTACTTGTTTTTCTAAACAGAGTGAGGGGGCTCCTCACTTATTAAAGTTGGCTGCTTAATATCACCCTCCCAAAAACTTGTTCAAAGTACCAGTAGCAACACTGTCTATCCCTACAGGTGAAAGTCCCAAGTCACATTTCGGTTCTTACTTATTTCCAAATCCCACTGACTTCCCTCACTGCAAGTGGCTCGGGATGTGATATCACATCTATAAGAGATGTGCATTATTATTGTGTTAATGTGTATGGTAATATCTTTTAAAGTAAACTAACATTTCAGTACAAAATGCCGTCATTTTTTCAGTTTCAAAGGCATTTTTTAAGTTAAAATGATGGGTAAGCTTCATTCTTTCCTTTTTCTTGTCTTGTTGCAACCCTTCCATTCCAAAATCAGAGATACCAGGCTTTGTCCTGAAGGATTTTTTCTAGCAGAATTGTGTCCCAAATACTAAGAGTATTAGTATCATCCAAGGTGGATAATTGGCAATCCCAAAAGAACTGATAGGATCTGTTGCCTATATATTACTAGCTCAGGGCTATGTAATGGCCAGCTCTAATTGATTTTCTTTCTTTCCAGTCATACAAGTATAAATCATAGTTAGTAATTCTCTCAAGTAATTTCTAAGATAATGAGTGTCTACAGTAAGCATGCTGCCCCCACAATACCTTTGATGTGCATTCTTCCTAGGACAGACAAAAACCCCTCATTCTTCATCCTGCCATTAACCACAGATTGGAGATTTAAACATGTTAAACCAAAGCTCAGACTACAGTGGTACATGATGCAGAAGTAGAAGGGACTGCATATATGCGAGTTCCATAAAAAAAAAAAAGCAGAAGCAGACACTATTAAAGTGTACTGATCATAACGCAGCCCCTCCCTGGTTCCCACTGCACTCAACTACACTTAACAAGTCACACAACGCAGTAATAGCTACCCTCACAAAGCTCTGTATAGAAAGTGGCACAACTGAGTTGTGGAGTTCCAGGACTTTTAAAGCTGGTTAATTGGACCTTTAAAATGTATTAAACATCTATTGAAATGCAGGCCATAATAGCCCCCAAAGGAGAAGGGCTTTAATAGCTTTATGTATTTATCTATATAAGTGTATATATGTATTAAATATATAATAGAAACGTTGCTATATAAACTTATTAAATAAGCATAGAATGAAAAACATTTTTTACAGAAACATAAATGAGTACATGAAAGCAAGGGCAACATGGGTGAGCAGAAGATGTAAATGTACAGCAGATTATTTTGCAAAAAGACTTTAAAAAATAAGAAGTCAAAGCCTTTTGTTTAAAGAACATTCTGCAACATCCCCAAATAGGATATAAACAACATAGCAGCCACAATGAAGTGCTCTATTTCCTCAAATAAACAAATTATGTTAGTTAACAATTGTAAGAGACCGACAGAAACTGAAATAATATCCCAGATCGTTTAGACCAGTTGAGCTGTGCTGCGTGCATATAACAGTAGGAAAAGCAAGCAAATCTGGCACTAACCCAGTTTCCTTCTCTCAAAGCTGGCTGGTAGTAGCTGGAGTGATTTTGACATTACTCTGTACCATGCTGAATGCTCGCTGCCCTCCCGGGCCAGAACAGCAGTGAGAAACCATCTGGACATAAGGAAGCCCCTTTCTCTTCACCAGATGCTAACACAGGACTCCTTGGCTGTTACAGCCAGGATTGGGCCCATTTGGACCAATGAACCAAATGCATCCCACAGCATTCACATGGGTGTAATCATTGCTCTGCATATAATCAGTACGTGTTTCTATATTAACCTCCTTCCGTATTTAAATGGAAGTGTGTTTATGGCAATTGAGGCAGGTGGACCAAAGCCAGAATAAATCTAGCATACATAGTCTCAGATCAGACATATGTACAGCAAAGCTGTTATTTGTATAACTACAGAGGTGTATTGCCTTCCACAACTTTTTTCTTTCTCATTCTTTACTCAGGCAAAGTTAGCGGGAGTTTCTCCTGGGGCAAGAGCTGACCTGATTGCTAAGTTAAACATTTCTTTGTTTCAGGTAGCATTCATTTTAAGAGATATGTTACATCAAATGCATATTACTTTTATATTAATAATGTACTACACTGCATACACATATACATATATGTATGTAAAAATTGCAAACCATTTCATCACAGTTTGTTGGGAGAAAAGCCAGAAACACAGCCATTGCTACTGCTTAAAGCAACGTGCAGGCTGCAGCATCAGTCCCTGTTTCCATGAAATCAGCACCTTTCATAAAAATTCAGATGATTTACCACAAACTATATGACAGTGGGGTTTTTCAGGTGGTCAGCCCTGGCCTACCTCAAATAGGTGGAATGAGAGTTAGGATAATGCTGAAAATTGTCACTCATTCAGGTCAATCACTCTGAGATGGTTGCTAAATTGCATTACGCTTCCAAATGAGGAATGAAGCCTCTGGAAGGGGTTCCTGCTGCAAAGGAATAGAGTCTCTGCCCACTGATTTCACAGGGAGTCTCACCAGGCCCAAAGTCAAATGAGGAGAAAAGTGGTCTTGTGTACTTTTGACTCCCTTTTGCTTTCCAACATCAGGGTACAGAGGTTCAGATAGGTGAATAGGCGGACCATAAACAATGATCTCTGCTTCCATATTTACTTAGGAATGCTATACTTGGCAGCGCATGTTTCCAGTAGCAGAAATCTCACTTCCTGATGTCAATATAATATTTGGCAGTTAACACATGCTCCCTGAAGAAAACCATGGCATAGTTTGAACATAGTGTGCAACAGACTACGATGCTCAGATGCACTGGCTCTTATTTTTTGACAAATCTTGCACCAAAATGTGCAATACAAGAGAGAGACAGCTTAGACACACAACCCAAGCAGATTGTGGGCTGTTGGTCTGAAAAAAATGAGAGTAACTATTGGAATATTTTCTTTGCATATGAATGAATTGCAATAATCCCAGAATGAAGACAGGCTTTTGGCTATTTTGTGAAATAAATATTTTCCTTGTATAACATTGCCCAGTGGATTAAAAAGCAAATTAAGTACAAGCCTGTGCCTACATTATCTAAAGCTCCAGGATCCTAGGAACCACTGTCTTGTACAGCATCACATGTGCACAGCATCATTAAGAAACGCCAAGGCCATATTTTAGTCTGTTCTGTATACAGAAGAGAAGAAGGATTTTAGCCACAAAAACATCTCCCTATTATACCCTAAAGTATGCAATTTCTTGGGAAAAAATCATGAATTCTAATTTGTTTTTGAAGGAAGTAATCTTTTTTCTTGGCAGATCTGATAAAAACAGCCCATGATTATCTAATCTGAAGGTCATGTCACACTCAAATAACTAACCTATCTACACAGTGGATGGAAATTCTGCTGTCACCACCCATCATGACAACTGTCAACAAAATAAAAGCAATGCCGCTGCCTGCCTTCCTGGTACATCCCAAAGTGTCTGGATGGTAAAAATAAGTCCTAAGAACAAACAAACCAAAATCTGTAATATGTGGATATGCCAGTAAACTTTCAGACAGGAGAAAAACAAAGGTCAAGAGGAAAAGGTGCTTCAATAATAACCATATCTTTGCAGCTGCAGGAATTTAGCCATGCTGCATTTCGGAAAGCAAGAGGGGAGGATGGGCGTAGCTCTGAGGAGCCAACATGCTGTTCTCTGAGTAGATGTGTTAGAGAAGCCTGGTCTTCCATAGGTTCCGTCACTCTCCTCTCTCCCTTTCCACCTCCCATGCTCTACCCCCACCCTTGCAATGCTTTCATTTCCCCTGCTCCATTCCCCCTCCACATGCCCCACTATACCTTATTGCTCTTACCGGCACTACCTCTCCTCGACCTGGCTCCAAAAAGCATGTGCTGGCCCGGCACCGAGAAGGCAAACCATGGGGTCAGCAGCGCTGATTTCCCTCACAAGGGACACAGCACAGGGGGTCTCCATCCTCTCCTCTCGATCTGCCAGTTTTTGTATAATTCTTCAGGGCTTCATCTCTTTGAGACCTTTGCTGCTGGGTGAAGTTTCTCCATGAACCCAGGAACTGCTGGACGTAAAAAAAAAAAAAAAACAGGCATGAGGCTTGTTGACCTGAGGAGAGGTGAAGATTATGTACCCGTCAATGGAAACTGTGCCCAGGGTTTGCTGACAGGCCCCGCTGGGGCCCCTGCCAGCAGTCATCTGCCTCCGACACCCTCACCTTCGGGCTCTCCTCACAGAACAAAACCATGAAGTAACCATTATTGAATAAGTCTCTTGTTAATAAATACCAATGGCATTGAAGCACACCTTAACAGGGGTGGAAGCTGTGACCAACCAGGTGCGCCCAGGCCTTGCCTGCCTGGGCCTGCTCCTCCCAGCCTCGCATCACTGGGGAAGGGAACAGGAGGAAAGATCAGGGCGCTCCTTGCCTCAGGGGATAAAACATGATAACTTACCATTTATAGGGAGTTGCTTCTCAGAAAAACAAAAAACACACCAACAAGCCACTCACTTTGTTCCTCACTGGCAAAGCGCTGCCTGAGGAAAGATCCCTGCTACGTTCCCAGCCCACAGCAGATGGCACTAACATTTAGTCAAGATCACAGCCATGGTTTTTCTGCTCACAGAGGGCAGGAGGTACTGGCCGCTAAGCTGAATGGTGAGGCCTTTTTGCTGAAGGTCTTTTTGCCTTTTTTTCTTACCCTAAAAAATAAGAAGTCTATTCCTTGTTAATACTTAAAAAAAACCCTCTGTTTTTTGTGCTACATCCTGCCTTCTCCCTTGCAATATGCAGGGAACCAAACCCAGCAGCAAGCTGTGGCCACCAGACTCTGATTTTAGCCTTCATTTTCTCTTAATCCATTGCTTAGATTGATTAGCTCCCTCTCGCTTACCGAGTGGTCATTACATTATTAACTTGCTGCAAGAGGAAGGGGAAGACTTGATTCACTCAAATCTTTTCAGAGCAAAACCAAGTAGTATCATTGTTAATTAAATCACCTGAACTAATTGAACTATTTGGGAAAAAAAAAAAAAAGAAATTGAAAGCAAGTGAGAAAGAGAAAACTTCTCCCTTTGTCTTCCTCTACTGAAGTGAGCACCTGAAAGCATAAAATTGTCTACTTCCTCTGAGCTTTTGCTGGTTTAAACACAGTATTTCCCCAGATCTTTTGTCTTTGCGCTTGCAAACCTGGCAAGGAAATGGCAAATGAGAATAAAAAACTTCTCATCATTAATTTTTATGTAAACAGCAAGTGTTTGCCATGCAGCTGCAGCAGAATGGTTTTTGTACAAGGTCTCAGTAAGTGCTATGCCCAGGGCTGGACTTAAAAGTGTGCTAGAAAGCCAATTTTCTTTGTATTACAGCAAAGACTGCGTGGCAAGTAAAGAGAGGAACGAAGGTAGAAAAAGAATCTAAAAAATATTGCTTGATCCTCCCTTAGGTCTTTCTGTCAGGCTGTTCCTGGAGCTGAGGAACCTGAACCAGGGCCCCTGAGTAGCGGCCTGGGGAGGGAAGGAGAGGAGATGCTTCCCCCTCAGTGAGGACCCAAGTAGCTTCATCTGAGCTGAGAGCTGCTGGTGTTCCCCAGGCCACTTTGTTGATCAAACCTTGTGTACTTGATATCAAAGAGCAGTGGTTTACATTTAAGTGGTATCTTTAAACACAAAGGGCTCCACATGTCTTTACAGTCTTTGTATCTAAATTACATCACCTCCTGCTGAAATTCAAACAGATATATTTGATATGCAAAATAGCTGTAGTCTAATTAAAAGCACTGCAGCTAGATTGCTCTGCATGCCATACTTGTATCTGAAGGTGGTTTTACCCTGTATATTTTTATGAGTTAAACAGCAGCTGTATGGGAGGATAACCACATCACCAGGACACAAATGCAAGGCTGAAAGAAAGATAACCATCTAATAATAATAAGGAGAAATACAGTGTAATAATAATAATAAATTTACAGTCTTTGTGAATTTGTAATTAATCGTAATGTCCCTTTTCGATCAAGACCACAATAGCACTATCACAGTCATGTTCCATTAAGAATTCAAGAAGGTCTGCTAAGGAAGACCACATTTTGTCTTTTCTGAAAGGAGTGAGAGGTGATTTTGCATAGAACCAGTCAGAACAGGAACAACTGCCAAAGGTTTACTGTAGTCAATGTAGAAATTTCTCTATTGCTCATGATAATGAATTTTCAGGTATAAGACAGCATGCAAATGGAGAGGACCATGGAAGTGATTTAAATATAGCATTTCAGAACAAAACATTGCTGGAAATACTTTTGTTTCTAGGTAATGTGAAAAAAACCCAGAAAACACAAAGGCAACTGTTGCAGAACTAATGAAGTGTTCCTAGTCCAACTCATATGTCATGTTTGTAACAAGTTAAATGGTACTTTCCAAGGATTCATCTATAGCTGAAGAGATACTCCTAGTAGAAGACATGTATAGCTCACTAATATCTTTGGTCTCCCTTATAGTAAAGATTTGCTTGCAAAGTCAAAGTACATCATGGGCATTAATGCCTAAATTCATGGAAGTATTTTTTTTTTAGTATTACGTATATTAGGTTTGTTAGTATATAACCAAAAGGGGGAAAAAAATCCATTGGCAGCTTGTTTCCTTTGATGAAAAGCGACTGAAATCACATTTAGAAAGCTGAAAATGTTCAAAATGCAATGCAACAAAAGCAGAATCACTTGCAGCTGATAATGCTAATGCTAATTTTATTAACCACCAGTAGTCTCCAAATGAATGATAAACAAGAAAGAATATTTTCCCCCCAGCTCATTCTCATTTCATACCTGTTGATATGTTTAGTTGGTAACAGATAATTCATCGTTTGATCATGGAAGCATGTAACAAAATCCTTTGAATATTTTCCTTACTTCTCAAAGAAATTTTGGAACTACATTTGACATCCCATTCCATCTACCTGGAATACTGTTCCCACAACCTGGTTAACTTTGTGTGTTCTCTTGGAAGATCTTCATTATGGTCCTGCTATTAGAAATTACTTTTTACATTACATTGTGAAAATCCAGTTTCTAGGTAATTCAGAATGCAGAATAGGGAACAATAAAAAAAAACTTTTTAGTGACTGAACACATCTAGTATTTCTTTCAAAATGTGCTTCAAGAGTTTAATAGTATGCCTTTGAAAAACAGAACAAGCTGGTTTCATCCATGCTGAAGTTCATGCTAATAGATGGACTGAGGTAATTGCAATGAAAAATCAATGACTAATTACTTCCTTATAAATAAACTCTTTCTTTTTTAAAATAAAAATCATACTAAAGCAAGAAAACTAGAAAAGATTTTTCTTTCAATGCAATTAATTCTTACTGTCTGATGAATAAACAAAGTTACTTGAATAGAATTTTTGTTTTAAATCTTTTTAGAACATTGTAATACTTTTTTTAAGAGTTCCATATTGTTTTTATGAAGACTATCACACAGTGTGCATGTGCTCATACTTGAATCAGGAAATGGTCCGATAGTCCATAGTTTACAGATAACTATAAACTATAGTTTCTGCTTCTGGGGTTTTCCCATCTTATACAATTTAAGGAATCTTTATGTTGTCATACCTGAACAGATCACAGAAATCTTCTAAACATCAATTCTTTGAGAGCAGAGTGGAAAACTGAAGTCAGCTCCAACCATTTCTGTAAAGAACACTATAAACTGATTTCAGTGAACAGATGTATCTGAAATATATTTGAATTAATAACACTTTTGGATGTGCCAAGGAGGGAGGGAAATAGAGGAGAAGGAGACAAGACTGTAGCCCAAGGCTTAATAAACTAAGGTGTCAAAAGAGCAGTTTTAGGAACGTAGGAGAAACTAAAGCAGACTAAATTCACTCTGTAGTGAGCTTTGAAACGTTCCGTGGAGTAGCCCAGTGCTGTCATGGGCCATCCATTCTTCCCAACGTCAGGAGCTACTCAATGCAGATGAAGACTATATTCAAGTACCGAAAAATATATAATTTGGTATAGATAGGAAAAGAATTGTGGTTACTCCCTGTAAGGGCAGGATCACACAAGAAATAGATTTTACATATGGCTAGGATTTTCTTCTATTTGCAGCTTCTGTGAAAAGGCTTTTTCCACTTTAAGTTGCCAATGCGTGAGCTAAATAAATATGTGGGCAATGGCAGTCCCTATCCTACAGGAAGCACACCAGAAAATATGTTTGTTCAAAAAACACTCAGTGGAACAAAAAATATATTTAACTTGCAGCTACAGGGCCACAGAGTTCAGCCCCATTTGACCAACTTTCTGCACGTTGATTCAAGCCTGCCGAAGACAATTTGTTGAAGTTCAGTAAATTCCTGACACATGACAGCAGTGTGGAGTCACTGCTATATGCAAGCATCTTTCAAGTGAACTTTTTGGTAAGCAAAAATTTTCCATTTTGAATGCACCCTAGTCACCAACATTTCCACAATACTTTGCAGCCATCACATCTGGTGCTCTAAGCTCCCTTTAAACTAATAGACACTTGAGTACTTTGAAAGGCCTTGTTCAGCTTTGGCTGACACCCAAAAACTGCGGAGAGCAGGGGCCTGGACCACTGCCCTTCATGACACTGGGAACTCTCTGAAGCTGAGCAATGGTGTGGGTACGGCTCTCATCAGCAGCTGCAAAATGCTGGTCTATGACAGGCAGTAGAAAATGGGAGCTTTACAACCACCTCCATATCCACGTTTCCAAAAAGAGGTCACCGGAGCTGCAAAGATGGCAGAGACCAGTGAGCCTGGCAAAGAGAGTAACCCTTGTGCCCAGCCTAAAACTGGAAAGACCTGAATAAAACTTCACACTGATTTTTAACAACCCCCATGAATCACCACTGGATGGAAGCTATGTTGTACTGGATAAAAGAAATAAACATTTGGCATAAATGTAAAAGAAGAATGAAAAACTCTCTCTTCTCTGTTTTTCCTTTCCTGTTCTATTAATTTCTTGATGTTGTTACCTCACTGTCTCCTGGTAGTCACTGCCCCTGTCCCACAGTCCTCTTTTAATATGCAACTTCTTACCCCTGCTCAGAGCTCCTGGTTTTCACAATCTGCCCTCAGATTTTACCCAGTAAATTTCACCTTAAATTACTTCCAAAACCTCCTTTGTCACCTTGGCTATCTTTTCTCCTTCCTTGGCTCTCCCTCTTTTCCCATCAAACAGATTGTTTCCCAAACTTCCCACTCCAGGTTGCCTGGTGTAATGTACTGGCTGTGTTGCTTTGTTTGCATTATGTCATCCCGCCGGAGGCGGCCCCCAGCCCAGAGAAGACATCACTACTTAGCAGAGACCAGCGTTTTATTTTAGCTCAGGTGGAGGTCGCCTGAGCTTCCAGCTCTGCTCCATTATCCACCCTCTAGCTGTACCTCTGCGTATCATTGAGAGGTGCCTCCTACACCACGCTCGAGGCTCGGTGGACGGGTCCATGGGAAGGGGATCCACACCCTGCAGAGCTGCAAGTAGGGGGAGACCCTCAGGGCACATCTGGCCGGAGCAAATCCTTAAGCAATGCGGTCATGAGAACCAAAGTCTCTGCAGGCATGAATGCAAGCATGCTCCTGCTTGTACTTTAAGGGCTTATTGTTACTATTTTTTATTTTGGCTAAATGTGCTTGGTTTGCCATATGTTCAGCAAACAGCATTGTGACCTAACTGCTACCACCACGCCAAATTTCAAAGCAAAGAGGTTGCAGTCATCTTTTAATATAGAATAAAATATTCCCCCTGCTTGGCTTTGATCCAGGAAAAAATACATCACCTTTTTTTAACTTGTATTTCTCAGGCACTAGCCTGCACCTTCCCAGGATGGTCAGTCTCATCCTAAATGGTTAATGTTTGGCTAAACTGTAAGCATCTAAAAACAGGATATTACAGCAGAAAACCGGATAAGTGCAGTAACAGTGGGAGCTGCAAGGCCCTTCCCAGTTGTCCTCTCTCCCCCACCCGTCAAAACAAGTAGAGATAACATCTGAGTGCATTTGTGTCTAGTTAAAACCCTGTGCAAGTTTATATACAAATTAAGCACAGATTTCTGGCTTCTGGCAAGTTTTGTTTGTGATTGCCAGCGCTGCAAAAGTTGACACGCACATCCAGGACTGTGGTGGAAAGAGTGCTTCTTGAAGGCATTCACATCAACACCACAAAAACAGCGTTCCCCCCTTCTCCTCACGGAATGGGGAATGGCCATGATGGATGGCAATCAAGCAACTCCAGGCTTGATGTGTCACCTCCTTCCTCACCTGCTTTTTTCTGCCCAGCTGGTGGATTCATCTTCACTGTGCCCTGCGAGGCACAAGGTAATGGCACATCTCAGGAGACAACAGGTTAAGGAAGTGAGATGGAAAGGAGTGATAATTTCTGCCCTAATTCCCTTCCACACCATTAGTTCTCAAACAGGAGGAGGAGGAGGGGACCACGTCAGCCACTGGCCTGTGCAGACTACCTCACCTGGGCAAGAGGATTCACACCCCCCGAGAAGAAACCAGCCCAACATTTGCACAGCTGTGGAGAAAGGGACCTGGGAGCTTTAACATAAAAAAGTTCAAATCGTCTGTTCCCTCTGTGCAATGATGCGTGTAAGAAAATGAAGGGGACAGTGTTTCCCCCTGTCTCCTTTTCTCCCATGCAAGGTAAGAGGCAATCTCGTTTTCAGCCTTCACATATTTCTGGACAGTGAGCTCTTTACTCACGTGCGTTTAGAGCCAGAGACCTGTACGGTGGCACAGGAACTGCTGGGACAGCAGTGGATGAGCAGATATAATCACCACACTACAGCTAAACTTATTCTGCAGGAAAGAGCTTGATTGTATGCGACTTAAACCACATTTGCTTTTGCTGTTAAAATCCATTTGTTGTGTGTTCATTATTACATCACCACAAGAAAGGGAGAAAACTTAGTTTTCTAGGAGTTTAATCTTTCCATGAGAATTCCTGAAGTTCCTCTCTTTATTAGATTTCCATTCAACTTTGTGTTTTGTTTTGTTTTTTTTTTAACATAGATGTGCCTAGAGCTGTAACGCAAGAGGCTGATCTGCTTTTCCATTGCATTCATCTGCTTCTGTGCCAAATCCCAACATGTCCAGAGTCATGCACGCTTCTTCCCTCCTTTAAAATAAGCGAAGGAATCCATGTTTCCCAGAAGAGTCATGAAAAAAAGGAAACCTCTATAATAAGCCACACTTCTTCCTGAAAGAGTGAAGCAGCAGAGAAGGGAAGAGGGAAAAATACTAAGGTAGGATGTGTTCATCCTATTAGCCTAGCAACAAAACACGCTGGAAGGCAACGGCGCTTTTGGCACTAAACACACTGGAAGTCCTCATGTCAACAAAACAAAACCGAATTCGTGATGGGGAAAATTCACCTTCACTTGATGTGTGTCATTTTGCCAGTGCCACCACTAGGGAAATAAATCCTGAAATACCCATTTTATGTGAGGCTCTATTTACCATAACAAGATAGATTTGTTCTGGAAATTTTTTTTGTCAATATATCCTTTGTTAGGCAGTACCTTCATCTCCTAGCAACAGTGTGGGGAAATCCATCAGAGACATGGAATTTAACTGCAAAATAGGATGGCTCACTGTAGCTTGTGCGCTTTTGGAAACCTTACCTGACATGCAAATATTTTCATGCACTTACAGTGCCTGTGTCCACTGACGGACTGATAAATCAAACTAGAGGACGGAAACTGAAAAAAAAAACACTCTCCCTCTCATTAAAAACAAACTGACCAAGGCACGTGAAATGCTGAAATAACTGCTCTGCCTCTTGAGAAGGCTTTTTCACACCCATACACATTTCCCACACCTCATGGAAAACTGGATGCATACACACCACATTTGAAATGTTTAAATGTCATCACAAAACAGTTTTTCCAGCCTCAGAGATCCGCAGTGTCATATTCCAAAAGGTACAACAGCAACAATCAGCCTCTTGTAAGCAACACAGATTCACCGAGCGGACAGGGGTGCAGAAGACGGCAACGCTCCTCAGGTGCCCGTGTCTTTCAAGGCACGTCCCAACCTCTGCATTTATTTTGTTTTTCTGTCTTCCCACAGAGAACCTGTGCTCCATTTTAAGGAAGTTAAGGGTGAGCTAAAATGCTTTAAAAAGTCTCTAAGGGATCTCTTTTAGTTGAGCTCTGCAACACCCCTTTGATCTGCATGCCATTCTGCCAGCTGTTTTTCAAGGTTCAATTTGTCCCTCAGGCTGGTCCCAGCTTCCCAGGAGGTGACTTGCCTGGGGTGAAGCTGCCACTGCTGCAGCTCAGCCTCTGCAAGCACAGAAAAAGGAGGGACAGTACTGCAGCCTTGTGGCCTGTCTGTGGCATGAGGAAATGGGAATTCCCTGTCTGTCCTGGCCTGGCCACATCTGGAGCCTTGCAGCTGATGAAGCTCTGCTGTGTCTCGTGTCACTCTACAAGGGAACGAACCCCTTGGCTTCATCAGCTGCGTGCTTCCAGAGACACACAGGCTGCAAAAAAAGGTCTGGCATGTGGAAATAGGCTTTGCTGGAGGGATGTTGCCACAGCCTTTGGGGAATGAGACTTTCTGAACACAAGTGTCCTCCACAGCACTCATGGTTTGCCTTTGCCCTCCAGCTCCCTGCGCACGTGACCCCGTACCAGAGCCTCCCTGCAAGCACTGGTGGGTGACTCACCCCAGTGTCCCCATCGGACAGCACTGCCTGAACCAGCCCCTCGCCTACAATAGGTTCTTATCGACACAATTGAAAGCCCAGTAAAGGCTCCTGAAGTTTTTGTGGGCTCACACCCACAGCCAACGAGAAACTTGATTAAAAAAGTAAATTGTATAGTTTAATCTCCCGTGCTAGCGCAAAAGTGATTTTTTATTTGCCAGATAAGAGAAATGTTCCTCCATCCCTTTGCTGCACATTCACAGAAGGGGCACAACAACAGGTGAAACTGCCTTTATACGTTCAGTAAAGGACATCTTCCAACAGACGTTGCGGAGGGGTTTCTTAACGAAAGAAGAGATAGCCCAGAGCTACAGTCAAGCACCCCTGAGGGACTGAGGTAGTGTCAAGTTCTTCCCACAGATCCTTATTATTTCAGCTGGGGAAAGAGGGAGCCGGCTGAAGGGGACAACTCTGCACCACTGAGCCAGCCTGAGACTGGGGTTGTTCCCAGGAGAACGTTAACAGCATCATCAAATCAAAACCAGTTTGCTTTTCAATTATGCCTTATAGACGTGCAAGGGCTGTAGGGGAGGGTTAATTGGCAATAAAGCAAATAAATAGCTCCCACTATAAAAACAACTATTCAGGTCCCCAATGAACTCTGAAAAGGCAGTTGGGGAGACAGGCTGGGGAGAAAGCCAGTCTTCGGCAGAAGTCTGTCCTTCCAAGAGGAAAACAGTACCCAATTATTGGGTATTGCATACTATGGGGGAGATCTCAGCAGGGACTTGAACTCACTTCTGCCCATACCTGGAATGAAAAGGCTTTTGCTGCAAGGAAATGCCAAGACCCTCTGTTCTCACTGCCTGACCCTCAAGCATTTGTGGAGAACATGGAAACCACCCCAAGTAAACCTCCTGCTTTAAAAAGGCATTTAAATGGGTGTTTCGCTTGTCATCTACCCTTCAATGAAATTAGTTTTCTGACTTGGGCATAATGATTTCAGTCACCATGAATTTATTTCCACCTAAGCTGTGTTTGCTCTTGAACTTTTTGCTATTGACTCGCACACATGTTTGGTATATAGAGCAAACACTTTGGTGTGAAACAACATCATACACAATGAGTCATCCGTGCTCTGGTCCACAGCCATCCCACAGAGAGCTTGTGCTGTCAGTCACTCTGTCATTTGCAAACATAGCTACAAACACTCAAAACCAGACAGTTATCTTGTATAACACCTTATGGAGAATCTGCCTTAAGCAAACAGGAGCCATGTTAATGTATTTTTGGAAAAGCCAGAACAGAACGATAGATTTATTGGTAAGAAATCAGGTTTTGGACTAGTTCTGTCTAAACAGATACATCTGAGTGAGATGATTTAAAAAATAATTATAAATTAACCTTTGACTTACAGCTGAACCTGTCCTGGTTTCCATGGCAATGTGCAGCTATCAACAAGCATTAGCTTCTAGTGTGCAGAAAAAAATGCTTTTACTCATCCTGGGGAATTGCACTAAATAAATTATCAGTAGTAACTCCAGGCATCCTGATGCCACTGCATTATTGACTGATAAACCTTTAATCCCTTCACCATGTACATACATTCATGTCAGAACTAACACCAGTCAAAAATGCAGCCCAATGTTTGAGAACTAAGGCATTTGCAAAATTTGGGCGTTGCCATTTTGTCAATTATTTGATGAGTAGCAGCCATAGACTGGTAAAACAATGTCAGACAAGACGAACACATGCCTTTATAGAAAGAAATTATCATAAGGCCTATATTCTCCTTTAAACAATTTGGAGATTGAAGTAACACATTGTTTGCATGCCCTCAGCACTAGGGCAGACATCAGTCAGTGTCAGCAAATACTTTGCTTGGCACATCACCGCAAAATTTGGCATCTCTTATTCCCTGAATAAGCACCTTGCCACTGGCATGATTCTGCATGAAAAATAAGCCCAAGAATTATTACCGCTAATTAGATTAATGATATACCTTCTTTTATATTAAAACGTTGGCTAATACCTGGTTGCAGAGTGAAGATAGTACAGTAGATAGCTCATTGCCACAAAATCGGGTCCAAAATCTTTCACTCCAGGATTATCTTGAGATGACAGAGCAATCCAAAATGCACAAATAGAGAAGTACAAGCCTGCAGTTAGGTGCCTCTTCCTCCTGATGGATGCAACCTGCAAAAGTGGCAGAGGTTTGTTGGCTGAGGTCTAGTATAAAAAGATGACACAAAAACTCTGATAGTTTTTGCCTACCTGAGCCAGATGTGACCTTTGAGAGTTCCCTAACATTTTACAGTTACATTTCACCAGATGCTGTGATTAAACAAGGTTAGAAATAGCCAAAGCAGTGCATAATCCTCTTTAAAAATGTGATTGCCCACACAGATATAAATACAGGCTGGTGTGCAATTATGCCATCCCCCGAGAAAGAGGGAGGCATGGTCAGAGCTGCTGCTGCTTCTCCCCTTGCTCTAGGTGGCGAGGGATGCAGCATGAGGGATTTCCTACCCCAAGCCCTGCTGAGCAAGGCCGTGAGCTTTGCTGGCTGCCCTAGACTACGGCACCCTGCCTTCAACCCCTCAGTTCCCTGCCCCTGGAACAGCTATTTTTCCCCACAGACACGCTATCGGAGGACTTAGAAAGCCAGAAGCACCATTCAGCCTTGAATCATAAGCCCAAAATGTGGTTGTACACTATCCCAGTTATACTAACCGAGGCTGCGGGCTGTCAATTTTAACCCATCATTGATTTTTCCCTATCGGCACATACTCTGGCTCCGGGGATGAAATCTGAAATACTTCAAAGCGCAGATGGCCCAGCTTCTGCTCGGAAACATGGCTTTTCATTCCTGTGCAGCCAGAAACAAAAGCTTCGCATCTCTTCGGAGAGCAGGCATTGCTCCACGACATTTACAGTTTTTCAGTTCAGCAACCAGTTCCTCCCTGGGGGACCTTTATGTCAGGAAAGACAGAGGGGAAATTGTTTAAAACTTCACACTTAAGTCCATATTGACATACAATGCCCATCTGCAGAGCCTTGTGCTATCTCTGAGGGGAGAGAGCTGCTGCCTCCCCTGCAAACAAATTCATTTGAGTGCACGCAGATTGGCCTAGAATGAAAGAGAAATCCAAAATCATTGCCAGCAAGACTCTCAGACCTCTCTGCAAAGGAGGCAGCCTCAACTTCTGCCCACATGAGTCTGAATAAACAGAGTAGATCCAATTACCTGATACCATAATCTGAATCAATGCATGGGGGTTTTTTTGTCCAGCCAATACGCCCTGTTGTTGCTCATTTATCTCGTGCAAAATTGAAAAAAAAATAAACACTCAGAGATCGTAAATTTGCTTTCCCAATATCGGCACTGAGGGTGTACTAAGGAAATTAATCTTGCGACTGATCAGAGTTGCTTCAGGACCTGTGATCACTGCAGTGAAGCTCATTTCCCTCAATAATATATATATATATACACACACACATATATGCATTTTTCAATCTGAATGGGAAACGTGGGAGTTTTGCTCTCCTCTTTCCCTACCCCACCCCTTTTTGGTCTGGGAACAGAGAATTCAAATTCCACTCAGCCCTGTCACAGCAAACAATTTCCAAACCATCTGCTATCTAATAAAACAACCCGTCTAGACAAACCTCAAGCCAGGCAACAAATCTGATATTATACTTGAAGTCATCACAATATTAACAACCTGCCATTGCTAACCTGTCAAGCTTCTTCTCTGGGAAAAGGGCTCACATTTACGGTCTCAGGCACAGGGACTGGAAATAGGAAAGAATTTTTTTCCATCATTAGATAGAGAAAAGCTGGTTAGAAGATGATCAGCCCAGCTTGGGCACCGTTTACACCCACAGAGTCAGTGCCTAAGAACGCAGTGAGCAGCAGGGAGAGGTGAGTGCCTGCTGGTGCTGGAGCTCCCAAAGCAGGTTCAGTGTGAGTTAAAGTTAGGTAGCTGGGGTCCCATCAGCCTCACCTACTCCAATATGATGGGGAGCCCAGTATATTCAGGATTTGCTGGCAGCCTGCTTTTGATTTGCTACCTCCGAGACAGTGGAGAGAGATCCCAGGTTTACTGAACTCAGACTCACTTGGGAGAAATCGATTAAAAATATTGTCTGTCTCCAACGACATGAAAAATGAGCTTTGTGTTGTGTGAGCTGAGAGGTTTTCCTTCCCCTTCCTCTGTTTTTTTTTTTGGTTTGGTTTTTTTTTTCCTAAGTGAGTTGATTTGAAAAGAAAGCTGTCATCTCTCCTTGATGAAAGAGCTCTTAAATACCCAGAAGCACCGACAAAACAGGGCTCCAGTTTCTAGGCATTTCACTGTGCAATTCAGAGGGCAGCAGTCTTTCCAGGGAAGGGTCACAGGGCCAAGAAATAAGCTTAGTTCCAGCTGTTTTGGGGAAGAGGTTTTGAAGCTCCTTTTTGTGTTAGGAAACCTGGGAAACCAAGTTATGGAAGCACGTAGGCTGTTAAAAGGCTTTCCAGAATCTCATTTTGTTCCTTTCAGAAAGAGTCAATTATGGGATAAAAAAAGCAAGCAAACAATAAGCATAGGGCTGTAACACTTGGATGTGGGTTACCTGCCTGGAAACTCTTTTTTCCCAGTCTTTACCAATTTGGTCCACTGGAGCTACATTCAAAAAGAAAATACCTCGGGCAGGGTCTGACCCAAGGGCTGCTATTGCCACAGAGCCAAGCGACCACGGAAATAAGTCAATGGGAACTTAGATGTCTCTTTTCAGTGAGAGCTTCTGCTTGGCCTAAAAAGTGCCAGTCTACATCAGGATGCCACACCACATCTGATCAAGGCATCAGTATTTGCCTGTCTGAAGTTCTGCTCAAGCATGCAAGGCCAAATTCCCTCTCAGGTGGGCTAGTGAGAGGGAGAGAAGTTGATCAAGTCTCTTTTGGGCACATTTGAGCTGAGCGGGGGCTGAGTCCAAAGGTAAGCCCAGAAAAGTGCCTGGTTGTTTAGAAGAGTGACCTGTCCAAAAAAATGTCCTGGTCCCCTGCAGCTGGGTTTCCTTCCCACAAGAGGGGAACGTGGGAGGTGTGGTGTGGGGACTGGTGCCCTCTGATACAGGAGCAGAGGGTGCCTGAAACACACTTGGATCCTCAGATGAAATATAGCCAAAACACTGACAAAAATAGTTATTCAAGATGCAGACCATCTCGCTGCAATGCTTGCAAATTGTGCCATTGTGTTGCAGACCAGCCTGAAATGCAGGATAAATTCCTGAACTTTGAAGTCTGATCACAAGTACTGTTTAAGGCTTCTCAGATACGTTCGGTGAGGCCAGAGCATCAACTTTGCCCCTCTGAGAACACTGTTTCCAGTGAAATTGTGCTTGATTTTGAGAAAAAACGATGGCGAACTGCTAGAGAGAGATCTGGAACAGAGAAGCGTATTTGGGCAGTGCAGTAGTTGTACTCACCCAAATGGGATGATAAGAGAAAGTTAGCAACTCCTGGGGGCCAGGAGTTAAAGGAGGAGTCTGCGAGATGTACCCACCAGCATCTCCTCTACAGTAGGCATGGATGTGTTGTGATGATGGATTCAGCCATTAGATCTTTCGAGATTTGCTTTCATGATGCAACACCTCTGCTCATTAAACCAAGCCCCTGTGCAGGAAAAGCAGTGGGCAATGGGAAAAAGAGCCTGTAATTAAGTCTTTCTGGTTTTGGTTTCATTCTACTTGAAGTAGAATGAAGCAATCGACTGTTTGGAAATGGATTCTGCAGTAGCTGGATGACAAATTACAGGATGGCCATGTCACCTTTAGCAGCACAGGCAAGACCACTTAAAAACCTATTTAAATTCTAAGAATTATAGCAATATTGATTAGGAATTACAGTCAATTTAGTGGTTTCCTTGTAGTAAAGCAGAAGTAAGCTGTTAATCTAAACTGCAGTAAGTGTTATAAACACATCCAATTTTGATTGAACTGTTACCAATGTAAACATATCATTACAATGAAATTAAAGTAGTAGCAAGAATTGTGGCATGAAGTTCTAGCCAGATCTCAGTGACATTAAGATAATAGGTAGAAGTGCAGAAAGTATTGATCTTATGTGACTAATAGGCTGCTTAATAAAGGGAGAAAGACTTACACATTGAAGAACTGAAGATAGAAAATATTAATAGCAAACCTGAAGTGCTGCTTCAGTGCAAGCTTGAAATATCACAAGATGTTAGAAAAGCTCATTTACAAATTAATATTCCTTTCATATTTATGAAGTATGAGAATCTAGTGTAGTATAGCTGCTATTGGCACATGGAACATGGAAACAATATAAATTAGACATAGCTATAACAGGGGGGTTATACCTTTATATCTGAATGTAAAGGAAGAATGTAGTTCTGTTTAGAGAGAGCAAAATAGGCTTTTTTCCTTCTCACTTAACATCATAATTCATGTGTTTATGTCCCTCCATTTTTCTCTAAGTTGGAGCTAATATTGCTGTGACATTTAAAAGGACTGTTCTGAGAAGAGACTCGTAAAGATAAGGGGGGAATTCAGCTATTGGAGTGCTGATTACCATCTTAATTATGTATTTTTCTCATTACATCTGATGCGAACGCTTGCTGTTTATTTTCTGCCTGTGAAAGCTATGCCCAGTTCAAATTCAGGTTTCTGCCCTGAGGGTAACTCCAGGAGAAATATTTCCGGCCTGTGGAGGCAAGTGAGAGGTGAGGGGACCCTCGCCCGCTCGAAAACGCCGGCAAACGCTGCTCCAGGTTTCACGATGCCGGGTATGATCCAGCTGCAAGTCAGTCAGTCACAGCAAGACAATAACTGCGCTCAGAGGAAGCCATCAAAGACTTCCAAAAGAAACCTGCTCCGAGATGAAAGAGAAAATTATTATGGTAATCAACTTTGCTAAGAGAAAAGGAAAGCTGTTTTTCTTTGAGAAAATTTCCAGTGCTGAAGAAAGGGGGGGAGAAGGCGGGGAGGGAACGTGATAAGGTCTCACACGTTCAATTGATTGTTCACATCTAACAAAAATAGCCCCAGCCTGTTCCCATTGTCCTGCAGCTGCTGGCTTCATCACGCTCATTGTGCATTTCCTCGTGCCTGAGCAATGCGGTTGCCCAGTTTCCTCTCCTTCATTTCCTAACAAGATCTGCGATGAACTGTAGGAAAAGCCAGCACCACTTCAAAACAACGCCTTTTAAGTTTCTCTGGGGCCATCCAAAAACCCTGACTAGTGTCTCATAGCAGAGAAAAGCAGTTTCAGGCAAGAACCAGTGCAGGTAACTGAGTCCTCTCCTGAATCAGCATCCCATCGCTTGCATATTTTAATTTTTTTTTAAATTTCGGGGGCATGTTTGAATTTAAGTGTACTTCAAGCTTGCCCGTTAGGTGACAGGAGAAGCTTCCTGCACTCAAGGCCAAACGATCTTAATCTTGGGAAAAGAATGCACACAAAAATGTGAACATTGTATTTAAAAGGTCTCCCTCGCCTCTATGGATTTAACAGCAAGTGTTAATTCTCCAAGGAATCATTCTTCTATATGCAAGCAGGTTTTGGCTAAAGAGCAAGGCATAGGGGGGTTGTTCCTCCCCATTCCTTCACTGGTCCTGGAGGCATTTAGGCTGAAATACCAAACTGACCTAGTGTGGCAGGATCAGTCGTACAGCAAAACTGCCCAGCCCTTGTGGAAATAACCCATAGAAATCAAATTATCATTCTCCAGAGTGGTATTTTCTGCATACAGAAGTTAAGCGTCATAGCATTATAACTGATCACCATAAGATGGCTGAAAAAAAAATCCTACAAATATTTTGGAGTCTATTAAACCTTCATTAGCTGAATTTCTTTGTCTTTCATTCTATCCCCAGGAAATGACAGAAGACTTTTCCATAGAGAGTTTAGAGAGACCAGTATTTTGCATCTGTGCCCTTCTTCCAGCATGGATTCAAGATGCAAGCTCCTTCTCGCACCCCATTGTGGGTTTTTTTTTCTTTAAGAAATGTTTTCTTCATCAAGGAGTTACATTTACGCAGACATAGTTTCAGATGTTTCAAATAAAACCAGCTGAGGGAAAGATTTGCCCTTTCAGTTGGTGTTTTGTTGTTATTCTTTACTATTTGTCAATACCTTAGCTGTCCCATTGGATAAAATCAACTTGAACAAAATCCTCCAGGGTGAAACAGAATTAACTTTTGGTGAGAGGTGCTGGGTAAGAAGTCCAGACAGCTATAGGCCCATCTCAAGGCTATCGTGACATCCCTTTTTTCATCAAAAAGTCACCTTTCAAGAGCAAATTGCTGGCACCCAGATGTGAGCGAGCCATGCACACAGATGAAGGAAAAAAGCTGTTTGGAAATAATCAGCAAAAGGGAAGAGCACCTGTGAAAGCATCCTCAGTAAAAAAAAAAAATATTTTTCCAGCCCCACTACTCCCTCAGCAATCAGTCTGCTTCCTGGACGAGGGACTTGTTAGCCCTGGAAATCCAGCCAAACAGATAAGCTACACTTTGGTTCACCTTATTTGCTGCCAGATCTTCAGTCTCAAAAACACTTAGTGCTCAACAACTCTTAATCCAAATGTCAGCCTCCTCCTCTCTCCTCTGCTCAAATATTTCACATAGCTTGGAGTGAGGAAAATCTCTGCTGGCGTTTTCAGAGCCGCTCACAGCCCTCACCGCAGACCTTTCCCGCGCCGGGTCTTTACTGCGGACACTCCACCCTTGAAACATTTAGTTGGACTTTTAAACAGGGATTTAGTGACATATCAAGCCTCTAAGAAAAACTGAGAGGGAGAATAAATGCTTTTTGCATTTTGAATAATAAAAAAGGAGAAGGGATAATATAATGACCAGGCCGTGAATTATCCATGACTTCAGGCAACACCTCACACAAAGCTCATTCAAGTACCTGGAACCCACAAACTAATCAGAGGCTTAAAATTGCTGATAGGCTCTATTCAGGGTCTCTTTTTTATTGTAGCTTGACACAAATTCTCCAACAGTCACCAAAAAACCTCATTTGACTGGAGGGAACATAAAATAAGCTTACTTCAAATGCTGCCAACTAATGCTCTGACATGTATTTTAGCAGCTTTTCTGATATTTTTCTTTAACACCGTAGCAATGTAATCATTCTCCCTGTATCAAGTCCCTTGAATTTGTAATTCCAAATTAAAGCTGAAATTAGAAAAAAACTGCATTGATTAGATAACAGAGAAATACAACAAAGTGATTGTCATATCTACCTCATCAGCTATATGATTGTTTCAAACATGCAATACTTCATTATGTTGAACTAAGAACAAGAGAGATCAATTCATATTGATTAAATGTGAGAAAAAAGATGACATTAAATAAATGGCAGGTCAGTTCCTACTGCATAAAAAGCCAGCTGTGATGAATGTTTAGGTAAGGCATTTTCTTTCAAGTTTGTCAAAGCCTAGTTAAAAAAGAAAGCAAATTTGTTCAATAGGCAATCCCTGCTGATCTTGGGAGCTGTGGCTGTAAGAGCAAAGATCAGGTGTGCAAATGACTAGGGCCTGTGGTTAAATCCTGACGTGCATGGAGAGATACCATCCAGAGAAGTACTCCAGTACGACCTCCCCCTAATCACATCTCTCTTGGATACTCCCTGGACTAAACTGTGCGTTTGTTGTCCCTAAAAATCTCTAAATCCTTGCAGATATTTTTCATTACTATGGTAACTGTTTTGAGAGGAGCTGGCGATACAATCAGAGACAACCGCCACCAGACAAACTAAATCAATCATAGTTTTATTAGTTTTATCGTCTCCTTCATACTCACACACAGAGCTAAAACAGGAAAACCGAGGGCCTCCTTACTCCCCAGCCTGAGGCAGTTTGCACCTCAAGCTGGATAGGCTTTGAGTAATGAGAGGGACTGGGCTTTAATATCCCACCAAAGCTGGTCACATCAGCTGTCTAAAAATACCGAGTCCTCCAACAGACCACAATTTATTTAGTTTTCCTGCTACATCTTACCCCCCAGGCGTGCCAGGGTAAGCCTAAATAGGGCTGTGCTTGAGATTCCCAGCTAACTCTGCCTGAGCTAAGCCACGCAATGGAAGCGGCTTTTGTGCAGGAAAAGTCCACATCTGGGCACATGCCCAGCTGCTGTATTTCAGCACCTCCTGCTTATGCCTCCATCAGGCTTAGGAAACGAAATCACGAAGCTCCAGAATGAGCTGCAAGGAAGACATCTCTTTTTCATGCTCTTACGGCTTGGCAATTACAAAACTCTCTTTGGAGACCAAAAATGTGGCTTTAAAATTTCCTAGGCCAGTGGGAGATTTGAACAACATGTTCCCAGTATCTCCAAAATGCCTTCGTGCAAGAGTTACCACAAGCACCCTTCACATTTTCCAAGACAAGATTCTGCTCTCTGAAGGACCACGGGGGAAAAAAGGCCCTGTCCTCAAGAGAGGTGGGCAGCTGCTACCCCTCCTAGCAGCTCTGAGAGGACACCCTGGAAACAAGAGTGATCCCAGATCTTTAAAACAAAAAACCAAAACAGTTGTTTTTTCCCAGGGACTACCCTGTGCAGTCTTACTACAATATTTTGCATCAGAACCAAAACTCAGGCAGGCTGACATCTGATTGCTCACTTCTTACTTTTATTCTCCAGCGTTGCTTCTTTTCTTGCTCGTACACACAAGTGTTTAAAAACAATTTTACAGTTCTTAGACAGGATTATCTCCTGATGTCTTACAGAGTGCCATCAATGCAGAGGCCAAAGTCTGAGAAACAGACAATTCCCTACTCTTAAGGCTACTGATGTGCCCTCAGATGCAAAGCACCTACCCTGTCCCAAGCACCTGTATTTCTCTCCCTGGGACCTAGGAGTCAAGTACTGCCCAAAGACTTTTAGGCTGTTTCTTTGCTCCAGCTCTACGGCCATCACAAAAGGATTTTTAGTCCAAAAAATCATTCTGGTATTACTTCTGCCTCCCCCATGAGCACCAGAACTTTCTCAGGTGTATTTTGGAAGGATTAAGTAAGTCTGTGCTAGTAACAGTTTGATGATGTTCTGAAATCCTATAAATGCATTAGGGAATCACGCTACTGATGCTCTCCTTGCCAGCACCAGCTCACCTTTTCACATCCTATAGTCACCCATAAAACTCCCGCACTGCATTTTTGGGACTGAATTGAGAACTTTGGCTAGAGAGAGGCAGTCTCCCATTCTTCTGCAGGCTGCTAAATAAAGCCAAACCAGACACGCGGACCTTTGCGAGGACTCACACAGCTGTAGTCACACTTCGTACCAACAAAGAGGTTTTACCAACCGGTTTTCTCTCCAGGTCTGCTGCAGATCTCTGCGATTACCAGTGCCACCTCCTGGTACCGAAACATACTGAGACCCAGCCCTGCAGGAATGGTAGGATGAAGAAACACAAAACATCCCAAGCCTCACTTCTTGCTCAGCTTATGTTGTTTACTACAGACTTCTATAAACAGCTATGTATGTTACAGATAATCAAAAAGCTGAATATTCTTGTAGCTATAAATGAATGAAAGGACAGGTGAGCTGTCAAAGGCAAGGAGTTACAATGGATTTTCCTTTCCAGAATATCCATAACACACCTAAACCCAAAGTAGACACATGCTCATTCAACCAGCTGAAGCTGAACAAGAGAAAGCTTGAGAGCTTAAATTTTTATTCAGAAATGCAAGACAATTCATTGCAAGACAGGAAATTCTGGCAGCATTTATGAACCTTGGACACAAAACCTGAGATTTTGATGGAAGGTTTGAAATGGGGTTTTTTCCATTGCATACCACAGCTCACGTATACAGTTTACACCAATTTATCCAAGCAAATGAAAGAGAGAGAGGCAAGGCTACAGGTTAAGACACAGCTGCTGGCAGGAGGCAGAAGAACAGGACTCTGCCAATTTTCTGTCTCAAAGTGACCAAAGACGCGCTGTTTCTTCCCTTAGCAAGTCAGATGTTGTCCTCGGGTACTGTCTACTTCAGTATCCTTATCACCCTCAAGCAAAACCCTTCGAGCCAGCTATTCCTGAGCCTCTCCAGGGGCACTGCTTGCCTCCTGGGCTTGGTCACATTTTTGCCAGCCTGTTTACAGAACCCTGCTGCTAAAAATGCAGGCCAGGGGGGCAATTGGCATATATCCGCGAAAGCAAACAATCTCAAAAGCTGAAGCACAAGATCTATTTTTTCAGCAATGCCATCCCATCTCTCCTCTGTCCGTCTCATGCAGAGCCTCATAGTAAGAAAAATCACAGCCTCGGGTCTGAAAAAGCTGCGCTCCTCCCCCTGTGCTGCCATATTAAATACATTTTTGCTGGTCCTGGGGTACCCAAAGGGCCTAAAAGGGAGCTGAGCAGGCAGCCTCTCACTCCAGGAGAGGGCAGTGAAACACGGCTCAACTTGGCCAGGAAAGGGCAAATGCACCTTGACCTGCTCAGCAACACCTGCTTAGACAACCCAAATTTTGACCTTGGTGGCACAAACCCAGGCAGATCCAACAGGAGGATCTGTGAGTAGGGTTTCACGCGTCGCAAGCGCCGTAAATTGATTTGTGTCCCTAATTCCTAGGGAAAAACTTATGCAACCGCTCGCTCACTCTGTCCAAGGAGAGGAAAAAATGTCATTAGGAGGCGGTGTTCACTTGCACTTAGGTTAATAGGTCTCATTTGTTCTGCCAGCGTGGAGGGAGGCAGAACCAATGGAATAACTTGTAATTCTCCTTTATAATTAAGATAATGTGACGCGCCGGCCCTCGATCATATTTTTGGATGCTGCAGTGTCCATGACACATCTTGGAGAGACCACAGCTGTGATTAAACATTTTTGATAACCCATAAATATAACATTAGTTGCCTCGCTTAGGTTTCTGATAACATCATTCATTTCAGATCATTCAATTAGTGCAGACAAAGGGGCTCTTTCCAGGAGACATAATGTCATTGTCTCTGGAAAGGAACGTACTTCCCAATGACTGTTTATCACTCTGTAATTACAGTGCTGTAGCAGCCATGCTCTATATTACAAGGAGTCCTTTTTGTGCCCAAGGATCCAGCAGTTCTTTGTTTTAATTTATTTTCCTCTTAAATACCTCCCGCTATTTAAGCAATAATTCCCCGTAAATCAATTGTTAGCAGCAGTTAATGACTGGTTGGTTAATTAATAGCTGAAAGCAAAGCTGAGGGTGTTCACTGCTCTAACAAACCAGCAGACATTAACTGTGGGGTTATTGCTAGCATACCCTATAATCAGTGGCTCCTCGCCGTGACGGGGTAGCCCATGTATCATTTAAAGAAGGGACCAGCTGGGTGGCAATAAGGTGGCAGCGTTAGGAGAAACAGTCACCCGCTCGCCTGTTGAGCCACATGCCCCCGAGCAGGCACCAGGGGAACAGTGCTGGTGCACACACGGCTGGGGTTGTAGGGTTTAGGGGCCAGAAGCCCCCGTGGATTTGGGGGAGATGTTCGTGCAACCTTCCCTAGAAGCGGAGCTGCTTCGGCCGCAGCCTGGTGCCAGCTGGGAGGGAGGGGGTGTGGGACCACCTGCCCGGGCACCGTGGGCCATGTAGGCACCACGAAGCCCTCTGTGGGGTGGCTGTGGCAAAGACGGGGCTGTCCCCGCGGGAGCAGTTTGGGCTGGAAGTCCCGCAGACCCCTCAGAGTCACTCGGGGGTCAGCAGAACCCCAGCTACTGAAACCAGGAGCTGCACCCTTGCCAGCAGCACACGACAGAAAAGCCTCGGGTTTTCGTCTGTGTCTGGATCTGATTTACTCAGAGAATTTAGGGGTGTCTGTGTTCTGCTGGAGAGCTGCATTAAGATGTTTTTAATGCAAGAGTCTGCTCTGCTGCTCTCTCCAAGGGACAGATTCCCAGATAATCTCTTTTCACAACATTCTCAATTAATATTTATATAAGCCTGTTATGTCTCTTATCTTCCACGAAATAAGGTTTGGAGTGATGCTGCCATGGAGAAAGAAGGATAGTCTAAAGCAGGCAGTAATTGATGTTCATAAAGAGAGTATGTGTAATGGACCAGCTGGCTTATTATGAACTAAAATACTGCAGTGTCTTCAATACAGAGGATGGTAATGGAGAATAAATGTTGGCGTTTTTGTAGTAAGCAATGCAAGGCCATCAAATCAAACAATTTTTGGCATACAGTAAAAGCAGCATTAAAATGGAGACTCGAGTGATAAGAACATTTTTGCAATTTTTTCCTGAGTAGAAATGTGCGGCTGTAGGAAACCTCATGGCATGAGCTCCCCTCGCTGACACGGAGCCAGGGGCTCCCAACAGGCACCGTCTGACTTGTCTTAAAGAAAAAAGAAAAAAAACCCAGCAAGGAGCATCCTCGCATGACTGCGCCAGCTCTTCTCACCCTGACATTAAGTGGTAAATCAAGATAATTTCTGCTTGTTATCCTCTCCGTGAAAAAAGAACAATTGCTCACTGTCTCGTTCGCAGCCACCACCTCTACACCAGGCGTCTGCTCCCCTGTTATGCTCTCAGCCTTCTCTTTCCCAAAGGGAAAAAACCCAGTTCCCTCAGCATCCCCTTGCAGTTTGTGCTTCCTGACACCCTACGTTCTGACTGCTTTCCCTGGATTTTCTTCACTTTCTCTGCATCTGCAGGAAAAGGCGGCACTCACAACAAGTCTTTTACAAACGTGCTGCTGCCTGATTATTTTTTCTCCCCTACAAAGTCTCTGCTACTCTCCTTCCCAGGCACAGCACTTCGGACTGTTCCTGATGGAATTTCATTTGGATATTGGGGAGTCATTTCTCCAAGCTGTGAAGATCGTTTCAAATTCAGATTCTGGCCTCCTAGGACTTGCAGCATCTCCTGATCGCATCATCCACACGCTGCATTTGTTTGCTTGTTGTTCAGTTGTTAATAAAAAATATTTAATAGAACTGGGTATAAGACAAACTGCTGAATGACCTACTTGAAATATCCTCCCTGACAGTGATCCAGCGCTAGCCGTTGCTGCAGAGCTATTTTTCAACAGGCTATGCACCTACCCCATTGTAATTATATCTATACCATATTCCTTAGCCTGTCATATATGTCAAAAAGCGTTACTAAAAATCAAGCACTATTGCATTTGCTGCTTTCTCTTTATTCACTAGACAAGTTACTGTGACAAAGAAGGAAATTAGATTGATTTGACATGAACTGTTCTTGACAAGCCTAGGCTTTCCTCTTTTTTCTTTTTTTTTTTTTTTTTCATCACTGTATCATCTGGCTACTTGCAAATTGATTGTTTAATGATTTGTTCCTGAATCTTTTAAGGACGTAAGTTAGACTGACAGGTCTGTAATTCCCTGGGTCCTCCTTTCCCCCCCCCTCTTTAAAATATAATACACTGTGTTTGCCCTTCTCTTGTCTTCAAGGACCTCCTCTCTCCTCTGTGAGTTCTTAAAGATAATCACTAATGGCTCAGCGATTGCTTCAGACAGCGCCTTAAGTACTCTGGGGTGAATTCCATCAGGCCCTGCTGACTGGAGTACATCCATCTTATCTAAATATTCTTTAATCTATTCCCCTCCCCTTCCAGTCTGTACTTTTGCCTCCTTGTAAAAATTACGTTTAAACAACTGGTTGTGTCCCCTGGTGAGGACTACAGTTCGTAATTCAAAGCAATTAAAATTATTCACTATATCCTTTAATATTTACCAAGGTTTATATATCCGTTCTGCACATCACAATTCTAAGAAAAATAAACTTGTCAACCCCTGTTCACTGGCTGCTAAACTGAGACACCACTCCTAAGATTCATGGCTGAGGGTGGAGCAGAAAGAGGAAATGTGGCTAAAACATTGCGTTTTTTCGGTCAGAACTTCAACATCCACTGACAGACCTGTGCTGATCGCAACCACGGAGCTTTCCATTTCTCCTCAGGCTATTGCTAAAATATAACCTAGCACCTTCATATCCGAGGCTGCACCTGTGACAGCGTCCACGCATCAAACGCTCCTCGTAATGAACAGCTTGGTACTTTGAATTTGGGAAGGTGTTAGGGCTGTTCTCTAGACATGCTAAATTACAACACACTGAGTCCATGTGTTGTTTGTTTGGGGGTTTGGGGGGTGGGGTGTTGTTTTTTGTTTTTTTTTTTTAATAAAATTTCAAGATCCACTAAAAGTCATGGTGGGTTTTCCATGTAAGTACTATGTAGAGATCCACTTCCTTTGCCCTGTCAGCCACCTGATGCTGTATTCCCAACTGTGAGAAGGTAAATTGGGTTTCTACCTGTGATGGCTGAACATAACAATCTTTACTACCATCTTAGGGGTTTTTTGCCCACCTTTCTCCTCAGTAGTTCACAATCATTACAGAGCTGAATGACAGTGAGTGCTTGCATACCAAGGCTCTCTCTAAAGTACTATGTTTGTCCATACAGTCAACACTCTCAGGTTTTCATCATCAGTTTGAGGGCTTTCTGCCAGAACAAAAGGTGTTTCATAACAGCAATTACTTTTTAGAGGTCTGTAGGTTTAAGCTTGATCCCATTCCTAACAAGTCAAAATGATGGCAAGAAATCAGCTTTTAAATGAAGAGCACTTGGCTCAAGTAAGTTTGACAAAAAGCTAGCAAGAAACAGGAGAAAGCTGGAGAACCATCAAAGACACTTTCCTGTCCTCCCTATCTCCTCCACATGCCCAAGTCTTGCAACACACACTTTCTGCTTGACACTGCTAAGCCTGCACAACCAGGCAGCATTGCCCGGGGCTTGAAACCCTGCCCCACAACTCTCACATGAGAATTTACCTGCAGCGACCCCAATATTTGTGACTCATCTGCAAGCATCCTCTTTACCTGATGCTGGATACGAAGAGTATGGTAGGGTATGAGTTAGGACAGGGTATGGGGTTGCTTACTTCCTTGCCTTCTCTGCATCTAGAGTATTTGCGACTTGTCCTCAAGCCCTCCTACTTCTCAGTTTCAGGTGCGTGCTTAAGTCTTTAAACTCAAATTCCAGCTATGCCAAAGTCTGAATTTCAGTGTATCCCTACTAGCAATTGCCACACATTTCTGAAACAAAGCAGCCCCCCAAAAAATCTAAGATAAAGCTCGTGGTGGCTCAGAATAAGCCTTCTCATTTGAAGGGATCTGTCTCTGGAAATGCACATTCAGAGGACACAGGTAAAACAAAAAATTAATCCTTCTCCTAAAAAGCTTTCCTCTACAGAAAGAATGACCTTTGAAATGAGACCTGGACTGGGAATTTTCTAACCACCTTTTTCATCAAAAAGTATGATGAGTCAAATCTGACTTTTTTTTTTTTTTTTTTTTTTTGCAGTAACATAGTGGTTTTGGTGAAACTCTTACTGGCAGTATTGCTGAGGTCTAGAACAGAAATTACATGAAATTCAAGAAGGGGAAGGGCACACCACAGAGCTGGCAACTGCCTGTTGGCAGGACGCTCACCCATGACACAGAATACTCCCATTTGCACTTGTAATTATCCACATCCTATATGAACACAATGATCATGAAACATACCTTCTTCTGACAGACAGAAGATCTTCAAAACCTCCACAACAGACTAACTCACTGCTGCTTAAATCAAAATAGATTGGAAATTCTCATGCCTGGGATATTGTCCTATACAAAACTCAGCCTTTGAGCACTATTTGAAAGAATTAACTACCAGATATAACTTTCCCGTAATGCCTCAGACTTATGTTCTCATTTCCTTCTTGGTCTGGAAACAGCACTGTTGGGTTCCTCAGCTGGAACAGTTGCCTGACATCTGTTCTCTGCTGCTTTTATGGAACAATTACTATGTTCATTTGTGTTTTCTGAATTTGGAAAAATCATATAAAAGGAATCTGTTTTGTCTCATGAATCTTCTATATCTCATCTGATATACCAACATAAATGCCGCGTAAATAGCCCTTTTCTCTGAGCTTTACTACCCATCCTCTTATTTTAACCCATCCTTGTCTTTCCCCTCCCTTTTTTTCAGACATTATACTTTGAAGGACCATTATCAGCCTGAAAATGTTCATTTTTTAAATGCAAGAATCTGTCCAACCTACACTTAGGTTATCATCTCTAGATTTTGCATTTCTTTATAATCTATTTGAGGCTGACTGCATTTTCATGCCTAATTTAAAACTCCTACTTGTAATTTTGTCTTCTTGTTATAAAACCCCCCTCATAACTACTTGAGTAAGAAGATAAACAATATGCTCTCCCATTGCCATTCTCCTCCAAGTTCACTAACTCAGTAGGCCAACTTCAGCAGTAAGCTTGAACTTCTGAGTTTTCCAGTTCTTGAAGCACTAGAAGTGCCAAGACTATAAATCAGTTTAAGAACCCGTTGATAACGACCTACCAAACTGACAGGTTGGCCTTAACCAAACGTTGAGTCAGTTTAGAAGCATTCACAATATTTTCTCTTGTCTAGAACATCAATAAACCTTTGAATCGAGGTGTTCATGATAAATATCAGTAACAAAGTCAAGTAAATCTCACCGAAATTAGGAACTTATTAATATCTTTAGAAAGCACTGTTATTTCTGGGAAGGTGTTTTTGCCCATGGAGCTTTGCTGAAGACTCCCTAGAAGGGCCCGTTATCTTCTCTGCATGAATTTGCTCATCAGCAAGAGGGTAAAATTGGACTATTCTCACTTTCTTGTGTAAACAGTGCTGCTTTAGTAATTTTTAATGCTACACTTCCACTCCTTAGGAATGGTAAATTTTCCAGTAGAATAAATTCCCTACTACTGCATGAAGAATTCAGAGCTTCCCGGTGAGCTGCTCAATAACTGTTTAAAAAAAAAAAAAAAAAAAAAAGCAAGTAAGGGATTCACTGTTATCTTTATTTTTTAGGAGGAAGAAAGTATAGCCCATGGATCAAGCAGCTGTCTGTGGCATCCAATTATTTGTTTTCATTGCACAAAAGAAAAGAAAAAAAAAAAGGAGCCAAAGAAAATTAGCTACATCGATTCACACATTGATTGCTGGCTGGGGTTTCATTTTGGGTTGCCCCTGGGACTGCAGCAGCAGCAGCTACTTAGTCGTGAACATGCTACACAGCAAGTAACTCCATCGCTCCGTGTGAGGAGCACTGCTTTTCTCTGGTCTCTTGGTTGCCTGAGGAGGAAACCCAGCTCCCCCTAATCACAGGCTGCCACAGCAGAGGACACATAACTCCTACAGCATCTGGGATACTACAGCCTTCATTATATGGTGCCCCAAAATGAAAAGAGCCTGTAGATCTGGCCGTGGGATGGCTTGCAGGGGGACATGTGTCTCTGATGAGAAGGCAGCCCAGTTTTTCAGACTCCTGCAACAGGTCTGGTGGTTCGACGGTTTTCAAAGAGGCGCAAGCCAAAATATGATATTATGAAATAATTATTATCCAAAATACAATTCTAGCAGATCACCTTAACACCACTTTTTAAGCTTCTCTGAAACTAGGACATTTTTAACTGTATCTTGAAAAAAAAAAATAAAAATCAATCTGTAATGAGCTCCTGATTACAAAACCCTTATTATAATATGATCGCATATGAAAGCTGCAATCATGCTCAGCTTCCCCTTGTCCCAGAAGCCTTATAATGGAGGGATAGTGCCCTTTCTCAAGTAGCAGTTATACAAAAACATAATAAAAAAGTACAGTCTAGGAAATCATCAGGTGGAAAGGAACAATTCTGGGTCAAGCCAGAAGAAAACATTAGAGCAGGCCAGAAATCCACAGTCAGCTCGTACGCTGGTCACTGATTTCAGCGAGAAGATAACATGAAGCAATCTCTCCTCATTTAAAAGTTATCTCCCTGAAAGTGAGTTGGTAAAACACACTTGCCTTACAAGATAGATATACATTCTTTGTACTCCAAACTATAAGTTCCCGTTGTTTGTGAGCAATTAGAGGAGTCTGTAGCTACACATTGCACTTAGTATGTATCTTATGAATTGCTGTTTATGAAGCTGAATAGTTAAAAATGTTATGGGCATTCCTCAGGCTTGCTTCCACCAATAGTAACAAATTACTTCAAAGACACTGTGCCCTTTAATATGCTGAGGTATAACAATTAGAGGGTCGGTAGAATTAGAAAATGTTATGGTTCTGAATGTATTTTTTTTTCTATTGGACATGTTAGCTTTAGAGCACGGGGGGTGGGGGGGGGGTGTCATACTATAAAAACATCACATTTATAATGGCAAAATAACATTCCCTGGAAAAAATAGAGCTGTAATTAGCCACTGATGCTACATTACGACAATCTCTATTTTTGTGTACCTCAAACTAATCATCAATTATTAGTCACACCTGAGAAAAAAATGTGAATTCCTACGCAAAAGGGAATTTCAGGAAGTTTGATTAAAATTACTTTAAAAATACAAATTCTAATGCGAAGTTGACATTCTTTCAACATGTTAATTTCGACTGAAACAAAATGTTTCAGTTGCATATGTTGAGGCAAATCAAAATATGTTGCTTTGGCTCTCTTCAAAGTGAAATAGTATTTCTACATGGCCCAACAGTGTCTCCATAAGTTGTGGTTTCCGTGTTCTTTGCATTCTCCAACAGTGGAGCTTCCCATGCAAAATGTATTTCCTATGTTGCAGCTTAGGCCACAGATAAAGAAACTTACAGTAGGTTAGATCTCACCAGGGGGCTGCCCAGTCCCCCCAAAAATGAGGGGGCTTGTGGGGCTGCAGGACACAGATAAACCAGCCTGCTACATGCACCATTTTCATTCAAGATGGACAGGTACAGCCTGGTCTGAGGAGCTGCAGTAGTGGGAAACTGGGCACACAATGTGCATCGCCCAGAAAGTACTTTGGGAGTGGTGGGGGTCAGTGCTCACCTCACTCAAAATACAGTATTTTGTTACTGTGCTAAAAACACAAAGGTTTCAGTCTCTGCTAACCCCGTGGCAAATGAAAGATTTCCTTTGCATTTTCCTTTCTGGAACAACAGAACCCTTCCTTTGTAAAAGTTTGATTGTGGAAGAGCTACATTTCAACATTAAATTCCTAACGGTGCTGGTTTTGGCTGGGGTGGAGTTAATTTTCTTTGCAGTTGCTGGTATGGGGCTACGTTTTGGATTTGTGCTGGAAACAGTGTTGGTAACACGGGGATGCTTTAGTTCCCGCTGACACAGAGTCAAGGCCCTTTCTGCCCCTCACATCACCCCACCAGCCAGTGGGCTGGGGGTGCACAAGAAGCTGGGAGGGGACACAGCCGGGACAGCTGACCCCAACTGACCACAGGGATATTCCACACCATGTGCCATCACGCTCAGCACATACAGCTGGGGGAAGAGGGAGGAAGGGAGGGACGTTCAGAGTTATGGTGCTTATCTTCCCAAGTAACCTTTATGCATGATGGAGCCCTCTTTCCTGGAGATGGCTGAACACCTGCCTGCCCATGGGAAGCAGCGAATGAATCCCTTGTTTTACTATGCTTGCATGTGCAGCTTTTGCTTTACCTATTAAACTGTCTTTATCTCAACCCACGAGTTTTATCACTTTTACCCTGTTGATTCTCTCCCCCACCCCACCGTTGGGAGCAAGGAGCTGCGTGGTGCTTAGCTGCTGGCTGGGGTTAAACCACAACGCTAACAAGCGATATTTACAAGCAAATGATGGGACTGTGTGAGCTGCTACTCAGCTGTTAAAATATCCAGTAACAGACCAGCAACTTCTTGTAATCAGAACCATAATATTAAGTGCAAGAGGGCTAAACTGACAGCAGACATCAGAGCGAGGTGGCACCGACTCACAGTCCCTTACACACCCCCTCTTTCATAAAATAAAGATACTTTTTTTTGCCTTCAGGTGAACGACTTTCTCTTGAAATTTTCACACTCCTTAAGACCTTCCTTGGCTCTCCCAGACATCCCCAGTGACATCCCACTCCCCCAGTGCTGCATCATTCTTACAGAAGACCTCGCAGCCGGCGTGCTGATGCTAAATAACACCTTCATCTTTTCTAGTTGACAAAAGGTAGCCTCCACTCTGAAGTCTGAAGCGGTATTTTTCCACTTGATGAACTGCACGCAGTGCGTTGCCTACATCAGCTCGTTTGAACATCCCGTCCCCCGGGACGAAGATGCTCACAGGGTAGCTCCTTGTGCCATTCTAACCCTTCCTCCTTCTCCTCCTCCTCTCCACTTGGCTGAGCAGAGCCAAGAAACAGCCACGGTGGAAAGGGGGGCCGCAGCGTAGGCATAGCACCGTTGTGCCTCAGCACTGCATTATCCTCCAAATTGAAGGGAAAATAAACAGGAGCAGCACAGCACATCTTAATCTTCACCGCCGGTAGTGACAGCTTTACTTAATTTTACTCAGCTATCGAGTAATCAGAATGAATTAAGGAAGGACCGCACCAATAAAGCGGTGGGCACTGGAGCGGTTCAGGGATTCACTGCACATCTCCCTCTTTACATTTCCACGTGGGTTCCCCACCGCTGCCACCAGACAGCATCCCTGGGCAGCTCCCGTCCACCAGGAAACCAGCTCGTTCCACCACACCTATCCCTGGGCTTCAGAAACAGCTGTCTGTCCAGCTTGTCCCCGTGGGACAGTTATGCATGCTTGCCTGCCTGTCTTCATCTGCTTTGAAGAGTCTAATAAGGCGGCTTGAAAATGTTAACTCCCAGCACGTCCCTCTCACACCTATAACCAAAAAGTGGCGCTTGCACCTGGTCAGTGCTTCCGATCCCTCCTGTGTTCCACAAGCTGTGATAAACATAGAATGGTTAGAGTTGGAAGGGACCTTAAAGATCATCAAGTTCCATCTCCCCTGCCCTGGGCAGGGACACCTCCCACCAGACCAGGTTGCTCAAAGCCTCATCCAACCTGGCCTTGAACACTTCCAGGGATGGGGCATCCACAACTTCCCTGGGCAACCTGTTCCAGTGCCTCAACACCCTCACAAGAAAGAATTTCTTCCTAATATCTAATCTAAATCTCCCCTCTTCCAATTTAAAGCTGTTACCCCTTGTCCTGTCACTACACTTCCTGAGAAGGAGTCCCTCCCCAGCTCTCCTGTAGCCCCCTTTAGGGTACTGGAAGGCTGCTATAAGGTCTCCCCGGAGCCTTCTCTTCTCCAGACTGAACAACCCCAGCTCTCTCAGCCTGTCTTCATAGGAGAGGTGCTCCAGCCCTCTGATCATCTCTGTGGCCCTGGGTGTACATGGTGGGATGCATGGTGTCTTTGGAAGGCCAAAGGCGATTTCTTCTTTATACATCCCAGACAAAAGGAGCAGCCTCAGAAACACTTCACTCTGTGGTTGCACTTCTCAAAAAATTAGTAGCTGCTTTCAAGGGACTTTGGTCTCAGAGGTCATCTCAGTTGCAGCCTTCACATATGGAGGGATGGGATATTGTTGGCTGCAATAAGGAGGGGCTTTTTATTAATATCTAGGACCTCCCTGTGGACAGAGACCAACTTTCAGCCACAAACTATGATTTGCACATCATGCAAGCCACGAGACGCAAACTTCCAAGCATGTCATCAGGGCCTGAATTAGGACAGCTCTCATGAAGTCTCTCATTTTGACTGTGTTTTACCACTGCCATTAAACTGTTGTGCACGGGCTGTAATCTGCAATCATTTCACCTAACGGTACATACAAGGCAAACAGTTAATGGCTCCTTCATAAATCCTGACGGCTGAGCAGTAATAAGGCTATGGACACAGACTCTGCTAATTAAGCTGAGCACAAACTGTCTCTTTACGACACTAATAAATAACTATTTGCCTGGGGAACAGGACTGGCGCAGGGCAGCTGTTCCTTGTGGCTGCGGTACCTTCCCTTGCACAGGGCAACCAGGGCCCACGTTAACTGCTTAGAAAATAGTTTTAGCTAAATTATGGTCAAATTTATCCTGAAAGGGGTGGAAAACACCTCTGAAAAACATGCAAACAGCCTTTGATGATGCATCATTACAAAACTACCCTGATCCAAGGCTCTTTTTTTTTTCCCCCCTCTTCAACCGTTATTTGCCTCCTCCTACCTGAAACACCCCCAGCCCCTCGGCAACTCCCTCTTGAAGCTCTTTGCAGCATCTCAAGAAATTTAAATGCCTGCTCTTAGAGGAAAATAGTTTCTAATTAAACATACCGTGTGGGTGTGAATGAAGCTGGGCCCACTCCTTGCCTCACTGATGTCAACAGAAAAATGTTTTTCTTTCTCACCGCGAGCGTCAGCAGAGGCAGGGGCGATGGGGTTTTGAAGGAACAGAGGTTTGCCAGTGCTGACAACCAACATGACTTTTCTTTAGGTTTGGTGAAAGAGCTAGAAGTGTCCTAAACTTCAGACTTCGGGTCCAAGTTTGACAGACAGAAGAGCCTCATCAGAGGTCAGGGTGTGCCCATTGGGCAACAGCCAGCCAAGAAACTGGGTTGTTCATGTAAACTTTAGCTTTTTACAAGTCCACTCTGGATGTGAGCATCAGGGATGAGAATCTTCCGCATCAGAGCACGGTTTTGTGTGTTTTGAATCAAATTTAAGCATTCGGGGAATGCCACACGGCATTTTTGTGGCAAAATCGGTCATTTTGCAGACTGAAAGTCTACCTAAACCATTTTCAAGTATATTTCTTTGTTGATCTGAGTACTGAGTTCAAAATATACAATCCTGTATTTCCTCATTTCTCTTTCTATTACAATCCTTCCACAGAAACTTCCGAAAAATAAAAGAAACCTTTGCAAGTGCAGGCAGACAGATACGCATGAATCTTGCCAACGTCACAGCGTAATACAGAAAGGTGAAGGTAGAGCACGCTTGCCTTTCATCTAGGTGGCAATGCCCCCAGGACAGAGTCACTCTAGATAGTGCTCTAGCTCCTGATGATTTGAAGTCCATCTCCCCAATTCCCTCCTCGCCTTCTTTCCCACCACTAACACGGCTCTCTGCACTGCTCCAGCAGCACGACAGCATTTTCACCAGCGGGGTTGCAGGCTCCGCTTGGTAGTAACTCCTTAGAAAACACCCGTTTGGAAAACTGGAGGAGTAAAAAAATAAGGAGCTGAAAGTTTTGCCTGACACCGTCAGGAACCGCATAGTTTGTATGTTTCAAGAGAACTTTGCTTTACAACACCACGGTGGATCCTGGTGGTGTTAGAAGAGAGGTTCTGCCTCTACTCCTGATAAGCCTCCCGCACCACACGCAAGAAAAGCTGAGTGTGCTGATGGATTATAACACCTCATATTCCATTTAAATTTTCGGTTATGAATGCTCTAGTTGTCTTTGCAACAGTAGCTGCTAAAGTTAGGGCCTGTAGGAAATAGGAAGAAATAAGAAATTTACTGTATTTCAGTAACACAAAATTACGTTTTCCTTGTAGAGCTACACACACTCTCAGGGAAAAAAAAAAAAAAAAATATTAGTAGCTGATCTCTGGAGGTCCATCCAGTCCTTTGTGCTCAACAAGTTCATATTCCTGCACCTAGCGATATATTTTCCCTCAGAGTTTAGCTTGTCTGGAGATGGGAAGAAGTGATCTTGTTTTTCATTTTGATGAGGCTAGCACTTCTCAAAGTTCACCTATGAATAATGTCGGCAGGGAGACGTGCATCTAGCTGATTCAGAAGACACATTTGTGTCAAAAACCATCTCTTCTGATTTTCACTGAAGTGCTTCAATATGCTGTGGTACTTCACAAGATTGAAATAAATGCATTTCACAGCCCTCATCGCCCCCAACTCCCACCTTCCCTACAACTATATTTCCATCCTTTTGTTGCAGAAATACCTGAGGCTGCTTTTGTTTTTCTTAACACAAGACCCGTCGTAATTTGGAGGCTTCTCTCTTGGACTTGCTCCCCTACAAGCCATAGCTCATCAGCATGGCAGCATCACACCTGCACAAAAGTGGCTCCGGGGCCTTTCAGCTGCTGAGTTTTCCAGCAGGAGATAGTGGTGCCAAGACAGTATTTTCTTGCAATAATTATGCTTCCCCCCCAATGTATACATGTTGCATTGGCTGTTGTGATTTAAGGCTCAGCTGGGGTTTTGGAAAAAAATATGTGTTTTCTTTCATCTATAATGGACATCATAGCTAAATTTTTGAACTATCACAGGATATAGTTAGGCACTTAAAAAAACAAACATCCTGCAAATGAGATACTAATCACCTTCAGGAATACCACTGAAATTGTGGCTCCAGCTGTTTTAACTTCCTACTCAGCCCCTTGGAAGAGTGATTAAAGCCGAAGCCTGAGTGATTTAGATGCAAGGCTTAAAGGTGTTCCCTCCCCCAGGTGCCATCCTAGCAAACGTTGACTTTCTTGCAGGAAAGGCAGCAGACCAAGCTGCATGACCATGCTTCAGCCACCAGTGCACGGTCCTAACATGACACAAATCAGTGATCAGTGGTTTTACACTATGTTGATAGTGCCTGAAACGTAGGTATGTTTTCTTCCCCTGCCCCTGGGAGGGGGGCAGCCAGCCAGGAGGTGCCAAAGAGAAATCTGCCATAGGTTCTGGTAAAACCTCAGCCAGAAAGCACTAGCCCTGAACTGCATGTTCTCATTAAACTGAACAAGGAAACCCTCCTCCTTTCTAGCTCTGTGCGACACAAGGGGACCTCCAGAGCAGGTGAAGGTTGGTGACAAAGCATCCTTGAACCTGCAGGTTCTCAGCAGCCACCGGCACGGTTATCAGTGCATCAGACCAAATTACCTATGCTTACATGGCATTTCATACTGACTGCTTGAACTCCACCGTATATGATGTTCATGACTTTAATACTCCTTATTAGAGTAAGTTGAAGGGTAGAATAAAATACGTTTTTCACTAGAAGAATACTTTTTTCCACGTGTAAGGCCAAGCCTTACATCCAGCATAGAAACGCTATAGTGATATATGAGAGAGGGACAAAACTATTGATAGCAAAGGTCAAAAGTTTTTTTTTATGTTAACTGAACTGCATTATTCCTCAGACTTATTTAAAAACGAACCACTTCCATCTGGCTTAAAGAGTCCTCCAATACTATGTTTCTGGATCATGCCAGGAAAGATTTGCTGTGCCCCTGGGATAGGAGCTGGACTTCTACAAATGTCGTGTAGGAAAGCAAAATAACGAGTATAATGGAACAAACAAGAGAGAGAAAAAGAACAGAGGCATCCTCCAACTCTTGCTCTCCTTTTTAGGACTAAATTTGAATTTTACTTACATAGAAGAGTGGAACAGATCTTGTTTTGTCTTGGATTGCCATGACCGTGTCACAGCAGAATGGCTAGGCTTTGCATTCAGTCAGCATTGGACATAACAAGCGCTAGAAATCCTGTGCACAAACTCGGGTGGGGAGGTGGAGGCTGAAATACCAGATTAATCTTGCCAGTTTAAGCATTTCAAATAATCACTAGAGTTGCTGAATTCTTATTCAGCTTAAATTTCAAGGCGGGGGGAAGGGGGTGACTATTGGTTTGCCACGCTAACACCAGTGTCGCGGGGTTACACACACGCGCTGCATGGAAAACGGGTCCCCACCCTGCTCCCATATGTCTGAGCTGCTCCCAGCCCAAGATGCAATCTGTCATGCTGATCTGGGAGGAGAAATTTGCCCCGAGCACGGAAGATGTTACTTTATCTCTCCAGTAGAAAATAAATTACTACTTTTTTTCCCCTGAAAATAGTTTCACTTCCAAAGGGAAAAAAAAAGAAAAGGTGGAGGTCTTGGCTAGGATATTTCAGTAATATAGGTTCCATCTGGAATAGCATCTAGGCTCCTTGGGAGGTTTTGAAGACCACAGTCTTGCTGTCAGCGCTAGCCCAAAAACAACTACACAAAGCATTGCTGAAGAATGTGAGGTTTCTTTGATCCCGCAGTGAATTTAAAGTGGAAGAAGGGTCCGGGAAAAGGAAAGAAATGACAAAATGGGGGCAGCTCGTCAGTCGTGAGAGCTCTACCTGAGGATGCTTGAGTGACCCTTGGATAGGCCTGATTTCCTGAAATCGAAGAAGGGTGTGGAGACAGAGAGGATGTAAGGAACCGGCAGAAGAACGGGGGCTAATCCCTGTTCCTGTCTCAGTATCCCAACAAAACACAAGGAGATCTTCCACTGGGACTCAGTACCACGTCTCATCGTTTCTCATTCTAGCAAAAGCTCTATCATGTCACCAAAATGATTTGTGGTATATGACACTCAAAAGTTTGATAAGATAGCCCTAATATTACAGTGCTGATTAGATCTACAGTAGCATAAAACAGAGACAACCCACTCATGAATGGCATAATTTTTCCTTACCCAGAGCCCCTTTTTTCACCACCCTGAATTCCTCAGTGGATGCAGCACAGGTGTATGCTCTTGTCATTGTACCCCTCGTGCAGATGTCAGCTTTGAAGGATGACCTTCACCACCCTGCGTAGCTGCTCGGTGCTAAACTGCTGCATCACCTACGGGCCCCACTTAAACCTTCTGCAACTGAAGCTATTCATGGGTTTTCCACTGAAATGCTGGAGAGGAATGAAATTCCACTCTGGCAGAGGGACTCGCTCTTTCGGCGTTAGTCCTCTCCCAGTTTGTAGCTTCCTGCTCTCTCTTTTTCCCCTCTGTATAGCCCAAACAACTTACTTACACAGAAGTTTAGCTGTTGAGTAAAATTTGACAGCTTGCTATGGGTTTCGCAGAATGACTCAAAGAGGCCATTAATTTGCTTTTCAGATTTTGTAGGTTTAAAAAAGAAATGTCTAGCAAGTCCTACAGTCTTTCTACAGAGCCCTGCTTGTTATATTCCTCTCAGAGGCAAGTCTTCCTGCTCTTCTCCTCGGCTAGAAACCCACCACCTCCTCCATCTTAATTTAGATTTTACTTCCGACAGAGCAACGTGAGATGCACCACGGCTTCCCCAAGGGGCTGCACACTGTTCCCCAGGAACAGAGGCACAGAGTAAGATCTCAAGAGTGCGGGATGAGCTCTAGCCAGCATCGGAGGGAGATGTGCTCCCTCCCTCTCACAGACCCCACAGGTCTCTCAATTTCCTTTGCTTGAGCTCAGGACCAGCACAGCCTTATTTTAGCTCAGGCTGCCCTGTCAAAACTAGACTAAGCAAACACAGAAGGTTCATCCAGTTTTGAAACGAACTTAATTTTACTTTAGAGAGGGAAAGGGGGGAGTGAAACAGCCTGTGAGTCTCTGAAAAACGCTGATTAAATATAACTTGCTCCATAATGATTTGTTGCCATCTCTTGACAAAGATGATCTGGTACTTGCAAATTCCACTGAATTTCATTCCTATTGTAACCGAACTTGGGGGAAGTGACAGGGGAAAGATATTAATATATCTTGGGGCTGAGAGGGAGCTGTTTTTCAAGTGAGACAGAAGCAATGAGTGTTTTGAACACCTCATACTTCAGTGAAATCCAATTTTCTGTCACAGGTTTTGCTCTGAAGCAAGACTGCGCTTGGAAGTCAGAGCCCGGGATGCTAAGGGGCGTCTCTAAACTGCATAGCAGATGAATGCTTTCTGTGCCTTTGTTGCCTGCAAATGTACCCTTTGGTCTGTAGCGGGAGCGAGCATCAGCCATCGGTGCAAGGCTTTGTGCTCAGAGGGCTTTGACAGAATCCAAATTGCAGCTTAGAGTTCCCTGCGAAGGCTGAAGAAAATGGCTGCGAATTCACAGAATCGTAGACTCATAGAATAGTTTGGGTTGGAAGGGACCTTAAAAAGTCACCTACTCCACCGCCCCACAATGAGCAGGGACATCTTCAACTAGATCGGTTTGCTCAGAGCCCCATCCAACCTGACCTGGAATGTTTCCAGGGGATCTCTGGTGAGACAACAGCTCACAAAGGCAGGCTTGGCCTTCAGCTGGGATAAGCTCTGGCCAGCAAATTTCCGAATTTAACCCTTGGAGAGTCCCCCGTGCCACACCTGCTTGTGAGCTTCAGTTGACCCCTAGAGCTGACAGGCACAGGTGAGAGCCAAGGCAGGGATGGAGGGAGCCCATGTGGATGGGTTACAAACTTGGATTGTTTGGGATGGGAAAGCAGCCGGCAATCTTTTGACCAAATTTGTCCTGGCAACAAGCATGACAGTAATAATAATAGCCCTCTTAAAAGAAAGGCAAACCCCAGCGCCGAGGCTGGTAGGAGCTCTGGATTCTTTGCAGCTTTATCACAGGGAAGCAGCCAACCACAAGCGTAGTTCCTAAAGGACGTATGACAAACACGATGGCCTTGCAATACAGCAAACCTACAGCTCTTTGTTGTTTCTTGGCTGTTCTGTGGTTGCGAGACCGTGGTGGTGGCAACAGGACACGTTGAAAGCATTAGTGGAAGGACTCCCATTGCCCTCCCATTGAGGGCAGACCCTTAGAGCAGAGGTCTCCCTTTCTTGGACTGAAATATTTCATTAACTGCAGCTGAATTAGGTGTAGCTAAGCCCTCGGATTGTGTCCAGAAGAAATAATACGCATTTTACCTCCTGCCCAATCTACCAGTATAAACAAATTAGAGATATACTTTAAGCATGTCATAAAACACTCCTTGCTTAAATTTATGCAGTCTTAATAGCACTGCATTTAGAATAAACTCCCAAGTGAGATAAACACAGTTAGAAAATAAGGCTTTTGCTCTCCTGGAAACAAAATATATTCTTTTGTCACTACTAAATAGTGAGAACGTTAGTACAAAACATCAGGAAACATTTAATAGGACCTAAGTGGAGGATTTATTAAAAAGAATATGTAGCAGCAAAATGGCAAATTTTTTTCTGTCTGAGGGAGAAGAACTTGGGAAAAGCCACGCCATGCAAGAAACCAGTGTTTGGCCCTGGTTGCCACCTCTACCTCCCTACCCCAGGAACAAGAACCACGTACGAGCACAAAAGCCTGTTTCTTAAAATACGGTCAGTGACCTGAATGCAGGAGCTGCTGGAGCTTGAAGCTTTGTTTTATTAAACACTTTTCATGCATTTAGTTGAGGATTAGCATAGGCTGCCAGCTTTATCAGCATTAATTTAGAGTACCTATGAGGTATTGAGGACAGAGCTGTCTGCTGCTCGTATAATGTCAGTGCATCGCCCCCACTCCCTGCACTCCCCCCTCCCCAGGCCTGCAGAGGATTAAGAAACCATTAGGCCAAAATGAACACTTCAGATATGCACAGGTTGTTACACCTTTGCAGTCACAGCCGAGGGGGGAAAGGAAAACACACGGAAAACGGCGCTTACAGGTTATTTTGCAGTCAGAGGATGGCTAGGGCAGCAGCAAGCCCCATTCCTCCCAAGCAAAACCGATGCCTCCAGAAGAAAACACAGCCTCCTAGGGCACAGAGGCCCCCGAAGCTCATTAACTAGAAATGTCACATCTTTAAACAACCAGCCTAAAAGATAACCAAGAAAGATGAGAGACGTGCCCTTCAGGCTGCAGCACACATCCTCAGCCAGTCCCCGTGTAGCTCATAACCACGCAGCTCACCTACCTTCTGGCTGGCTAACAGCCTCTCGCCAAAGCAAGGCCAGCAAACCTGAAGTCACGTTCCCTCCCTTCCATCCAACTGGGACTTCCGATGAGTTTTTGCCACGACAAAGGTTTCTCTGCTGTAGCAATCTGCTTAGACCTAGAAACCATCTCAGGAGCAGAAAGTACTCTGGGACAGCCTGCCTACAGCCTGAAATAGTCAACTGCAGCTGGAACAACACAGCAATTAACACCTCCCTCGTTGAGCAATTAATGGTTCTCTGCTTCAGAAGGACATCTGGGCATAGATCTGCTAGAAGAGCTGAACATCTCTGCTCATCATCTAAATCCAAGGAGGCCTGAATTGGCAACCACCACCTGCATCTGCAAGCACCTCCTCCTGGCTGAATCCAGGCAGTAAGTCAGAATTTAGCAAAAAGTCTGCAGCAAACCTTTAGCAGCGTTTGAGCAGCTTGTATATCTGTGTATAGTCTCAATCTGAAGCACCTGCCTCCTCTTGGGCCTGTTCCATGTGCCACAAACATGGTCAGGTGTCTTCAAGCAGAAGGGCTTGGAGCTGTAATCAGATCAGAGGGGCAATTTGGGCTCTGAGGGTGACTGAGCACCCACAGAGGCCTCTTTCCACCAGAGCGTATGGCAGATCTGGAAGAGTGACTGTACTCTTGTGTTTGTCTGTAGTATGCTCAGCATTTCCTCTGGGATGCAATTATGAGATGACAACAAATTAAATTCAGAGGTAGGTGCACCACCTGCATGGTAACATTGTCACTTTACCATGAAATAACAGACAAAAATCTCTAGAAAGCCAGGACGAGGAGAGCATTAAAAAGTAGCTACGGCTTGCCAAAACCAGATTTCTTTAGACCCAAACCCTACTTGACCCAAGAGTCTTTTTGACAACACTAAAGCAGAGTACAAAGAGCTACCTTGGGCCTGCCATATATTTCAGCTGAAAACCACAGTCCCACAAACACCAGAGTTTTATCTGATGCATCTACATGGCCTGGGATCTCCTACAGCAGCCATGCCCCTCACTGACCCCTGCCAGAAATTACACCTCTCCCAGAACAGCAGCTTCTCACTGTATCTCAGCTACAACCAGCTAATCGCTCTGCACAGCAGCTGTTGCTACTTTGGCTCCTTTGGATGGAAAGAGGTTCGAGAAGACCTACCTGATCCCCTGCGCTGGTGGGTTGGAGGTGGCAGTCTTGGTGTGTGAAGGACAGCAGCCTCTTCATCCAGCACTGCAGCAGCTGGAAAAAAAATGAGATAATGCTATGAACCAGGAGATGCTTTGCCATGCTGGTCACACCCAGGGCCAGCACATCTGGGCTACCTGCTTCTTATGAGAGGCTGCCGTGCATTTGTACCCCTTGTAGATTTTGGCACATCTCAGAGAAACGGCTTCTGGAGTCATGATTGTGCCTTTGTACTGACCCTAATATTGAGGGAAGCATTTACTGATGTACTGTTTAGGTCTATGACGAAAGCTCCCTTGGCATAATTACTCATGGAAAGAGTATGTTATACAGTGTTGGTCAGACTGGTCCATAGCAGGAGAGGGCTGGTACCAACGGGAATGAACCAGCAGGTAGTTAAGGTGTTTATCAGTGTTTTGTACAGGCAGATGGGTTTGTATACACCTGCCTTTATCAGTGCTTGAACAACAGAAGGTGTGCTGCAGAAAGACACTGAAGTTCTCCAGGAGCAATTGTTTCAGGGATATATAGAGCATTAAAGCACAAGGGTTACCTCAGGCCACATAAGGAAACTAGTGGTGGTCCTGAAAAACAGCTGGCCAACAAATCAGGTACTTTATAAGGCTGGGACCCAAGTTAATGCAGCTTCTGAATTGCAGCTGGCTTCACTTCTTCTGGCTGAAGACACGGGCAATGGCCCATGTGCCTGCACCTAACCATGTCACCGTGCCCCGGGAGAAGCACTGTTGACTTTGAGCAGTGACAGTGCCTGGTGCTCAGCAGCAAATAAAGCCTTCTCGGGGATAAGCTTCCCATTAATTGTTTCTTTGAAGTCCTATCTGGGGAAGCTGCCATGAAATCCAGCAAGAGAATAAGACAATTGCTCTCATGACACCTTGTGTGACTCACCAGAGGGACAAGAGCACAGCGGTACAGAGAAGATAATCATGCTTTTGTCACTATGTGCCTGGTTTCAGTTTGTTTTAGTGTCTAGTTCTTGGCCGTTGTATTCAATCTTATTTTTATTAGGGTCTTAAAAGTTGTACAGCATGTAGAAGTTGGTACCTCAATGGGAGTTTTCCTAATACAGTAAAATACAACCATAAATGGCAGAAGCACAGGTTGCTCCCTGGCATTTACGTATAGCGGTCTTCTCTTGCCTCATTAATTTTGTAAGCACTTGAGTTTGCTAGAAATCAGTGTAATTTATACTAAATCAGCAAAGCAAACAAGCTGAAACACAAGCACAGCGAAGCCTCTCTGACTTCCACCTTGCACGTTGCTGCAGGTGATAGAAAACTGGTGGCTGGAGGGAGGGAGAGCTGGCGAGGACCGCTGAGGCTGTGCTGTTTCACTGACAAACATCTCACCGGACAAACCGAGGGGAGCCGTGGGCAGGGATACGACTGCAAAAGAGGGGCTACAGCAGGGATGCTGTGGGCAGGAGCAGGGCTACAGCAGGGATGCAGGGATGCTGTGGGCAGGAGCACCACCACTCACAGCCCAACATCCCGTGGGTCAGGATGTTGACTAGCGTGCGCAATACCTTGTCTCTGGTACGCTTTCTTCTTTCAATGCTTTTTTTTTTTTTCTTCTTTTTTTGCCCCCACTTGTTCAAAGAAAAGGAAAGAAAAGGCCAGCCTGTTCTGCTTTGCAAGGCTATATTCCTAAGGGATGCTGCTCGTTAAAGAGCACAGCTGCATTGCTGTGAGGCAAACAAGCCCGCCCACCAGGGTTCGAGTTTGTTCTCTATGGGTGGCCAGATTATATTCTCTAAAAAACACCCCAAACCACCCCTAACCTCACAGATAAATTACCAACAGGCATGTAGCACTTCCACACTCTCCACTTGCTCCTTCTGCTTAAACACCAGAATTCCATTTTTCTCTCTTTGCCATACGCATTTTTAAGCAGCTGCGTATCACTCCCATTTTAGAAAACATCCCTTGGAAAAAAAAAAGAGGGTGCAAAGAGACTTTGCTTTTTATCATGGGACAAATACACTATCAGGTGAGATCCACATGCACGGGCCCCTTGGTCCGCCAAGAAGGAGATTTCAAGTCTTTGCAGATTTTTTTTTCATATTTCCTTTGTCCAAATAGGTCAGTAAAATCAGCATGAATTGATGGACTCCATCCAACCCCCTATCCACTATTTCCCTGGGAAGGACAGTAACAAGTGCTAGGGAAGGACTTAAAGGAAATAAGAAAAAGCATATCTGTAAGTCATCCTACCTGTTCATCTTGGTCACGTGGGGGCTACCATTCATGTCACTGTGTTTGCTTCCAATGGGCAGCCAACACAATATCGCTTCTGAGCAGGAAAAGTGGATTTCAGAAAGAAGCTGTTCAGCATTATTGAACACTGCCTATATATTTTTTTTTCCTATCTTTACGAAGAGCTCAGCTAACAGCATAGATAACTTCCTTAGCTAGGGGATGCAGATGGGCTTCTCTGCACCACAGGAGTTCTGGGTGGCAATGAGAGGACCTGCTGAGAACTGATGGACATTGCGAGTTAGGTGGCTCTGCATTACTCTCTGAGAATCCCTGATTTCTAAAAGCAGGACATAACAATGCCATAATTACCTTGGAAGGGCACCAAAAAGTTTAATGAAATAATGTTTGTTGAGCAGCGGAGGGTGTTGTGTTTTTGTGGTGTTACTCTGTTCCAGTGCTGGTCTTTCCCAAAATTGCAGAAACAAAGGACAGAATTTAAAAGTCACTATTTCCACAGACCTTGGGCTCCTGACTTTGCAGGCTGTGGCACAAAGATACCCCCTAATCCTGCTTGTTTGAGCCTGCTTTAGGTAGTTAATATTTGCTAGGTGTTGAAATGCTCAGACACATTTTGCATGAGGTATTTAGAGCCGTGATCTACGGAAGCAAACGAGAGAGATGTGCTAGGAAACGCATTAGGGTTCTTCCTGTGATCTTGTGATTCTTTCCCTTAACATTATTGCTTGGTTTCAAGCCAATGATTAACTTTCTATTAGCAAAATAAGGGCTATAAACGACCTGGGGGGGGACACTTGCTAGGCGTGCTCTTGAAATAACAGTTTGGGCTGAGTGGGCTTCTGTGCTGCTCCAGAGCCGGTGCATGGTGGGAGCAGGGAGGCTATAAAGCCTGCTGTAACTGCGGGTAGAAGCCAGGTGAAAGTTTAGCTCAAGGGAGCACAAAGACTGGAGTTTTTTTTTTCCTCCACAGTAACCGATCAACCAGATTAGGCAAGGCTGGAGTCAGCTGCCTGTGCGGCAAGCTGGCCTGCCCACGGGGCACCAGCCAGCAGCCTGGTGCAAGCAGCTCAGATGATGCCCCACAGTGTCCCTCAAGCTGAGGAAGAACAAGGAGCCTCGGGTGGAAGAGGAGGGGGTTTTGCAAAATCACCTCTTCAACTCAACAAAGAAAAGCAACAAAACAAAACCCACCAGGAAGATAAGAGCTGCTGAAGGTCCTGAGATGGTGCTGGCTGTGGCTGATCATCACGGGTGGGAGCAGAGGGAAGCCCCTGGGGGCAGCAGGGCATCAAGGTGATGGTCTGGCATGGCGAGGAGGGGGATGGTGAGAATTGGCAGCCTGTAGAGAGCAACCACATTGTTGGCACCCTCCGATGATGCTGACCGTGGTGGTCTGGGCAGCCTCCAGGTTGGTGAGCAGCGTGGAGGGATGGCCCGGGTGGCGTGTCGCCCATGCACCATGGCCTGGGGACCAGCTGATGTCAGCCTTCAGCAGTTGCTAAAAATACAGGTATCGTGGGTATGTACGGCAAAGCTCAGTGTTTTTCCACATGCGTTCAGCCACGCTGGCTCAGCTTTGGCATTAGGGCCCTGTGTACAACGGGTAACACTTAAATAAAATCGCGCGCAGGAGCAAACGCCAGTAGGTGAGGGTAAGCTCGGCAGAATCAGGTTCTTAACAATCTTGATAGAGACTGTAAGCAGCCTAAAGAGAAGCCTAATTCAGATGCCTCGGTATGCAGCCTTTTTTATTACACCCACAAACCACCCACAACCTCCAAATTGCTATTCTTTAGAAACACCCTGCAGCATTTTCTGGTTTTCAATATACAGCAGTGCTGTAGGCTTAGCTGCTGGATTTGTGCACGCACATGCAAAAATAACTAATGGAGAGCTTGATCAGACAGCGGGATCTTTTTTCAAATGACACATTTTAGTATTAAAGGGAATGTATTCTGTTATCCTGCTAGCATGGCATAATGAAACCGTAGCTTTTCCTTCCCTGCTTTTTTCCCTTCCTCTCTTTTGAGTCTTGCAAAGCAGAAACAATCCCTGGCTTGTAGGCTGCAGCAGCCCACAGAGCTTTGAGAACAGTGTCAGAAACCCACAAACCCACACCGTTAATTGGGGACTGGATTGCTGGTGACACTTTGGAGAGCCAGGCTGTCATTTCAAAGCAGCGAGGTGCTCTGCAGATGCCAGAGCCTGACATTTCGTAGCAGAGGGAGGAGGGTCCCGTACTGCTGAGAAATGTTAGTTAGGCAGCTTTTTCAAGCAGAGCGCTGTCTGGGAGATCAAATCCCTCTTCCTGCAGGTCTGTGCCTGTAATCTCTGTCCCTCCGTGCCCCCAAGGAGACTCACGGCCATCACGAGAAGCTGCGACCACACCACTTCCATGTTTTCACCGTAAGACGTTCAGGCTGTTATTCAGATTCCCAGCTTGGCACTGCTGCCCATGTTGTCCAGTCACTGTAACCCTGAAAGGAGAGGAGTAAAGGAAAACAAGATGAAGCTGGTACTTGGGCCGCCCCGTGAATTTCTGTTTTGTTTCTTGGGCAACTGGGCTTTTGTTTTAATTACAATCTCAATTTAAGGCACAGGAGGGAAGAAGACCGAGGGGAAAAAAAAACAACAAACTAATTTTCTTCTGCTTCACACTACTTAAACCACACTACTGGTTTAAGAAAAAAATCTTCCCAGAGAGCCGCCATAATCATAAATAAATCTAAAAGCAAAAAGAAAAGCATAGCCCTGCTCCTACTAGCAGCTCCTTGCTTTTAAACGCACTTAAAAATATTTCAGTGTTCTTCTCGTCTTCCTATTCATTTCAGGAATAGGAGCCCTTTGTAACCACAGTCCACACACAGACCTGTAGAAGCTGCAAGGCATTAAACCCTCCAGAGATATCAGAGGTAGGGAAGTATTGCTGGTCCTTTTTCCAGGCAGCCTTGCCCCCTCTCTCCCAGTGCTGCATTCTTCAGCAGTCAGTATTTGCAGGAAATCCTGTTCTCTCCTGTGTTCCCCCTGTCCAGAGTTGTCATTGCAAGCCATCAACATGGGACCCAAATGCACCTGTAAGGCCACACGCCAGAACAAGGCCCCCTCGATGTGATGCACACCCATCTCCAACACATGAGGCACCACACTTAGCCTTGCCTACCACTGCTTTCTGCTTTTGGGTGTTGCAGCCCAAGAAATGCCCGTCATTATATCCTAAAAAGCAACTACTGCTTTTCTGCAATGCCCTGGTGGTACTGGAAAGCACAGGGCAGGCAGCTGCCCCACAGCTTCTCTGCTGTCTTTTCTCTGGGTGTATTAGATTATTCCGTGGTTAAAAGTGCCATTTGATGACTGGGAACCCGCTTATGCTGTTGTGAAAGTTGTAACTTTCAAGTTATAACTCCACATTTATTAGTCTTTCCAGCAAAGGAATCTGATAGCATGAAATGCAACTTGTGCTCTATAATATGAACTCATCAAGAAAAAAGGGCACAAGAAGCTCCTCAGCTTAAACTACCTCTGAAATGAAGCTCCTTCCAAGGCTGCCCCCCCAGACTGTTGCCTCGTTGCTTCCCGGCTCTCTTCCAACAAGGGACACCCCTGCCAGCCCTGCAGCAGGAGAAGATCCCAGCCATCCTCTCACAGAGTTTTCCCAGTGCAACTCACTCCTACATACATAATTCGGTTTCTTGCACTGCTATTGATTCCATCAGCTTCCTCAGAGGCCAGCAACAAGAAGCTGATGTCTTTGCAAAGTGAGAATTGTTTGAAGCGCACGAGAAGGTACTGTGCTCTCCTAGCAACCAAAGTTGCAAAATAATGTAATCATAGCCAAAATAATGCGATAAAAGATTATGCCATGCTTGTATCGGGTTGGTATGGCAACGGAAATAAGCTGAAATGCGTGTATCCAGTATTTCAAACAAATAACCTAATTGTATGCAAAGTTACATTTCTAATTATCCCGTTCAGTTTACCGTCATCTCCATTCATTCATGCTTACTACAGGGCTGCTGTCGGTCTTCTTATTTTCATGGCCTTTACCCTGCTCCTGCCCGACCTAGTTTCTGTTTTGTTTTCAGCTTTCTTTTCTTTGACTCTGGTGATGCAAACTTGTTATTTCATCCCTGCATGTTTGACAGAATCAACAGAGATTTGCATTTCAATGCACCATCTCTAACCTACCCTTATTTCATTTTCCTTTCTAAACAACTCTGTTGCTTGGGGAATTGTTGTCCTAAAGTGTCAGGATTTACTTAACTCCTCCCCTCTCTCATATCTTGATGAATAATCAAAACAGCACTCCCAAGAGATGAAAATACCTGACCAAAGCCTGATCGAAGACAACTCATCAGCTTTACCACACTGGCAGCAGCCAGAAGAAAAAAGCCACCTTGGGGAGGGCACACCACAATCAGATGCTGCAGCCTCATCCACGCTGCCTAAATTCACCACCTTCTCACCAATTTCAGCTTACACCTACCAAAACCGTGGCCAGTTTCTCAGGAACATCAATTGCCTGGCTCCCAAACTCCAAATTCTTGTCACAAGACACGCTTTTTAAAAAACATTTTCCACATCTTTCGATTCCTTCCCTTTGAGACTGAATAAAACTCTGATTTCCATTGAGTGCCATCCTGAAATCAGCCCATCTCCTCTAATAGTCCCTGTGGGCATATGTGGGGAACTAATTGTTTTCTGGATCGGGCTTTTATTCTCTGGTTCATTCCTGAGCTGGTTTTTTTGAAGCGATTCAAAAAGATACAATATTTAAACTGATACCTCTGCTAAAATTTAAGACTTCGTGCGTTTTCGAGATTCCCTCTTTCCCCCCTTCCCCAGCCCCTCCAGCTCTGTCTTTCTCTCTCCATAACACACCTGTGTATGAAAGCACATATATGCATCTCCCGTACCTGAACATCTCTGTGGGCAATGCTATTTTCCTCCTCCTAGAGAAGTTAGCACCAATACTGAGATCGGTGGCCAGTGCTCTGACAGCCCCTCCGAGGCTCACACCCGACCGCTTCATCCTCAAGCAGTGTCTGGGGGCAGTGCAAACAGGCTTGGAGAAGGCTTGTTCAATCCAATCTGCTTTTCACACCGCCAGGTTTCCAGCCTGCCCTGCCTTGGGCTGTTCCCCTCATTTGTTAAGGACATTCAGCTGTACAGCTACGAAGCTGATGCAGAGCAAGCTTTCGGCGGTGGTGCTTCCAAGGCACATTTGGTGTGTTCTCCTCTCCGTCACCCCAAAAGCTGAGTCTGATGGAGATGTTCTCTTCAGGCTTGACAGTTGCAGACCAGCCCCAAAATCTGGCAAAGCACATGGTGGTGGTGGGGGGTGTTGATCTTTTTCACCCTTCTCTGCTGGGCGTGAAATCCTGTTTGTGCCTTGTGACTGCACAAACAGCCAGTGCATCACAGAATATTCATGGTTGGAAGGGACCTTTGAGATCATTGAGTCCAACCACAAAAAAAAAAAAAAAAAAAAGACGAAACCTAAACAAACAAACCACAAACAAACACAAACCAACAATCTTGGGCACTAGAGCATGCCCTGAAGTGCCATGTCTACACATTTCTTAAATACCTCCAGGGACGGTGACTCCACCACCTCCCTGGGCAGGCTGTTCCAGTGCCTGACCACCCTCTCAGTGAAGTAATTCTTCCTTATATCTAATCTAAACCTCCCTTGCCCCAACTTCAGACCATTTCCTCTGCTCCTGTCATTATTCCCTTGGGAGAAGAGGCCAACACCCACCTCTCTACAACCTCCTTCCAGGTAGTCAGAGGGCAATGAGGTCTCCCCTCAGCCTCCTCTTCTCCAAACCAAACACGTCTCAACACCCTGCCTGTGCCCTCACGTGAGGGATATGCATGGGAGGCACCAGCCAGCGGAGGTTTGCTTTTGTGCAGGGATGGTCACCTGGAGATTTCAGGTCCCAGTGGCTGGTTGAAGGCAGCACCTGGCACCTGCAGGAGGGGATGGTGCCAATTGCCGGGGGCTCGGTCCGGCACTGCACCGGAGCTGCAGGGAGGAGGGTGTAAACTCCTGCTGGCTGCACAGGGGAAAGCAGAGGAAGGTCATTAATGGTCTTTTCCCTCTGGTTTTCCATGACCTGCCTCCGTGCTGAAAGCACAACCTGCGTCCCAGGTGCCTCCCCACTGCACTTAGGGGTTTGTTTACCTGCTAGCCACTCACCCCTAAGCAGCACTGATGTGCCAGTGAAAGCTTTGCCACTTTCAATAAAAACACAAAACAAAGCACCAGTCAAGAGGGTGGAACGAAGGGAATGGGGATGATGAATAACCTCAGCTGCCTCTGCAGAAGTGTATCTGCACCAGGAACAGAGATGCACCAGGTCCCTGGCCACTGCTGTGCCCGCCCAGGAGAAGAGCCTGGCTACACAGCCCAGACATAACCCGCTCTCTGTGGGATGCCTCCATCTTTCCCCATCTGGTGAAATATTTGGAGCAAGTCCTGTGCACTTCAGGGACAAGTCCAGGCTCTTTCCCAGGTGATTGAAGGATCAGCCCAAAGGAAAGCTAACCGAGCCCAGAAAGTGCTGCATGGACACCAGCCCCAGCCTAAAAGCATCAGATCCATTTCCCATGTAAGCCTTACACCCTGCTCGGTTTTAGCCCTTCAAGGATGTTTCTTTCTAGGCTGCAGAAAACTCCCCAGAGGGTATATGCAAAATGATGGGGAAACAATCCTTATGAAAATATCTTTTATCTAGCTTTCATTTCTTCTTTTTTGCACGATGATGAAAATAAGACTGATAACGTGCTTTCTTTAAAGGTACGAGTAGCTCTCTGGATACACTAAAAAAGCTTTTGTGAAAGAGTTAGTACCAGAAGGGGTTTTAAAATAGTACGCGCTATCATCAAATTACAGCAGCAGCATGTGTAATATTCCTAACATTTACCCATAACCTTCCAGCACAACTTGGGAACTAGAAAAATTGGTTTAATTTCTCTCTGATACTGTACTAAGACCCAGGGAAATGCCTGACCGAGTGACGTTGTGTACATATGTTTCACACCAGTTGCATCATCCTTCTGTATTCCCAGTCTCTACCAATTAACCCCGGGCTGTGAGAACTTTCCCTCCTCTGAGAATGATCTGAAGTCTGCCATCTCACTAAATTCGACAGAAGCAGCCAATACATGAGGATAGCATTTAAAGACATAAAGTATATCACAAGGACAGGCATCGCATCTCACAGGTACGTGTTTGGAAACCAAAGACCGGGAGCTCTAATCCCCTGAACCCGTGCTGAAGGGCAGCTACAGTATGTACTGCAGATGACATTTGCTTATTTTACATCTTGTTCGAGTCCCTCTAAACAGGATGTGCACTAGTTGGAGGATTATACTCTTATTTTGCCTCATCGCGCTCCCGCAAAACCAATTACTTTTGTGGATTACACAAAACACGTAATTTCTTTGTAAAATTAAAAGTAGTCACTGGGAGGCCAACATTTCCTCTCATCCTTCTGCCGCTCCCACCCCTGTTTCTGTATTTACAGAGCCACCTTTTGACTGGTTTCCCTTCCGTCCCAGTGAAGTCCCTAGAAATTAAACATATCCTATATGCTGTACTCAGTTCATCCAGAAACTGCTTTCTCATTGCCATAGGGTGTAGAGATCCCTGGTAGTCAACTATTGCATTTTTTCAATTCGGGATGGGGAAAGTGACAATATG
>JAHREE010000245.1:26138865-26195523 GCA_033628505.1 Tringa tobata
CCTCCATAGCCCATCCCCACCATGGGGAGCCATCTCTGGCCTTCTGCTCCAGCCAAAGGGAGTGGGGTAGGGGACAGGCCAGGCCACCAGGACAGGAACAGCAAGGAAAACAGCAATAGCATTGCCCGGACGCGCACTTTGCAGCTCGAAAGTGCTGCTTGCTGGGCTGTGCTCCAGAAATTTTGGCTTAGGGAGCCACAGCTAAGCCTCCCAGCCCCTGTCCCCACGGACCTGGCGCTGTGGGGTTTGCACCCACCGGTCCCAGCAGTGGGGACACACTGCGGGTGCTGGTGGTTTGGGCTGAGAGGTTTTCACTGCTGGTTTTAAACCATGGCTGCATCCCCTCTGTGCTTCAGCTTTCCCAGGGAGGGGGTGGAAATCCTCTCTTTCTTTCCAGCAAAGGGCAGTGAAGAAGCCCAGAGGAAGGGCTGGATTAGACAGAAAGACAGACACAGGGAGGGGGGGGAAAAAGGCAGACATGGCAGCATCCCACTTTTGTAACTTGTCTCCTGATAACTGTGGGGTAACGAGCCTGGTCCAATTTAAAATGCTGAAAAAAGATCATATTCTTTTCCCCAAACACCCATGTTAGTTAACATATGTGTATATATATATCTCCTTGCTGGCAGAGCCTGTGCTGACGCGACATTCACACTCCTGATTAAGCCGTGAGGAGTAATTTCGACACACTAGATACAAAGGTTAAGTCGGGTTAGCTGTGTTTAAAAACAACAATAAAAGCACAACCCAAGAGAGGAGGAAAAGATAAAGTATTTCCGTAGATAGTTTTACCTAAATCTTCATACTCTAGGACTGGCAGAGGAGCAAAGACGCCAGAGACCAGCCCAGCAAGAAATCCCAGGTGGAGCAGAGTAGCTGTGCGCCCCAAAACTACTGCATGGATGTCTTTATCTTAATGGCTATCATCTATACCCTGATGGTCAGAATAATTTACTTTAGGTCTCAGAGCATGTATTTTCACTCATTACAGAACAGCGCCACGGAGATGCTCTCTCACAGGGATGAACCTCCTCGGGTTTTGGACAAGCCTGTGATAGTTTTTTGGTTTGTGATGGCTTAGGTGGTTTTAACAGAAAAATACATTGTTTAGGAGCTGCAGGAAGGGTGGCTGGGAATCTGGGTGACTCAGGACTGCAATCACAGGCATCGTTCCCCTTGGGGAAGCTGAAAAGACACGTCCCCTCAGGCTTGCCTGCTTTTACAGCCCTTTGGGATGGCGGGGCAAGCTCTTGCACAGTGTTCCTGGCAGGGAATTTTGCAGACTTGTGCTCCGGCCCTTCCCGGGCATGGGAAACGAGCCTGTTCCCTGGGCACAGCCAGGGCATTTTCCTCCCACTTTGGGGAAGAAAGGGAGCATTTCAGTCGGGCAGCCCCACCAGTGTTGCTTCAGACCCTGTCCTCACGCCCCTGCCCCTGTCCCTCCTTGCCCATCTCTTCTACCTCTCGGCTCCCCACAGAAGCCATTTGCTCTGACTCCGGGGCTGGATGGTGTCTCCTGACACAGGCTCTGACAGCTCAGAGCTGCTTCCCCGGCAGCTGAGCCCTTCCATTCCCCCCTACCCGCTCCCCCCCCTCCACCTCCAGCAGCAGCAGCAGGGCTTTCTGGGGACGGGAATCCCTGCACCCTCCCCGAAGCCCATGTGAGTCATCGAGCTGTTAGAGATGGGAGGTTATTTCTGGATTTAACTTGCTGGACCAAGGGAAACACTGCCGTGTCAGCACCCAGCTGTGCTTTTAAGAGGTGCGTTGTTTGGCAAGTCTTGCAAATCTATTTCCATACGAAAGCACGCGCGTGAATCATTCCTTATAAGAAAAAGCTGTGGAAGTGAAAGGGCCAAAAGAAACTCCTTGCTGGGAGATGGCAAAGGCAAAACTGACCATTAATTTATTTTTTTCTCCACTGCAACTAAAATAGCCACATGGAGGCGGAAAAGACCAGGAGAAGCCCCCCCTTTCCCCCCCCACCCGGAGCTGATCCCTCTGCTGCTCTTCCCCACCTCTTTCCCTCTTCCTCAGGGAGGATCAGTGCTGTCACTTATTGATGCCAACTTACTTCTAAGGCAACGTCTACGCTTCTCACTACATACGTAAAAGCTTTTGTTACCAATATTATTTCCTCACCTCCCAAAAGAATAAAAATAACAGAAAAAAAAAAGCCTTATTCTCCTGCCAAGTGTCCCTCTCACCATAAATATAGTTGTTTTCCTAACACCACCTCTCCCTAAGGAACGCTCCTAAATCTGTTAATAGGCAAACAAAAAGGTCAAGCTGGTGACCTGCTGGTGATGCTCCCACACTTGGGGCCAGTCTCGGTGGAATTCATCAAGTATTATTCTGTTTTGGGTTTTTTGGTTGTTTTTTTGTTTTGTTTTGTTTTCTGTGAGCAGCAGCTGCCTGGACACACAGACATCTAGGGCCAGGCATAGCAGAGGCAATGGTAGCAGCATGGGCAACTGAAGTGAGGAGACCCCCCCCACCACAAGATCACCCAGGAGGTGTGATGCTGGTGCAGCCAGGCAGCAGCTGGGACTCTGCTGGTCCGTGCCTTCCCCATGCAGGGAGGTGGGTGCTGCAAACCAGGGCTGGCACCGGCGTCATCCTGCCCGGCCCAGGCAGGCAGCTGGCAGCACCCCAGGGGATCTGGGAAAAGGAACCGGCAGCAAAACGGTGGCTGTGATGAAGGAAAAGAGACAAAAAGGGAAGAAAGAGGAGAGGAAAGGAAATGTGCAGAAGGGAGCTCCCTCCAGCAGCATTCTCCCCCAGGAACCTCAGTCCCCACCGGTGAGGGTGCAGAGAGACAGATGCCATAGGGAGGGATGGAACACCATACAACGCCACAAGCATTTCTCGCTTCACTAGATTTCTACCTGCTACTTCTGAGGAACCTTTTTCACCACCCAGAACTTCCTCTCCCCGCACCGACAGTTGTCATCTTCCCTTCAGCTGGTTCCTTTGCACCTTAACTTTCACGTGCAGATTCCTGACATCCATCACTTATTTCCCACACAGCGCTGTAGCAAACAGCCCCTCTGACACACATTTTGGTCAGTGGTTCCTTCAAGATTTACTTTAAATCTTTGCATATAATTAAGCTCAGACCAATGGCCCTGTGGTTGCTCCTTATTGATATATACTTCTGTATATTTTCAAAATATACCACCCATTCAGAGCATTGCTATTTGACGAGTAAGCAAATGTGGTATTTTCTATTGCGACTGTAGGAAAGAAACTATTGCATTTTCCTGGAATAAGTGCATTAAACCCTGAATTTGCTTCCGTCTTGATTCCTGTAGTTCTTGTTTCCATACCCTAAATTTCATTCTTGGCTTTCCTTCCGTGGTCTTTTAGCCAACACATCTACTTTAAATCTCCTCCTTACCCTCATTGCAGCATTTCCCGCTTATTTATGCCTTGCTCTTCCCCTTCAAGCCTCTGGAAAAGTTTTCTGCTGCTTTTTTCGACCACAATCAGCAAAGACAACTTAGCTGGACTCATGCTGATTTTCACTGTATTCCTAGACTTTACTGGCCATCCCCAACTTACTTGGCTGGTCATTTTTCCATTCTTCGTTAGCTTTTTATTGTCCTCTGTTTGTTTGAGGTGTCCATTACCTGATCAGTTTGCACGCCCTGCCTGATGAGTTTAGTTGAGATTTAAGGTCCTTATAATTCCTGCCCTTTTGTCCTGTAGAGAGCCCAGGCTTTGGGTAGTCATCCCAGCTGACTTCATGGCAACTCCCTTGTATCAGGGTCAAACCCTTTAGTCACGGGCATCCTTGCCTTTATGCTGAAGTGACTCAACTCTTCAGCATCCAACCCAGCGTTCAGTCCTGCAATCTGTGCTGCTGCTGGGGCTGTGAGCCTCAGCCTGCTCCTCATCACGGGGCTGCCCTCCAAAATTTTATTACCCGTGTCATTCCCTACTCTCCTTTTACGCATGACTGCCTTCAGGTCACAGCCTGAACTCCACCATCCAGTGCACATCTAGTCCAAGGTGAATTTTATCAGCCTGAATAGTTTATGTCATTGCCTACCCAAACCCAAGGCACCTTGTACAGCTTCTGTATCTCCTCACCTCAGCCTTGCAGCGTAAGTGCTCAGGTCTCCACCAGCACTTCCACCACCGTCTCTTCTTCTATCTACCTTGAGAAGGGAATGAAATAAATACCCCAAGCTCTCCTACTAGCCCCACTCCTCCTTCCTTTCCTTTCTCTGACGCCCTGGCCCATGGCTGCAGGGCTTCCTCAGTCTTTTGCCTGAGGAAAAAGCAGCCTTGTTTAAGCTCAGCTGCAGCATCAGCCTCATATTCCCATCAGAGTGCACTTTCTTCTTGTTTTAGAAAAATGCAGTACAAGTGCAAAGCTTATTTAATAAGTACTGAAACCAATAAACCACCAACTGACAGATAAACAAATTACCTTCTCCTCAGGCAACCTCCTCGGAAGGTTACTTCTCCCTCCCCAGGGAGGCACAAGATCTCTCATTTACGTGATGCCCTGATAACGTGTGGAGATTTGCACTGCCCTGAGTGTGTACAAATCACGTGCTTCAAGGCCTCAGCCACTTGCCTGCTGAATCCAGGAAGGGACTGTTTCCCTCACTACAAGACTGGCCGATTTTGTTGATGACTTCTGTCCATTCTTCTGAAGCACTGCGGATCGACAGCAGGTGGGACACGGTACGGGACAGAACAGTACGGGGACAGTGAAGAGGGTCCTCTCTCTTGCACTTAATACCTACCTGGAAAATTTGCTGATCAAATTTATTACCAAATTTGGCAATAAATATAAGTTCAGTCTTCCACTGTCCTCTCAGACTGATGAGGCCTTCACTTTCTCTTACCTTCCTGGATCTGTATCTTAATACACCTCAGCTCTGCAACTGCGACTCTGCTGCTTCTGTTTTCTGAGGTACCCCTCCCACCTCTTCCACTTAGAAGGTCAGAAATGTCTTCACTTGTCTTAAATTATTGGCATCAATATATGTTGTAGAAATTTAATGGCATATAGAGGAAACCAGGGCAGGTAATGTAACTTTCCCCCCCCCTCTACTTAGCACTGGTGAGACAGACCTGGAGTATCATGTCCAGGTCTGGGCTCCCCAGCACAAGACACATATGGACTTACTGGAGTGAGCTCAGCAAAGGACCACGAGGGTGATTAAGGGACTGGAACACCTGACCTATGACGAGAGGTGGAGAGAACTGGGACTGTTCAACCTGGAGAAGAGGCACATAAAAAAAGATGAAGCCAGGCTCTTCTCAGTGGGGCCCAGTGACAGGACAAGAGGCAGCGGGCACACACTGAAATAGACAGATTTTTTGAAAGTAAGAAAAGTATTTTTTACTGTAAGGGCTGTTAAGAGAGAGAGGCTGTGGAGTCTCCATCCTTGCAGATACTCAACACGGCCCTGAGCAACCTGCTCCAGCTGACCCGCTGTCAGCAGTTGGGTTGGAGGAGCCGAGCTCAGCAGTGCCTGCCAGCCTTAGAGAGTCTTGGTTCTGTAACATAACAGGCTCCTCTGGCCTAAAATGCTGTGAAATTAGTCCAAGTCACAGTGTTCAACTGCTCACTTAAAGCAAAAGAGATTATTAAATAGCCAGGCGTCAAGAGAAATGGGCGTGCTCAATTGCACCACGGTTGTCCACATCAACTGTCTCAGGGATGTAACAGCGAAAGCGTGAAACAACCACCTTGTGGTCGAGTCTTGTAGCTGTAAGAATCACCTAACTGGGCACCCAGACCCAAACCTCCAGCAAACGACCGTGCAAGTCTCTGCCCAAAAGGGAGAGGGGGCCTTGGTGAAGCCCAGAGCAACTAGTGATGGCCACTAGTGGACTTCTCAAAGGAGCGGACGCTGTCATGTCTGCCACCACGCCTGCAGACTTCCCACTGGTCACAAAATCAGTCCGTTAGCACGTTCTTTGCCAAGCTACTCTACCTTCAATAAGCTTTTGACAGGGATGAGAGAGCCAAGGCAGCCCTTTCCCTTTGCAACTGTGCGCCGCGGCAGAATACTGCCCAGAGCACACAGCTATCTGTCAGCTTGATGAAACATGTGTCGCACAGAAAGCTGAAACTGCCCTCAAGTTATTTAAAGAATAATAGTAAAAAAAAAAATTAAATTCAAAGTCTCAAAGAACATACATTTTATAATGCATACCAGGCTTGATACCACAAAGTCAGCTCAGCAAGACCAAAAAAAAATATAAATCCCTCGCTTCTAGCTCCATCAACTCCTCCTTTTTGTGACCCCCACAGAGGTGGCTGCAAGACCTCTGTATCTTCACATACATATGAATATATGTATATGAACTTGGATATATTTTTTCCTAAATCATTGGAGAACCTTTTGCTCATCCTTTGGGATGCCAAAAAAGGCCATTTTTTTGCAGAATCAAACATCCTCCCAAAAGCAAGTAAGAAAGCAATCATCTGCAACTATTTTCCAAATGGTTGCTTGGGTGCTCATGGTTTTTTAACATTTGAAATAGCTGATTCTCACATCCCTCTCTTTGTGAAAGAAGTGGGAAGATTCATGGATCTGACTAATCTGAGCAACAGTACCTTGGGGAAAAAAAAAGGGGGGGGAGAAGGAGAAACTGATTTCTAAGGACTAAAATTGTAAATTCAGTTTGAACCTAGAAAGCATCCCCAAATTTTCATTTTTTACACCACTGTTTCACTAAAAACCAAAGTCAAAGTGAGAGAGGACAGAGATCGGGTCTGTGCTAACAAGCAGCATCTCTCAGTGTCTGTTTTTAGCCCTGCTTTCTGACCTCAATTTCACTGGCCAGGTTTGCAGGAGAAAGCCAGATTATACTCAAGCTCCACTAGAGGCTCCAGAAGATCCTCCTCTTGCAATAAAAAAGGGTGTCAAAGAAAACGCTAAAAGGATTTATATCTGTGCCCGACAGTTGGCAATTCTGGCAGAAGCTTAAGCAGGGTTAAACTCACTGCAATTTTAGGAGAAACCCTGGGCAAGATCTGAATGTTGTCTTCTTCAGAAAATGGCTGGTAAGAGCTAATACCCTTCATGCTACACTTCAATAGCTGTTGTAAAGGAAAATTATCATAGTGCAGAAAATATAGTATATTTGATACATGCATTATATCACACAGTAGGAATAAAGTGGTTAAAAAATACAGTAAATCCTGATGCAGGCACCGATGATATTTTTGGCATTAAAGTAGCATGTCTGGTAAGGTGGAAGAAACCTGTACTGGGAGGCATGGCATGTCACTCAGCCTTCAGTGGCACCAGGGTTTTCCTTCAAATTCATCTTCTGCAGCAGGAAAAACAAAGGACGGCTGGAAGAGATGGCTTGGCCTGGAAAGAGAGAACTTTTGTCCTTTTAGGAACATTTGAGCATAGTCCAGACTATCCCTCAGAGCCAGTCCAGAACCTGCCCCACGGTGGTAGGGCAGTGGGGCTTGCTCCAGAAAAGAACGAGGCCGTCTTACCTGGACACACGGGACACTGTTATTTTGCATGCTCAAGACATTTTTATTCTTCTAAGATAAAAAAAAAAAAAAGCTCAAAAATCTCCTTACTGACACGTACAGGCTTTGTACAATTCCTAATGCATTACTCAGCCTGGGCTGCCTCCCTTACCCGTAAGCTCCTCAGCAACTACAGCAGGGATTTGCAAACCCACCACCGATTTGTAGCATGGATCCTTCTGGGCTAAGTCTACCAATTGAGAGGTCTATGCCACACCGTCACTTCTGAGAGGGAAAAAAAAATAAAAATAAAACCTTTCTTGCTGTTAAATTGGTTTGGGCAACTGCCAGAGAGCCCAACTTAAATGAAAGCAGACAGCGCACGTTGCGCTGCCCAACGGTATCGCTTCCTGCTGCACAGAGTGCCTGCTGAGCCCCAGCTCACACGTCGTCCCCAGGGAAGAACTCACCTGAGGTAACCTGTGGTTTGCTCAGCCAGCACAGCACGTACGCCGGGCACAGGGAGGGGGAAGGAAAGCGGTCGCGTAAACTTACTCGGATTCTGCACGTCTCTCCCCTGCGCTGTGAGGACAGGCTGAGAGAGCTGGGGGGGTTCAGCCTGGAGAGGAGAAGGCTCCGGGGAGACCTTAGAGCCCCTTCCAGCCCTTAAAGGGGGCTACAGGAGAGATGGGGAGGGACTCTTTATCAGGGAGTGGAGTGATAGGGCAAGGGGTAACAGTTTTAAACTGAAAAAGGGGACATTTAGATTAGGTACCAGAAAGAAATTCTTTCCTGTGAGGGTGGTGAGACACTGGAACAGGTTGCCCAGAGAAGCTGTGGATGCCCCATCCCTGGAGGGGTTCAAGGCCAGGCTGGATGGGGCTTTGAGCAACCTGGTCTGGTGGGAGGCGTCCCTGCCCAGGGCAGGGGGGTTGGAACTTGATGATCTTTAAGGTCCCTCCCAACTCTAACCATTCTATGAGTCTATATTTCTATACAATCTGAAACAAAAATTTAAATCCCAAATTGATCCAGTTTCCCAGTCCCTCCCGTTATGGAATTATCTTTTATTTTTGCCACCTGCCATATTTTGCCAAATTTAACAAGAGCTAAAGTGGGGAAAACACATAAGAAAGCAGGTGTCAAGCCAACGTGTAATAACTCTACCTGAGAGGAGAACTTAAAGCAGTACCCGCACCATTGCACCATTTGGCATCGTCCAGCCGTTCTTGGCAGGACTGGGGACGGTGGAAGGTGCTGAGCACAGTTAGGGACAAAATGAGAACAAGGCAGAGCTTTGACAGTTCACCTGTGACTAAAAGAGAGAGCATTTGAAATCTGAAATTGATGAATTTTTACATGTTTTTGTTTTCCCTTAAAGGAACACTGCAAATGATACTAATTGAGCTTTTCCAAATGCTCCAGATGGGTTGGAGAAAGCACACAGGGGGCACGTTTTCTTCTGCACTCTATTTGTGGGATACATCCTACTCATTTCAGTGAAAACCCAACTTGCCAACCAGAACTTGGGGCAGATGGTTCAGTAGCCTCAAACGGTGGGGTAGTAAATGACTATTTTTTTTATTATTTTTTTTTTGTTCTCAGTAAAGAACTGACCTTGAATCCCGAAACGAGTCGTTCTTCTCTGACACCGACGGTCTTCTCCTGTCCAAAGCAAGAGAGAGCCCCGAGCGCGCACGCCCCTGTGCCTGCCTGTGCTTCTGCGACTGAGCCGCCAAGAAAGGGCAGAGCGCGTAAGTTCATGCACATTTTTATTGAGTAGTAATATAAAATGCTTCTTTCATTGTTACAAGTGCATGCTTTGATTGCCAACATTTCGAAGTCAAATTACAAAGGCAAGGCTGTAGGCTGTAGTGAATTACTTGGGCACTTATACAATTGTTAAAAAATATCAATGGACTGTTTCGTTTTGTTTCTTTTTCTTTTTCAGAATGAACCAGTTGAAACCCGTAACTGATATACAAAGGGAAAAAAGTGAAAAAATTACACATTTTGTGGCACATGACAGAACAGAACAAAATGACTAAACCATTATGACATTAACAGTTATCATGCATTTAGAATTTCACATGTAACTACAAACTTATTTAAATTTCACAAGGTTTGCTAAACATGCTACCCATCTATATGTGCACTGACAAGCTTATGTTAAAAACTTTAAGAATACTCTCCCCTTAGATTTTTCAAAGCTTTTTTTTGATTACAAAATTTCAAAGGCATTAAGCATTTTTTTAGAGAATATAAAGTACGCCAGTATACATACATTTCCAGTATAAGTCAGACCACTAAGCGCATTACAGTCCCATACAGGCCTATACAGCCATTTTTTTTCTTAAAAAACATGCATAGGCAGATTTTTACAGAATATAGATGCTTTTCACTGCACTTAATATGGTGTCTTGTTCACTATACTTAAAAATGCACCACTCATAAATATTTAAATTCAGCAAGCCACAACCAAGACTTGATTTACCAAAAAAACCCAGAAAACCCCCCAAACCAAACCCCCCTAAATATAAACAGCAAAAAAAGATAAATGTTATCATTATTCCAGTTTTTTTTTTTAAACAAAGAAAAGGATAATTGCTGCCAAATTAGTAAGATAAGTGTTATATTTAAAGAAGGGCATTGAAGCACACTAAAGAAACCTGAGGTAAGCATAATCTGTACAAAATTAAACTGTCGCTCTCGCTCTCTCTCTCACTCTCTCTCTCTTTCTCTTTTTTTTTTTTGGCATTTTAAACAAATTTCCAACATTCTTTTTTTTTTCTTTTTTCTCTATATTTTTAAAGACTGCCTAATTTTATTTCATAGCCATTGTCTGACAAGAGTAGCAAAACATTATCAATAAATAGTCCTTATTTAGTTTGTACATTTTGTTAAAAATGTTTTGATGTTGTCCATGTTTAGTGCTGCAACTGTAAACGTACAATAGTTAGTAAGAAATTAAACAAAGTTTTCATGTCCAGTAACATAATAAAAGGCCTTTCAGTAACATATCTAGCCGTTCCCAATGCAGTAGGAAAACATGTTCATTCCCCTAACTTTGCAATATATACCAGCATGAGCTTTCATTTTTCTACAAGCATTTTAAAGGCATATCCAAAGGAGGTGTCTCTCTTCCCCCACCCTCCCTCCCACCAAATTAAAGTTGACGATCTCTTCGTAGATGATTTTTGTAAACTGAATCCAACACCTGGCCCCCAGAGCAAGTAAGCTATTATCAGAGGCAAGAACATCCCACTGCTGATGTGCAGCAACCCCATCGCGCCCTGCAGCTCAAACCCCCCTCCCAGCCAGTGGTCACTGAATATTGCTGCTATTACTGCCGTTGCTGTCCGTGCCATTAGTCTCTGTGGAGATTGCCTTGTTGATGGAGTTAAGGTTGGCATCGGATGGCACGTCTCTGCGCGGAGGCATTCGCTCATTAATTCGATCTAAGCCTTTGGCCTCTTCGAAGCTAGTGATCTTATGCTGGGGTGAAAATCCTTTGATAGCTAAATAAAGGATTATTAAAAAGTAAAATTAGCAAGGTAGAACTCTTGGCAGCTTTTCCCCCAACTTAGCAATGACTGCGAAAGTCCTTCTTTGCGAAGGCGGCAATGAGAAGATCTGACAACCCGACCGACTCCTTACCGTACTCAGAAAAAGCTGGGGGTTTACCACCATCGTCTCTTGCAACACAACTAGTTTTATTTTTTTTTTTTTCAACAAGATCAACTTCCAATACTTTGTTGTCCGCTGCGATTCAGCTTAAAACGCTGAGAGGCTGACATGAAACTACGGTCTGCAATTAGCAACCATGCTCGGGGCACAGCCGGGAGCCGGGGGGGGGTAGCATTTGTTGTCATCACTTACAGCCTTAAGGACACCGTGCCTCGCCGAAACATCCTGCATCAGGCAAAACTCCCATCTGGCTTTTAAAGACCGGGGAGGGGGAGGCAAAAGCGGTGGCCAGTTATAGGTGGTGATGGCACGGTGAGGCCAGTTTGTGGGATAGACATGAAAGCTATGGGAGATGTGGGGAGACCCTACAACAGGTTGGTCTCAAGGCAGGCGAGCTGGCTGTTGGTCGCTCCGGGCAGTTACCTTCCCCGACACATCCCTGGACTTGTAGAAAGCAGCTCGAGCCCAACAGCGGTAACGCCGCACAACACGGACCAGGGAGATCGTCATTTTGGCACAACCGTACAATTTACCTTTGGAAATGCACTGACAAAGGACCAAAGTTCCAACTGAACCTGAGGACTTTTGATCTGCCCTTCAGCAGCAACACTGAGGAGGCCACACTGACCTCAGAAGCAGCCACAGGCCGGGGAATGTATTTGCACAGTGTCATTTTTAAATTTTTTTTAATTTTTTAATATTTTTTTTTTCTCTTTATTTGAAGAGTTGAAGATCTTTAGATTTAAAGCAAAAGAGAAAAAAGCACCGTAGGCAAACAGCAGGTCACAGCTCCGTAGATAATTTGTCACAGCCTTCTGTGTGTTTTTCTCTTATCTGCACCAAATCAATGCACTGCACTTCCAGAACTGGCACGTTTTTTTTTACTATGCCTCTATCTTAACATGCCATAGAGCAAAGATGGTGTGTTAGTACCAGGAAACTACAAACTCCCTGGGGAGAAAATAGTCGGGGAGTTTCAAAGATCAAATTCAGTATTCCTTTATATCCCTTTATCTTCTCTTTACCCCAAAGTACTCCTGCTCTCCTTCCAAAATATGCAGTCCCGATTCTGGACAAGCTGGTAACTTCTGTTAAAAAAAAAAAGGCAAACAAACCCCACAGCCCAGAACATCCCTGGTACCAATCTACCACTCCTTGCATTTTGGGGAGAGCGAGAAAAGCGTTTTCATGCTGCTATTTTTGCCAACCATTCCTGTGAAAATGGATAGATCCGGTTTGCCTCAGGGTTTAGTTCCTTCGCCAGTTTCACAAACAGTTATATTGGAACTTTGTGAAGTGCATGGGTTTTAACAGGTATTATATACTTCAACTCAGAAAAACAACAACAACATAATGGTGATTAGTCAAGTGAGCAGGGATGGAGCAGTGAAAACAGAACAGGCCCTACAGTGAGTGTTTTTTCAAGGTCGGTTTTGCTTTTTTCACTTTATCTTCTACCACAAAAGTGAAGGTGTCTAACAAGCATCCGGGCCGATCCCTTAAAGCAACAGTTTAACGGGTGGCCGTGTCGAAGCTGGAAGGCTCGCTGTGTCCTCTAGCACAGCCCAGTTGGCGTCACCGGGGCCCGAATCAAACTGCAAGGGGGACAATTGGGAAACGGGCAAGACGTTTTCTCCAGCGTTAGCTTTGCCTACGTAGGGCTGCAGCCGTTACGACCGCGGTTACGGCGACTAACTAGCGCGGGTGGCAAATCGAGAATTAACTTGAAGGGGGGAGTATTGCTGGAACGAGGAGGGGGGGACACACACGTTCCATCGACCGTATTTCAAGCAGACAGGGTATCGTCTGTAACACTGAGGAAGGTGCTCTGCTGTAGTTGCTGGTCAGACAACGAGTATTAGCGGTTTACATTGAGAGTATACTAAAAACACAACACATAGTCACAGAAAGTCACAGAAAACAGCCAAACTGTCAACGAGAATGCACACTGCAGATTAGAGATTGCCGATAGGAATAGATAATTCCAACATAAATAGCAGCTTACTCACTGCTATTTAGAAAGCAGTTGTATTTTCTCTTACTTGTTCGTTCTGTAATTTTATGCACTGCTTTACAAAAATCAAAAACAAATTCAGCTGGCCAAAAGGGCACATCTTACCAACGGACAGCAATCATCAGATTTTTTTTTTTAATTAACTAAAAAAAAAAAAAAATACCCACAGAAAATTTGAGAGGGGCAAGAACAAAATACAACTGAAGAATTTTGTTTTAAAGGGGAATTCTGAAAATTCTTCTTCCAAAACTTTTTAACGCTGAATGAATATTGCGCATCTACATTGCAATCTGCCATTACTTAGGTTTTAACCATAGCGTTAAAAATTGCTTAAGGGTTAAATTAGAGGTCCGTCAATAAAGCACCACAGCTTTCAATACTAAACATTCAGAAATCTTTCCGAGGCAGCCAGTCACTTTATATTTGTAGCTAAAATGGTGCTGGTGTTAATGGTTGCTCTAATGGAAATATCCAGTGTGTAAACTGCCACTACCAGAGGAAGCAGACATCTTGCAGACAAATGTCTCGTGTTGCTTTACTTTTAAAGAGAAACAGAAACATGCTGAACTGTAACAAAAGACCAATAAAAATTTTTTAATAGTGACCTAAAATGAAAGGAAACAAACTGAAGCAAAAAAAAGAAAAAGGAAAAAACCGAAACAAAACAAACAAAAAAAAAACCAACAAAAAGAGAGAAAATTTATAAAAGCTGTGTGTTTTCCTTGACCAGAGATTGCTGAGGATGGTTTGAGGCAGAGCCAAGACCCAGCCTCCAGCTCACAGCTTTTGAGCTATGTGTCACAGAGCATTTACGAGCTGCTGCCGAGTTATGTCCCATGAAATCCAAGTCCCCTGATCTCCTTCTGTGGCATTACTCAGTGCTTAGTTCAACATACAGCAATTCCAACGTGACTGTAACTTTCAGGAAAAAAAAACGAAAAAACACTCACAACAGCAGCAACGGGAAAAAAAAAAAGAAAAAAAAAAGAAAAAACATTTTCCCCTTTAAAGCAATTACATTTTGGTTAATACCGAGCCACAATTGTTAGCCCAACACCCACACAATCTGTACAAGCTACAGCAAAATGAATACACCCAGCAGAGCCCTTATCTGTTGTGGCACCAACAGAAAGGGGACTGGCCAATTTACCTTCATCAGCCTCAATAGCCTCAACAGTAGCTGAAGAGAAGAAAGGGGTAGCAAAACGAATGAGAAAAATGAGCAGAGGATTTTAACTCTAAGAACAAGTCAGTGAATAGCAAAGGAGCTACAACACTAATGTTACTGTAAGTGCTGGATTTTGGCAAAACAGACACACAGAGAAATGCTTACACAAAAACAGTAATTTGCGGATTGAATTAAGCTATAGTTTGTTTTGAAGCAGAAGTTCCACAAACTAAAAGTTTTTAAAGACACAATTGAGTAGTTTTCTTTTGACTCAAAAGAACTACATAATGAAAATGCCTTCCATATTGCACATCTGACCTGAAAAGGTCATTGTATAATTCTCCCAGCTTTGAATAAGAGCAGTTTGATTTGCCCTGTCAAAAGAGAACGAAAAATGGCATAAAGCCATCACACAAAACTCATACCATTTACGATGCCAGCTGGAAAAGTATTAGCTGCCAGTACAAGGCAAAAGAGCCACATACGTAACTTCTCAGAATGATATTTTTTTCTCTCTCCTGACTAAAAGAAACCTCCCCACAGCATGGGACAGAGTTTGCTCAGACAGCTTTGCCTTTGCTCGCAATCTCGCCCAGTCTGCTCCATCTGTAAGCGTCCTTTTTGGCAACCCAGTCTCTGAGAACAGCATTCTTCTAATATTTTCTTTAAATCAACGGACATTCGTACAAGATTGAAAGTTGCTGGACCTTCAAAATCGCAAAGTCTGGTCAGAGAGAGAAAAGTGTGGAATTGGGAGGTTGCTGCAGTGTTATAAATACCACATTACCACTGCTTTAAAACCATTCATTGTTCTCAAAGACATGATTTCATTTGAATTCTACCCATCAGCTTTGGCATGAATTTGTTTCTACAGTCAAGAGATTTAGAAGCAGATGCAAATCAGCAAACGCAATCCAATACAGCAATGCACAGCTCAAATATTTAAAAAGAAATTTTGATTTTCAAGAGCGTCTCTGCTTTAGAGAATAGCTCAAGAAGCCAAGTTTTTAGGAATTCCTCTCTTTTTTGTCTTATTTTCCACTATGTAAGAGGTTTTTTTCGTCCTTCATAAAACCCAAATATATATATATTTTTTTTTTGGTAGTTAGGATGTTAAATATGGATTGAGATCTATGCTAAAATATGTATACTGTTATCTTGCTGCATGGGGAAATGAGAGGAGCTAACCCACATGCACCAAGGTAAGCCTATGCCTCTCAAGCTACAGAGCAAGAGAGATGGAAAAAATCAAGGAAAGAAACCAATGCCAACTTAAAACAAAAGGAAACACAATAACTAGGATGAGAAATCAAAATGAATAATCATATCCAAACCAGCACTGACACATTAGAAAAAAAATGACGACTAGAACATATACTTCCACAACAGAACATACTAGTCATATTTTCTGTTAATACATATGGTAATATGAATGTGTGCTTAACAGAAACTATGTAAACTTCAGATTATTTGGTGAATGGGGTACTACATGTTAACTAATGCAGAAGCTTGTGTATAGTAATGTTTTACTAAGCCAGAATACTGCAGTATGAGGAGATTTTCCTTTTAGCCATTGTAACAAGAACTTCAGGCAATTTTCTCAAATTCATTTCAATTCCTAATATTTTGCCAGGGCAACAACAGCAGTTTCCTTGGATCAAATTTTCTGACAAACGTAAAGCAACTGTATGGAGAAAAGCCTAGGTAAAGACCACAACCCCGTTAAGAAAGGCATCCTGTGGAATCATATTGCAGCATTTTCCAAGCAGAACGTTACTATGTCTGTAACACACAAGTCATCCAAAAGAAAAAAGGGAAGGGGAAAAAGGGAAAAGAAGGTTTACCACCATATACCTGAATCTTCTAGGTAAAAGAGACAGTAAAGGGAAAAATACAGAGAAAGAATGCTCCAGGAAGGAAACAGGAAAACAAGAGGCTGAGACTGTGTTAAGGTTATAAAGCATTTCTATTTTTTACATCTTCTGCCAACAGAACCTCAATAAGCAAGAGACATTCTTGTCTGCCTGCAATATACTCTACAGCAATACACGCAGAAAAAAACAGGAGAGCTTAGAGTAGTGAATTAAATACTTTTGCAGCTCCTTATTCCAAAAGGAATATTTCATCAAAGGCGGCCCTACTATAGACTTACAGATTTCCTGTAACAAAAAGCACTTGGTATAAAACTGAACTGACACTCTGTATTGTGTTTGTGTACAAGGCAAATGCGGTGTTTCTAAGAGCCTCCCTTCACCTGGGCTTGAATCGGAGCAAAATTGTTCTCATGCTGTCACCTAGAATTGCTAGGAGAGAAAATCTAATTCTAGAGCTATTTTCCATTGGTGATTCTCTACGAGGAAGAACAAATCAGATAAAATAAGAGTTTAAGTGTCACTCTCTAAGCTGAACCTTCAGTAGTCTGTGTATTAGAAGCTCCTCTTAAAAAAAAAAACAACCCCAAAGATGCTGTAAACTGTGGAAAGAGTGCACTTCACATGCAGTGCTGATCTAACATTCTGAACAGCTGATTTTCAGGGACATTCCCCCCCACCCTCTTTCTTTGAAAATCAGGGGTATGTAATAAGTCTCGAGAAGTGGCCTTACATGAACTGCTCACAAATGCTCCAGTACAACAAACCGCCTGTTTTAATCTGTCCTTCATGTTTTTCCCCGAGAAGACTGCGGTTGCTTTTCTGGGGTTCTGCAGCTGAAAGCCAATTGTTTTTTTTTACACATAATGCCACACACAGGCAAACATGCTTACCGCTTTGCAGTGTTTGTTTTCCTCCAGAGAGCACACCACTGGGCAGCATTCCTGTTGGAGTCAAACCTTTCAGCGTCAGCACACTTTCACTCTCTTCTCTGCAGAAGGAAAAAAAAATAGAACAACCCCAAAGTAAATAACTGTCTTTTTTTTTTTTTTTTTTCCGAAAACACATTTTAGACATCTTAAGCTACATGTTCCCTGCAATGATTTGGTTATCTCCAATCTCCTTACCAGAACAGATCCTTCCCAGACTGGATCCAGTGGTAACGCCAGCACCAGTGCAGACCCCTCAGCTCTGGTGGAAGTGGTTCACCTTTGCACCACACCACGGTTAACTATACTTAATGCTATAACCTGCCTCTACAAAACAATGTATAATATACATTTGAATATATATACACACATAAACCCACAAACTTGACAGGAGGAAGACCAAAGGAGCAGTTATTGCCAGCAACACATTCAAGAGTGTTATACCATATGGTCCAAAATCAACTTAAATTGTTGTTTTGCTTTTGTCTACGCTAGCAGTCAGGTGCATTATTTATTAATGATCATCAGCCACTTAAAAAAAAAAGCAGCTAAAAGCTCATTAAAATTAATAAGTGCTTCCACCTTACTAGCACTGTTCTTAATAGTTTTGTATGCTAAAAATGATACTGGATTAAAGAAAAATGTTTTAGGAAGCCTAACTATGTTTTGCCAATCTGCAAATACATATAGTTTTTAAATTTATGGCAAGAGGAATACAACAGCTCTATCCAGACTAGCCATTAAATACAGCTTTCTATGAGCACTATAATGCTGTCCGTGATGATATACTTGCTCAGCAGCAAAACTGACCCCAATTCTTTAAGACAAACCTATTTTGAAGTGCTTTACTTTGAAATATACAATGACATTAAGCTGAAGGAAGTAAGCATGGAGACAGAACTTAGTTCCACATTCACTTGAGGATAATGTGGGTTTTGTCTATCAAAACTGTCTCTCAGCAATTCTACTATTTACAATTTTCTTTAGACCTATGTGGCCTGAATTACTCATGTATTTCAAATAAATCTTGTTTACCTACTACATATACTCTTCAAGTTCTATTTTTAGTTTGAAAATTATTATTCTCATACACAGTTTTCTTTCTGTAACAGTAAAAATCAAGTTGTGACCATTTTCCTTGCAAGTTTCCTAAGCAATTAGAACTGATTCAACAGTCAAATATTTCCAGAATTAACACCGTATTTTCATCAAGAATTACACACCAAAGCTTTTGCTTTCTCTCAATTATTTACCTCTGCAAACAAATGCATAATCTGCATTTTCAATTCAGTCCATTTAATCTCTTTTCTTGTTTTTTAATTAAACTGCAATGATGCTTTTAGCTTCACCTTCATAGGATAAGTTTATTCACTGTATTTTTATTATCTTTAAACTGCATAGTCCCAAGAAACCTCTGTATCAAAAATTTAGAGATTTTTTAGCCTTTATTGCTCCTTACTTTCTATTTGATGTCCTTTACTTCCATTTAAAAAAAAAGGAAAATAAACTAATTAAATATTAATTCTCTTCTGTCTAAATATATCCAAAGAAAAGTCAGACTTGAGAAACAAAGTCAAAGAGAGGCAATGACAGGGAATCATGAGGTCTTCCACTGAGCTTATGCCCATCTTTCTACGATAGCTATTCTCACCAATGCTCACTTATAGCCTTTGAAACTCAGAACACCACTATTTTGATATCTAATTTTCAGACTAAAGTGGCTGAAATGATCCCCATTTCACATTCAAGTTACATCCTCGAGGAAAGTGGCTGCTCTATCTCCAAGAAGAGACATTCAACTGAGTCCTTTGAAGGTGGTCAGATCAGGTGCTGATCATTTGGAAACGTTTTTCAAGAATTTGTGCAATAAATTTCATAAAACAGCAATGACTCAAATGGGAACTTCAAAAGTTTCTGAAATAGGCTAGTTTAGATGATGGTGCCACTGCAGTCTTTTGGGGGTTATGCACAATTATCACACGCTCAGGTGCTACATGCAGCAAGACAGAAAAAATAACCCAGGCTTTTCAATAGGAATAATATTTGCACGATTAACCTTGTGTAATTTTTGCTGCCCTGGCACCTAGCTGAGGAGAACCAACCTTTCCCAGCGAAAGAGGAGAGGTACTCCCAGGGGGGCAGTGGTGGCTGGGATGAAAATCACTCATTCCCCCAGAAGACTAGTGGGCAGAACTGCCCATCAGAGGGACCTGTTTATTTGTCGACTACATCTCTGACCACAAGAAGGATGTGCTGTACTTGCTGCTTAAAGGAGACCAAATATACTCTTCATCTTCAGTCCTTCCTGCAAAGTTTTAAGGTCCATCAGTAACCAAGAACTGTAAAAGGCTCAGCAGCTTCAGTGAATGAAGAACTGGCTTCTCCTTTACCAGATACAAGCCATTCTGGGCTGCTGGAGATGTTGGGATGCCTGTGGCAGGGGTAAAAAATTGTCCCGTGAACAAGTCTGAGATGAATTTGACTGCTTTTCAGGGAATGGTCCAAACTGATTTCCATCACTGCCTCAAAATGCTGATTTTCGTGAAATAATTTTAAAGGACTCAAAGTTTCAAAATGGTGCTAAAACCCTGAGCTATGAGGTTCATGCATATCACTTTAAACAGGGCACACGCAAGAATTATGCTGTACCCTTCTTCCACCCCTGAAACCACTGAAAGGCTCCTGCCCCATAGTTCCCTTCAAAAGGTCTGTGACATACATGTGATACCAACCATCTGCAAGTTATCAAAACCCAAATCTATCTGCAGAGCATCCAATTTCAGGCCTTTCCATATACTTAACTCCAGGTTTCTGTAAAATAAATGCTGTGTTTCAAAAGGTGCTCTGCAACAAAATAGAGTGGGATCCAGAAGCTGCAGCTCAAGGTTATGGGAGAAAGCCAGGTTTCCCAAACTTTGTTTGCTCAACTATCATCAGAGAAAAATAATCATGCTGTTTTATGAAGGTGGTGGCAATGTCAGCTCCAGGCTCTCTGCCAGACTTGGTACAGAGGAGCAGGTGGAAACATTTGATTGCTCCCCCGTCTTGTTTAGGGGAAAGGCATGATGCCAGCTTCTTTTTTTTTTTTTTTTACCACTTTGAAGTAGCTTGTGCATCACTAGTAATTCACACACAACACTTTGGGAACCCCAGGTACAAAGTCCTCCATCATCTCAGTATGCTATTTAAAGGTCTGCTGCTGCAATCTGCAACGCGTGGGCGAACTGCTGTGTCCATGCGAAGCCCCACTGACAACCTGCCCACTGCTTGCATGCTGCAGAAGAGTCTCAAATCAAGCAAGTTTGAGAGCTTCATCTGAAATTAAGAGGGTATTCTTCAAGTAACTATTTTTATTTCCTCTTTTTATACCAAGCATACCCATACATTTTTTAAAAATCCCTTGATTTTGCACTAACCGTAATAGCCATAAACTGACTACAGCACAGCAATATACAATTTCCTGAGGAAAAACATCCCTCTCCTGAAAGGGAGGGAGAACTGTATTTTCTATATTTAGACTTCAGCACAGCACAGTACAGCATGTTTTCTCTTCTGCTCAGAGACATCAAATGGAGAGTTCTAAACATTGGGTAGCAATTAGTTACTCATGTTCATGTGTTTGGAGGAGTGCAGCCCCAGGTAACGAGCTGCTGTTGTCTGCACAATGATTTCCTGGATTTTTAGTTAAATGACCCTAACGCTTTCATCTTTAATCATCTTTACTCATGGCTGTAGCAGCAACTGGGGGTGACAAAGTGGGACAGTTGGCTTCCTTTTTAATGAGACAGTATGTGGAACATACCCTTTCTCCACATTTAACTCTTGCCTCATGGTGGCTAAGAGTTAATTAGTACACCTGGTGAGCAAAAGTCTTAAAAAAAAGGGAAATTGCAATTTACTTCGCTGATGTCTTTTGTTTGTTTTGCCTGTTTTATATTCAGCAAAAGCCCTGAGGAAGAAGATTATTCAGAGCCACAATAAATAGCAGTATTGTATAAATAAAACAATCTCTAAAAGGTTCCACTAAAACTCAGTTGGGTGGTATACTAAAACATCAAATTTGCTGTTTGATTAACAGTAAAGTTTTCTAAGTAATCACTCAAAGATGTCTTTTAACATAAAAAAAAAATAAATAAATCTGCAACAGCACCAAACCTTACCTTAACACTGAGAAAACTCTAGCCATTTTTCCTATTGCTCTTATCTTGTTCCTTATAACCTCCTTTCGAGCAGCAGCTGTTGCTCCTATGGAAAAGACATTAAAAACAGTTAAAGGGATTTGTAAACAGCATATCACCATTCTGAACTCTGAATACAAGAAAAACCATGTTAATGCCACGGGTTACCAAACTAAGCAACACTATTAATTTTTTTTTTTTTGTCATTAACAGCTCAAGACTAGTCACTTTTGAACCATCTAGTTATTAGTACCTTTAGAGATGTGATCCTTTTCCTGCTACACATTAAAGCTGTATGTTATTTCATCAATGTAAGCTAATTTTCCGTTTCAATGACATTTTCAGAGACCACACCCTTTTGAAAACAAGTTTCTCAGAAAATAGTTAAAATGTCAAGAAGATACTCAACATGAACAGTGCCCAATCCATAAAAACATTTAAAAAAAAAGTTAAACAGCAATGAGGTTAAAATGATAAGATGATGAAATAGATTTTAAGTGAAAACCAATCACATTTCACTTAATTTTGTAAAAAAAAAAGTGACTGGATTAAGCTTAAGGTCAAAAGACTCCAGTCAGGGTTTTCCTATCTCTAGTTAAAAAGTCTTTAAATGGTTATAAAACTTAATGGCAGAGTCCTGAAAACCAGCATGAAATAGGGATGTGCTGGCTTGCACAGATGCTCAATAGAGCAACTTTCTTCTCGATCACTGCTATGGCCTGCTCAAAATTACAATTACTTTGAAATTTGTGAACTCACACATTAACCTGCCATATGAAAAACATATGCTGGAACAGAGACTACAGTTCAGCTAAGTTTGCATGTATACTTTGCATGTTACTTGGATATCATCAAAACCTGGAATATTATCTGTGCATCCATGAGAGAACCACCTGAATGGGAAAAGCAAATAGTACTAACTTATCACAACAAGGCATTTCTCCTAATAAGGAATCTCCACGTCCACAAGAAAATGTCATGTTATACTAAGCAAACCACATTATCACAATCATAACTGCATACATAATGAAGATTTCTCCCAAAGGTTTCTGAATGATGGGTAACCTTGGCCCATAAGGATGCTTCCTGACAACTCCTGCCTCGGAGGTTCAGGAGCGCAACCTGAAAACCACTACACATCACGACAGTGCTTCCTTCTTCATGGCTTCAGAATTCAAGGACAAAACCGAAATTTTCTATTTTCAATTCCTAGCAAATTGATTCCTTTTATGAACCAGAGTTCATCATGAAAGCTAAAATAGCAGAGAGGGCCAAAGACGAGGGAGGCAGTTACGTCAGCAGAGGAGACAGCCCTGGGGAGCCGAAGCAGCGGTGAAGACAACCTCAGGTGCTTGGGCAGGGGAGCAAAGCATTGCCCAAGATGGGTGATGGGTGCAAGTGGTGAAAAGCTGCAGAAGACCCAGACATGTGGGGACCTTCCTTTGCTGAGCACGGAGTGACTTCAGCCGAAAGGGCTCAGAACGAAACGTGGGCTCTGCTTGAACCCAGTGGCCAAAGCTCCACCTGCTTCATCAGCACCAGCATTTCACACGCTGCTCCACAGGAGATCTCCTGCGCTGCCAGGCAGATTTGCTGGGTGGCTTCGGGGAGCTGACTGTGCAGTAATTCTCACAGTTACAGCTTTCTCCACACATCTCTGCTGATGGCAGCCCCGTGGCTCTTCTGCCAGGCACTGTCACCTTTTCTACTGCAGGTTTCTCAATTACGATTAAACTCCTAACAGTTTGAGACTACCACTGGGAACGCAAGTGTTGCTTCATGATATTTACTAGATTACTAGGTGGCCTGGCTGATATCCTGGCATCTGAGAAGAGGTGAAAAGGAGGTGCTTTTTTTTTTTTCCTGTCTGTACTTGAATTTCAAAACAGTCATCCTTTGCTATAATTCTTTCAAAATTGAAAATAAACTCAACTCACAAATCCTAAAGCTGTTCAAAAGAAAGCTAAGTAACCGTAGGAACAAATATCACAGATAACATCAAAACTCAGGCCGAATCTCACTGCAACTTTTAACATTGTGGTCAAGTTTAACCCCAAAGAGTGCAAGGGGTGAGTTTAATAAAGTGGGAGCTTGATAGCACAGCTAGATGTCTTGCTATCACGCATGCTACTTTTGCATGCATCCATCTCTTGGGGCAGGTATTAATGCATTATTTCCAGGCATTCCTAACTGTCCTCCTAGACTGTCTTCAGATTTTGAGCCCGTATCTCCAAGTTAAAACTGAAAGAAACTACGCTTAGAATGAAGGCTTTAAAATCTCCCACATAAAAAGACAAAAAAAATACAAAGAAAAGATAGTAAAAATACAAAGATAAAAAAAAAGACAAAGTCTTAGGCATAAATCTCTAGTTCTAGACAACAAAAAGTGGGAGAAACAGCTGTAATTCAACTGAATTAAACAAAATATACTTGTAATAGTCTAATGAAAAATTTAAATTAGAGAGCAATGATTCAGCTGGGTACTTCAGGAGATAGACGGGGTACATTCCTGCCTCAGTTACTAAGATCTCCCCAAACTGTACTCTCAAGATACACAAGACATGTTTTTCAGCCCTTTTTACCTTGAAAGCACTTAGACACAATTTGTCTTTTCTTTTTTTTCCCCAAGTATCACTATCCCTATTTATTTATTACAAACCCACATTGTTCTTGTAGCTCTTACAAGTATATGCAACCTTTTTCAGCCACTGTTTAACTTCCAGAAGAGTTGAGAATTGAAAACTAGAAATATAATTTATGACTAAAGTGAAATACAGTGCCCTACCCTAAAAAAATAAAAGAATGGAAAAAAATTTCTTAATTATAAAACACAACAGTCTCAAAGGGAGAATTTTGTTTCTCATCAATATACATAATAAAAGGTTCCTAAAAAATACACTTGAAAGATTTAGTCTCCCCTGAATTTCCTAATTTGTAACAGATCTGTGAAAATGACTTAAAATATTCTATGTTTACTAAATATTAGTAATTATTTTCTTTATCCTGTTTGGTTTTTTTAAACATTATTTGCTAAATAGTGCATCTGATATTCACAATGTTTTATTATTCTGTTAGTTTTGACTGAATACCACTAACCTGGCACAGTATTTGGATTCCTAAACTATTTATACATAAATCTTAGACTCACATTTCAAGTGTGAATACTCCAGTTCAGTGTTCTGAAATTCACTACTACTGCAAATCCTTGTGAATTGCTTCAGCTACACTTAAGCATACACTTAGGTGAAAGTAAATGGGTCACCACCTGAGAACTGGCTATGGGTAAAAGGGTTACTTCAGCCTGCTTCTACTGGGAAAGTTCTGGAATGAATCCTCCTGGGGACTATCACAAGTCAAATGAAGCACGGGATGGGGAAAAATCCAGCATGGATTCACCACAGGGAAGTGGTGCTTGGCAAACCTGATCGCCTTCAACCACAAAGTAACCCGCTCAGTTGATAGGGGGTGAATGGTGGACATTGTCTACCTGGATTTCTCCAAGACATGGTTCCCCACAGCCTCCTGCTAGAGAAACATTACAGTCTAGACAAGTGGCCTGTGGGTGGGTGGGAAACTGACAGATCGTACACGTGGTGGTAAATAGCCCCTTTTCAAAGTGGCAACCTGTCACAAGTGGGGTCCCCCAGGAACTGATACCAGGCCCGGCACTGTTTCATATCTTCATAAGTGATCTGGATGATGGGATCACGTGTACTGTGATAAAGTTTGCTGATGACACCAAACTGAGGGGGGAAGTGGACACTTCACTTCGGAAGGGAGAGCTGCCCTGCAGGAAGACAATGACAGGCTGGAAGGGTGGGCTGAAAAGAACCTTATGAAGGTCCACAAGGACAAGTGTAAGGTCTTGCACCTGGGAAAACATAATCCAGGGGTGCAGCACAGGCTGGGATATACCCAGCTCTGGAGCAGCCCTGTGGAAAGGGACCCGGGGGTCCTGGTGTACAACGAGCTCACTATGAGTGACCAGGGGGCTGCTGTGGCAAAGAAAGCCAACAGGTTGCATCAACAAGGGCATCACCAGCAGAGACAAAGAAGTCATTATCCCAAAGAATCATTATCCCACTCTACTCAGTGCTCGTCAGGCCACACCTGGAATACTGTGTTCAGCTGTGGTCCCCACCATGCAAAAAAGATGTGGACAGGTTGGAGAGAGTCCAGAGAAAGGCCACAGAGATGATCAAAGGACGCCATAGGAGGAAAGGCTGGGTTTGTTGAGCCTTGAGAAGAGAAGGCTTATGGGAGACCTCAACACCATCTTCCAGTATTTAAAGGGTGGTTACAAAGATGATGGAGACTCCCTTTTTACAAGGAGTCACATGGAAAAGATGAGGGGTAATGGGTACAAGTTACTCCTAAGGATATTCCAGTTGGACACAAGAGGAAAATTTTTCACAATGAGAACAATCAGCCACTGGAATAATCTCCCCAGGGAAGCAGTGGATCCCCCAACACTGTACACCTTTAAGATTCAGCTGGACAGGGTGCTGGGCCATCTTGTGAAGATGCCAACATGTCTCGGCTTTTGCCAAGAAAGGCTGGAGCAGATCATCCTTGAGGTTGCTTCCAACCTTGTATTCTATGATTCCATGAATTTTAGCCTTTGCAAACGCTGCCTGATATCCTCTTAAGTTTTCACTTTCCTTTCAATGTCTAAACAAGCCCTTTTTGCATGAAGGAACTTAAAAAAAAAAAGAACAAAACCCACCAAGCCTCATGAACACAGCCACATTTAAAATTGGAGTGGAAAATTATTTGGGAAGTAGAATAAAAGCTTTGAATCTTACTTCAGTAATTTAACAAGTTCTATTGGATTTCAGATTTGTAGCATCCAAACACAGATATTGCAAACTGGATCTGTAGGACTTACGTGAAATATAATTTAGACCTTCAGATTAATAAGCAGAACAATGAAAAAAAAAAGACTATAAACTGTGAAAATATTCTGAGACTTAGGATTGAACAGATAGAAAACAATACCGAGTATAAAAGCCAAACCCAAATCCTCTCACTGGTATCCTAATACATTATATACCATCTAATTAAGCAAAATTAATGAAACTTAAGCCTTCCAACTTATTGAATACCTTTCTTCTGTGCATAAATGGTATCTTCTTATGAATTCCAAAGGGGGGGAAAGAAAAAGATCAGTGATGTTTGCAGAATGAAAATAAAAAATAACACAGAACATTTGATAACATCAATGGAAACACAATGTTTAAGTAAAGTCTGAAAAACAGAAAAGAAACAAATTAGGCAGGGAACATCCAAGAAGAAAGAAACATATTGAGAATGATGGGGGAGAAAATGAAAAAAGCTTAAAGTCTTGTTAGTAGGTTTTGCAGGACACCAGCATGCAGGCAGATCAGCAGCAAAGCTTAGCCTTGGTGTTACCACCCCTTGAACACATACTTTCTCCTACGTTACTGCAGCAGCTTTGATAAGGCTTAATCACTTCCCAAAAGTAGCTCCCCCCATTTTACGTGGGGCGTGCCTGCCTGCCTGATGACACCTCTTTTCTTAAGGGAATCCAGCCACTTCTTCCAGTTTACTTATGTCTGATATCTGAAAGAACAGCTTACCATCATAGACATGTCTGCTGCTCCTACCCAAACCTGTGCTACCTACCGCACCGTGCATTTGCTCAAAGGGTCCAGCGGCTTGAAGTTATCAAATCCAACCACCACCACGCTACAAGGCATTGCATTTTAAAATCCACTGTGTTTGGAAGTTTGGAAGCAAGACAGGTGCAACACTTGGTGCCCAGCCGCTGCTCCATGATGCGTGTTTTGGGGATGCTGGTTATCCAGTGTGCGCTGCTGGGTTGGTTCCGAGGCAGAGCACATCAGCATGGCTCACATGAAAAATGCTTTGGGCATGGAAACATCCGTACTTGGCCAAACAAATGAATGACTAAATAATTAAAAAGATCACATTAAAACGCCCCTCTGCCACCAACTCACAGATTAGGTATACACTGCAGCCCAACCTTGCCAGTTTGGAGGAAGAACAAACATAAACCAGTGGGGAAAACCTCTCCATTTCTCTCCTAGTTGATTTTTAACTCAGTGAAAAGCTAAATCTCTCTCATCTGCCCAGGGAGTATCACGAACACCCTTACCAAAGCTCTGGTAAGTAACTGAGACTTCATGACTTTGCTCAATCAGTCTCTGTTAGTTGGTGGTTTATTGCACTGTGACAAATTCCGTGTGCCCCTGTCCACAGCAGAACCGGGCTTTGATGGGCAGGAGACGTTTGACTTGGTAATTCTCTTTAGGCTCGGACTACAGCGCGGTACGAGGGAAGCTGTATCCCAGCCGAGGGATAGATGGTGCACTGTGACAGCACCCCTCCCAAGAGAAGGCTGTGAGCTACAACGTTGAAGGCGATACAAAAATTAATGCAGGTAATTTAGGAGTGCCTTTATGCCAAATCATGATAGCGATGCATACAAAGCAAGCAGTGCATTTGTGTCAAGTTGTCTATTACATTATTGCACCCTTTTAATTAGCGGCTTAGTTTTTTCAATCAAACGCACGAGGCCAGAAATGTTGCTAATTAAAATAAAACAGGACTCTGACTATATGCTGGTTGGGTAGAAGTATTCGCAGTTCTTGTTGCTAAGCGATATGTTTGATGCACAAACCACACAGCACGCGAACTAACATTCACCCAAGACATTTTTTGCTGGGTCAGATTGTTTTGCAACCACCATAGCAAACAGGGAAGAGAAAGTACAGCAAGAGGAAACCATCAGAGATAAGAAAACTTGACTTATCATATCCTCTCATTTTTAAAGCGAAAGGCCAAGACAGGCCAGCAGGGAGATATGGGCTAAAGGGCACTACAATTGCTATTTAGGCTTTCTCCCACTAAGCACACACAGAAACTGCCTACAACAGATTGATCAGATTCCCATGATGTATCTCCTTAGTCAAAAAAAAAAAAAAACCCAAAAATAAAAAGGAGGAAAAATAAAGGGACTACATGCTGTTGAGCATCCTGCTCATGGCTAGATGCAACATGCATGACTCAGTAATAATAATAATGAAAATGAAAATAAAAGGGCTCATAAGAACACCATGCAGTGAGGTCAGGCAATACTGATGGGGCTTATTTTTGAATGGGGAAGTGAGAGGGGAAAACAGAGGGCAAGAAAGTGTAAGAGAAGATAACAAATGAATGATCAGTGCAAACCATAGTGATGGATCATTCTCATTACATGTGGGAACCCAGGTCAGGGCATGTTCAAACTGCAAGGAGAGAAAGGAAATCAGCAGGGAGCCCTGAAAACTACCAATGATGCAAAAATAGGAGGTGATTTTAAAGAACCATTACAGCAAACAGAAGTTATCTGCTGTTGCAGATATCAGGCATTTCCTTCTATGGGAAATACCGCTAAAGAAAAATGTCAGTGGGCGAACAGGACTGTGCTGCTGCAGTCCTCCATGGAAGCCGGACAGAAATTACTGAAGAAGGACAGTGGAAATGTTGAACCACAACACCACTGTTAATATACAGCCCTTACAGAAACAGTTTTAAGCTGATAATCAAACCAGTCTGTTTCATCAAGAACACAAATTAAATACATCTTGTAGTTTCTCCCCCAAAAGGCAAAGCTCTAAGGGGGGGAAAAAAAAAAAAAAAAAAAAAGAGAGAGGGAACTCTATCTCTGAGAAAAAGAGGATTTTCCTTTGTTGTACAGATAATAACACAGAACCCAGCAGGAAATCATTAAAGATATCGGCCTCTATTTAAATTTAAATCAACCATCAAATATACTTGATGCCTGAATCCTTCAGTCTCCTCCATGTGTTCGATCCCCACGAGCCCATTGCTTCCCGCGGGCTGGAGGAACGAGCGTGCCCCCGCAGCAAGCTGCAGCACCAGCGCCACAGAGCCCATTTTACAGCTCTAAGGGGATTATCCCGCAAAGCAGACAGGAACATATGCCAGCTCCGGCTTTAACTACACATGTTAAAGATGACCACATTTCTAATATATTTCTTAACATAATGTTTTACACAGACGAAGCATCCACACAGAAAAAAAAAAAATAAAAAAAATCTGAAAGCAGATTCAGACGACAGTGCTAGCCTTACGGCACCAGGAGTGGTATCATCGTTCCTCATTTGGAAATGTTAACGCCGTCGGATGCCGCGATGCAGCGCACACGCGTGCAAGGCCGGAGGATCTCAGCCTGAATGAAATCCCTGCTCCCACACCTGCAATGCTGCAAACTCCACGGCTGGAGTTGTGCCGTGGTAAAACTCCCGGGGATCCGGGGGCTCACCCTCCTCCCCGAAAAACCGCAGCAGATGCGGAGACCTCCTGCAGCTGGAGGGGGCTGGCCGTCCCCAAAGACCCCCTCCCGCCTCCTCACTTCTGACTGCTTTGGAAAACCTGCTCCTGAACTGTACCTCTGGCACGGGAAGGCTGAGGCACTAAAAATTTAGGAAAGGACTACAGGCGTTGGCCTTTCTGCGCTCCACGGAAGTTTGTAGTACAACTTTAAAAGAAAGTATTAGGCCAATGCTGAATTAATTTAAAAATCCTTCCCATAAAGCCTTTGCTTTGGCATCGCGTTCCGTGGGATTTCAGCCTGTGCTTAAGTGCTTTCCTGAGCCAAGGATTTTTAAGCACATGGTTTTGTTGCTACTGTATTTAATTTGACACAGTTTTTACTCATTGTATGCCTCCGTACTGTTTCACACGCTGCTTTAATTACACAGTAGCTACTTATTTAAATTTCATGAGGAAAAAAAAAAAATTGGGCACAATATTCAAACAGGTGTTTTCTTCTCTCCACTGATTACTGTTTCAATAAATTCAGTCTTTGTCCCGAGTCCTGCAAGATAATTGTTCACGTCCACACTCTGTGGAGGATACAGAAGAGGGAATTCCATCTGGCTTTTCAGAGTAAAAGCAAAGCACTAAAACCTATACCCTTCTTCTCCATTGCAAAGGAAACATTTGTCAAAACCCATGATCTAGCTTCCTCTTCCAAAGATTAAAACTAAAGGCTTAGAGAGAGAAGTTTAATTATTAATTACAACGTTATTAAATATTTGTCTTACTTGAAAGTTCTTTATTCTCCCTGTTCATTCATTGTACCTACAAATATCTTGAGAATATTTAGTAGTGATAGATTTTTTCCAGGTTCTTCTTTAGGTTTTTTTTTTATATTTCTGTTCTTTTCCTAGATTATTTTTTTTTAAATTGAAAGCGTTCATAGTAAGAATGTTAGGGATGCATGGGATTTTTTTTTTTCAGTTTTGCTCAACTGAGAAGGGCCATTCCGGAAAGCTGCAATTTATTCTTGCATAGCCTAACAGAAAATAATGTCTAATAAAATAAATTGACTTCTAACAAGCCCCAAATTGAAAGATATAAAGTATCATTTACAGCCAAACCAATAGTTACAAGGCAAGTTATCATCATATAAAGTCCAACCCAAGTGACAACAGCAGTGACCATTCCTCTCTTCTTAGCAGAAATGTCAGGTCAGAACGTTCTATATCTGTGTTTGCATGTTTATTTTTATTAAGTATATTGCTTCTTAAAGCCTTTTAGGTACACTAGTGCATTAAAAGAGGCAACTAATGAAATATTTAAAGTACAAGTCTTCCAAAACTGCAGGAACAACATTTTGGAAGGAGCTCTGCAGGAAGCTTATTTCATTGTAGGAAGATCATTTCATCGATATAATTCAACTTCCTACGGTAACCCCTGGGATCTTATGTATAAAATCTCCATCTGACCCCTTCCATGACAACCCAGATTTCATGGAGAGAAAAACATTATTTTTGTATTTTTTTTTTAACTCAAAGAGTGAGACTAAGGAAAGGGTTAGAACAGGCCAGAAGTTCCATTAATTCTTCCCAAAGCATGCAGTAAGCAAATCCGCTGGAGTCTAGCACAACAGTTGCTTTCAGCGGCACGGAACTTAAATGGGATCCAGAAAATTATCCCAGGGTTAGTAAATAAACTTTTAAAGTAGTTTCAAGGCAAACAATCTCAACCAAAGGCAGGAGGCTCTTACCATCAAACCCATCTTCCTCTGTCCCCAGTTCATCGTCTGAGCAGATGTTCAGCACGTTTACCAGCATCTCTGTCACTAAAATGGAAAACAAATGCAAAATGTTGATATTAAGCTTCCCTTGTCTGTCAGAGAGCAAACTCTAACTGTAACAGCGCTAATGAAAATTCCATACAGAAACAGCACCCACTTTTTAAACAAAATGGACCTTGTTTTACACATGTAGTAATATAAGCTTGAAGTGTCTTACGTAGTTAATAAAAAGTACAGGGTTCCATAAAAATTGTTGCAAATATAACAAACCCCACAACAAACAGACCTTAAAAAATTAGTGTGCTTACAGTCTCTCTTTTTGCAACTCTCAATAAACTAGGTAACCTTTGTTTTCTCCCCTTAATACATTTTTGCCTTTCACTCAACTTGGACAGCAGAACTGACCACTTTGCTCTTGCTGCAGTAGGATTTGAATTGCCTGCTTAGCAAAAGGAATGACATTTCAATTAAAAAAGGTACAGCAAGAGGGATCACACAATATTTATTTATTTATCCATGTTTTGAATGCTGTACTTTCAGTTCAACCAAACGCTAACCCTTGTAAGATGCCTACAAATGGGCAGCGTCTCTTGAAATCCAGGACAAATAGACCAGATGATTGTTGTAGGTCCCCTTCCAGCTGAAACTATTATGTATTCAATAGTAATGTCATTATCTGTGAATTCAGAATATGTTCAGCCTTCTAACTCTGCAACTAAGGCACGGAAGGATAAGCCTCAGACTATCCGCTGGATCCTGATCTCAGCTCTTTTTGGAAAGGCAACAGTGAGACACTAACCAGAGAACACACAGAGTAAGAACAGCCAAAAAAAAAACCAACCCCCCCCAAAAAAAAAACCCAAACCAAAAAACCCCAGCAAAAATCACAACCAAGGAAGTGAAATTTAGAGATCAAAAAAGACAAAGTTATGAGGTAAAATGTGAAATCATTAGCATATTGAGAAAAACTCCACTACATCTACATGTAGTAAGCATCATTAAAAGGGTTACCAGGCATGTCTAGCCTTGCACTAGCTACACAGGTTGAAAGTATAAATTTTTTAATCAAGTGGTTATTAAAATCCTCTTCTGTGACAAGTATGATGGCATAGCACATTAGAAGGGTGGGACACAGCCATACTTCTCCTACATTAGTGAAGAATTTAATATTTTCCTTTGACAGAATTAGTGGAAAGACTTTCCACATTAACAACCACCAGTGAAACTAACAGCTTCCTACCTTGGTTGGCCTTTAAGGAAAAAAATCTATAAAAAAAAAAGGAAATAAATAAAAAGCTGTGCAGAACATCAACTCTTACATCCATGAGTTTTGTTATATATAGAAAGGGAAAACACTGATTTCAATTCTCGGGTCTCAAAGTTCCAAGCAATTGGTAAGACACGAAGGAGGTAAAAAAAAAACCCACAACAAAACCAAGGAAAAATGGATGAAGGAGGAGTGTTTATGGTCTCAGAACTTCAACAAATCTGGCTGCGCATCCTGCAGCCTCACCTGAGGAGGCCATTGACAGAAAACCTCTGGGAAAATGACCTTAGAAAGCATCTTAGGGAACCACAACACATATGGAGAACAGGCCCATCCTAAAAATGCCCTGGCTGAGTTTACGGCCAAAGAAAACGAAAGCGTTTTATCTGCTTCACAAGAGTCTGCAACACGCGTCAGCATGGATTATGTAATGTCTCCATTAGTGGAAACAGCTGTCTATTCTTTGTTAATCCCTATTTTATTGTCTATCTGCTTTGTTCACAGAGACCTCAGGCGTCTCACCAGCGGCTTTCCTAGTACAAAAGAGTAGCTGAAAATAAAGCCAGTCATGACTGCAGGTAAGAGCCACAGCTGGCTGTATTTCCAGTTGCCTATTAAGAGAGAACTGTTATTCCAAGCAGCTTTTAAGAGTTTATTATAGTTTTCTGGCAGTAATTGCTGTTGCAGTAATATACTATAATGGATGGATCAAAGCAAGCTTCATCTCGGGCCCTGAATAAAATGACTTGGGGTTTAAGCAGTTTGCATTATGTATTCATTTAATATGTTAGACCAAAGTGTTTTCATGCCTTTTGTGTGCTTGCCATTCATAGCATGGAGTTGTCTTCAGGCAACATCAAGAGCATCGTGTTTCAATAAAACATCATTTATGTTCTTTAGAGTCTTCTCGCCAGCCACAAGGCACCGTACGCCCTGGGCAGAGAAGGGGCTGAGGAGCAGGTTTTCCTTCTTCCTTCCATCTCTCTACTCTCTCCAGGAACAGTTAACCAGACTGGGTCTTACCATCACCAGCTCTGTGTTTGCTGGTGGAAAAGCAACCCGTCATCATCTTATCAGAGAGGTCAGCTGGGTAAGGATGTAACTACGATGCAGCAAAGGCTACTGTGATGTGCCCTGAGCAGCAAGCAATATACAAGGGAATGCTCAAAAGCTTATAGAGGAACAACTAATAGGAATTTTATTCAGTGAATGCACCTCTGGCCTGCAATGTCATAAAATCTATTTCTACAGCAGAAATATAATGGCATCATAGCCTGGAAAGAATGGAAATTATAAAACCATACGAGAAGTGTGATTAAGTATTGGTAATTGCTTGCCCCCCTGAGGCCTGTTTCTTCAAATTTGTCCTTGAAAGAAAGTCATCCGTCTTCAAATTATTCTTGCAATTTCAAACGAAAGAGACCACGTGCACAGTGACTAAGGGATCACTTTGCAGTTTCTATCAGCAGAGCCAATTTACATACCTTTCTCGCCCACAAACGGCAAGGACCAGGTAAACACATCCATGAAGTTTGGAAGCCAGTAGGGATGAGGGGAGCAGTTGAACTGTCTGATATTCATAACGTTGTTCTCGTATTTCAATACTGCAGCTGGAAGGAAGAGAGGAAAGACACAAGAGTGACGTAAGCCACGTGCCTGTGACTGGCTACCAGACCAGAAACCTTCACGGTGTGCGCAGAGTGCAGAGCTGCTCACCAGCTTTCAACCACTTGACCCAGTGGCAGCACTTTGCTGCTCGTTACTCAGAGAAGTTGCAAGCCATTTCCAGGCTGAAAGCGGTGGCGTCAGCTTTCCCTGGCACTAAGATGGTGAATTAATAACTCTGAGCAGTTGTGAACGTAGGCTCTGGGATCTGCCACCAGCGGGGAACAAGGCAGACCATCCACAACCACCCAATCCACAGAGTTATCTGAGCTCCTCACAACCACACTTTGGAGATAACAAAGGAAAGCATTTATCACTTGGAGTTTGAGTGTTGCTCTGCTCTTCCAATGAACATTTTCAACATATTTCATTCATAGTATTGTGCAACAGATGACACTTACTTCTCACATGTTTCACACTCTAGGCACACGAGACCTGTGTATCACACTTCTATTTGTTGGCTTTAACAGAGTGTATTGAGGGAGAGCTTTCGATAATATGGTCTTCCAAAAAAAATCACCCAGTGCTGGGTTTCTGTTTTTCACTTTATATGCCAACTATCTCAGCTTATGAAACAGTAAAACTAAGTCTCATCCCTTTCTTCTCTGTTTTTTCTTTTTTTCCCCCTTTTTTCTTTTCTGCCTTCTTGCAGACACGTGTAATGTAAAATCTTAATCATGCAGTTAAGACTCAACCTGGTAACAATATCTATAACCTAATTAGGGTATATTTTAATTCACATAATCTGTTTCCTGAAATTCAGTAATTTCTAAATTGCACTGACATGGAAAACATGTGCTGTTGGGATACGCACAGAGACATTTATGAAATAGAAGAGTAAGTATTTCTTTGCTTATAGAGAAAAAGGTAATTTTGAGGTGACCAGCTAAAACCAAAGGGACTCAACACGGGACTAAGACAGTCAACACAAGTTGAAGCTTCCTTTGACTGTAAAAGGTGCTGGCACTTTATACTTTTATTACCAGAAAAAGAATGGTGGGGTTTCAATTTTTAAAAGACAGCTTGGTCAACTTTACACACCATTTGCTGGTGATCTCACTACTGGCATTTACATGTAGCTCTGAACATAACATCTGCTCAGATGCTTCCTCTCTTGTAGACAGCACTGGCTTCAGTGCATCCTGCTGGTCACCACCTGATCATGGAGCAGTTCTAGTTCTGTAGCTACAGATGAGCTGTCAACAAATACTTTTTAAGCTGGAGACAATATATTGCACACCTTGGAAGACGTGTATGTAACTGTATGTAAATCAGCTCTAATTTGCCTATTTAAGCTATGAATTAAGCCATCCTAATAAGATCTAGTAACCTGCAACCGTAAGAATGATGCCCCTCAAGCTTAAGTCAAAGAAAAACGGATCAAAGAATCAACACATGATAATGCCTTCGTAAGTGATGAAACAGCCTGAATCAAAGTACGTAGAGAAGGAGGCATATCCTACTTTGTTTACCCCCTTCCTCCAGCCTTCCAACCTGTGGCTACCCAGGGAGGAACATAGTTCTAAGGGCTGGTTATCACTTAATGACCAACACTGACAATGAAGTTGCATGACTGCAAAATGCCACAGCACCACAGGAAACGCAGGGTATCGCAACGTTGGCTGAAGGGGGTAAACAAGTTCTGATTATTCATCCCCTTCCATTGACTAAAACACATGTCAATCATACAAGGAACTTTTTTGATGCAGTAGACTGTTCCTTCCTACAAAAATGTAATAGATTGCTAAATGTCTTCCATTTTGTGGCCGACGACAGAGTCCAGAGTGACCTGGGAGGTTCTAAAGCCCCCTCACCGATAGACACAGAAAACGGCTTGCTAACATTTATGCAAACTTTTGCCAGGCAGACACTCTCCATTTAAATTAACCACATTTGACTCTCGTCCACCCTAGTCTGACAGTTGGCAGCCATTCTGCTTTGCAGGAAAATAAAAATGGCTTAATATGGCTATTAGCAAAAATGAGAGAACTAGTGTCGATGCTCTTAATATTTGCATCACTTTTTGGCTGAAATTACCTACAGCAGATTGAAATTCATTCTCCTTCTATTAGAGTGACAAAATTGCACAGTAAAAATAAATAGTTTGTGGTTTTATAGAAAAAAATGAGTCAAAACCACAGAAAAAAGGACCACTTAACAGTTGTGAGTTTTCATTTAGAAAGACTAAAACTTCAGCTTCATCATCCTAGTGAGCTGAGGTAGTTTCCTTTTCCACTATTTTTTCAATTTATCCATTAAGTCTATTCCTAAATTCTGTGGAAGTTGAATAAATTGTTTTCACAAGGAACTTCTAAAACTGGCCTCTAGAAAAGTCTGAACCACAAGCAGAACAGTTGGAAAATATCAAATTAAATATAAACAGCTTTAGTTTGCTGTGGGTTTGGGGTGGTTATTTTTTCAAAGGAAGACAATTTATTTTGAGATTGCTATTAAATAATAATCTTTACACCACCTCCTTAATTTACATACCTGAATATCTTACAAAAACAAGTCCTGATAAGAGTATTATAAAAACTATTCTCCTCTGTAAACGACCTGTGCAGCTCTCCCACAGAAATGACTTCAAAAGCCACTCGAATAAAAATAACACTGCACAGTAAAGCAAAGACAGAAGTCTTCTAAAATATCCCTACTCTTAAAAGATTAAAATAAGGTAAGGTAGTTATCAGTATCACAAATAATTTTCTGAATTTTTAATTTGTAATGTACATTGTACATTACAAGCACAATGTACACAAAATATTTTTATTTGCTAAGTAATTAAGATGATGTTTAACATTAAACAAACTGGCTCTTGCTATGATTGTGCAGCTCCTGCTACTGCTTAGTAGTCAGAAGAAGAAACTCCACCTGGATCAAGAAGAAAAAGCTTCTCAGCTAACAGCAGGAGTTTCTCTGAGCTTTTCTGGCACCTTCCTTTCTTTCAGTCATGGCTCTTTCCCTCCCCGCTCTGTTGGCTCAGGAAAGGCCTGGGAGTTTCACCTCTGCTTCATATCTTAGTCCACATTAACTTGATGCCTAAGTAGCTGCAGGAGACCCCAGCCGCCCTGACACAGCGGGAATCTTTTGAAGATTATATGGCTACAGGCCACGTGGTCGCTGATGGAGGAGACAGAAGAAAGTGGGATGGGTTCGTCTGGTTATGAAACCTGTAACTGAGGAAAACATGACTTTTCCAAGTTCAGTTCCTTATTATTCCAGGCTGCAACTCCTATACTTTTCTTTCCAAACGTATAATCAGATAGATGCTAGCAGACCAAGCCACCAGTCACGGTTTTATCATGTACAATCACGAACCAGAGCAAGAATCTTATTTTATTATTCTTAACAGCCACACACATTTTAACCTAATTTTGGTACTAGCTGTTGCAAATGAGTTTTAGAAGCTAATGTTTTGTAAAGTGAAGATGTGCAGATATCCCAAATGACATTATACTTCTTTCCGATGCTAGTAAACTGAGATATCAGATGCTGAAATCACATTAGAGTGAAATGAAACACTAATGCAGCAGGCAAGGGGCGCCCGTACTGCTTAGCTTTAAGCATTTAACACCAGTACTTAAGGATGGAAATACAGGTGATGAAAAAAGTGCAGGTAAGAAACCTCCTTCCTTCAGCTAGAAATGGAGACAGCTCTACTAACTTTTTCAGTGCCAAGTATAAGAAGCACCCAGTGCCACCTGAGACACCCTGGGGCATTCTCCTTGGTCCCCCTCTATTAAAGATGAGCCTGGAGCACCCATGTCTCCTGTGTGGTACCTGTCAGGTCTGAATGGATGTCTCAGATCCTTCTGGCATGTCAAATGGTGCTTTAAAAGCCTGTACATTTGGAACTGAATTAAGGCCTTAAGCAATACGAACAACATTAAACTGTGTGACCAATATAGTTCAGAATTACCCCAAAATGTTACATATCCTGCTTCAAAATCTCCTGGACCATTTTTCAGTATAAATTGATTTATAACATTTCCATGAGAAGAAAAAAATAATGAGCATGGTAGAAGCACTAGCCCAGAACGAGCTACATGGTTTTAGATAAAAAACCTCAAAATAATTTTTGGCAAGCAAGTTAACTCATTTTCTTGTAATTTTTTTCAGAAAACTCATTCTGCATTTAGAAAAGAAATGCAGTGAAAGGTTCTCAGATTCTTCATACCTAAGAAAGAATTTCAATTTCTGATTTAATGCCAAATTAACTTCAGCGTTGATTGTGCAACTGGGAACAGTGCCTTCTCCTCCAGCAGAGTTGCTAAGTAACCACAGCGTTTTCTGCCCAAGAGAGGTCAGGGATAAGGGTTAGTAAAATGCTTAAGGAGTTGAACGTTATCAAAGGAAAAAATGATTTACTATACAGGGTAATGATGTAAATAATCCAGTATAGAAGTGAGGCTAATTGCATTTGGGAAAAATCTTCCCTTACAGAATTCTGAAGTTTTTCATTTTACACATGCAATTGCATCTTCCAAGGGAAGAGCGCAAGAGCATTCAAGATTTTTGTCAATAAGACTGCAAAAATCACTTCTGGCAAACTTCGCTGCATCGGCAACGAGATGGCCTAGATACCCTGACAGCTCCTCTTTAAAAGCTTTTGTTTCCATGACAAGGCCTCATCACAACCGCAGAGACACGGCATTAAAGAAAACTGATAGGGCAAACAGAAGGTTACACTGCTTTCCTATTGCTATTTTTTCTCAAAGATCATCCTTGTCTTCCGGGCATATTACTCTGCCTTTTTCCAATGTGAAAATCATTTTCCTGTTAGATCCATTTGGATCAGGTACATTTCTTAACGTGTACCTATGGTAACGTGTACCTACGTTTCATTGATATATTACTTATCTGATACATTAACAAGCGTAGTTTGGTACAAAAACCAGTACAGCTGGTTTTGATATTTCTAGTATGCCAAACTCCCCTGCATACTTTCTTTGTTTCTTTCCTTCATCATCTGCTTTTCCTTTCAGCCACACCACGTGGACACTGCAGCATTTGGAAGGGACATTGTGTTATTTTTTTTTGATAGCTTCGGATTCTCTGGTGGTTATCTCACCACTAAGAAACTTAATCTTTTAAAAATGTTCAAAAGATGATAGTCTGTCTTTAGACAGCTAGTTAAAATTGTTCGCTCAGCCAAAAAGCATGCACTTACTGAAGTGACAGCCAGACGCTAAAATATGAAGTATTGCCAATGATTTACAAATAAATTGCCTGCCTCTGCAGAACTTCTGTAAAACCTTTCGCTTGCCTTTTTGGTTTTTTTGGTGGCATGAAGAGCATTAGAGCATGTCCCAATTAAGGCATTAAGAAATATTAAATGTGGGAATTAAAGTTTTTATATGGTACAAGGGCAGCAGATCATAAAATGCAGTAATTTTTGGCAACCTCTTACTCTGTTGCTATGGCAAATTTCTCCTGGTGATGGGCACCCTCGAATCCAGGAGTAAACCTGTGCTTACTTACATGACTTTCTCAGAGTTTCTTGATCAGTACAGTCTTCCTCAGAGGCCATGATCTCACCAGTAACTATCGCAATCCAATTAACATTTATCTTCTTGCATGAGGTGTTTTGATCCTCTCCAGAGGAAGCAGTCTTAGAAAATCATCAGTGCACTTGTAACAAGTTTTAATAATAATCTTAAAGTATCTTTTTCTTTATGCCTTTTAACAATATAAATGAGAGCACAAATGTTTGAGAAAGCTACGGAAACACTGAACAGAAGCTCAGAAGTTGCCAAAAAAACATATGTATAAATTCCTCCCCTTGCCAAAACTCTCTATCATAATGAATATGGAAGGCATAAATAAAAATAATGAAGAAAGATAGTCTTGGAAAGAGGGACACTAGGCTCCCCATACCTAGGCAGTTTCTGAGTCTCTGAATTGCCTCCTGAAAGCCTGTATCTCTGTCTTCGTTAACTACACAGGGAACCCCCGAAAGGAACCTCCTAATTGACAAACCTAACTTTGGCACCCGAAGTTGTCCATGTGTGTGGGCTGGGGTTGCGACAGGACCAGGAACCACATGACGGACGTATTACTCATGCAGGCTTCAAGAGAGGCAAATGGCCAGTAACCAAAAGGATACAGAAAACTCCCTTCAGTGCCAGAATCCATCAGAGCAAAGCCACAAGAGATTCCCGTGGTGGGTCAGTACTGTGAAGCAGCCCATGCAAAGGGTCCACAGCAGCATTATTAACAGCTGATACACTGAACATGGTCTTTTTTGGGTACCTTATCTTCAGCTACTCCTGCTGGACCTCCTTTTCCTCTGGGAATGTTGCATCCCTAATGCTCTCTGACTACACATCTGATCCTAGTGGCTGATCTCCAGTGGGGAGGGACTGAATAAGCCCTTGGATAAAGCTGGCAACCAAGTCCACTCCTTTTGAAGTGCTTTGAAGAAGTACAAGAAAGTATATCTGCTTTAATGGGTATGAGAATTATCAACCTGGGGTAGAAAATAAGCATTCCTAGCCCTTGCAGCTTCTTAAAAATATGGATTTATCTTAAACACTGCATTTAGAATTGACCCTGTTGCGCCAGTGGGAAATAAAGCCTCTTAGGAGTTTATTTAGGATGACTTTGTTAGCTAAGTGACAACGAGAAGCCTAATAAGAATGCATACTAGAAAGGAAGGCACTTACTAGTAGGAGAGTAAATTCCCTTTCCAAGCACTGACAGTAACCAAACCCCCAAATGATCTGTAAAAATCAATCAGGTTCTGCACCAGTGCATGATGAGTCAGATAGAGCTGACTCTGTCCTGTAACACCTCTGTACGGAAAAACCTTCCTTTGCCTCCTGAAATCAGTCAGTCAGAAGCTCTGTGTTCTTAGTTAATTCATCTGCAGCAAATCAAGGAAACCAAACAAGCAGCCGTGTTTTAAACTGATTGAGGATGATGGTGGTTTTCTTTCTTCAAGAGGGAAGGGAGCACTCAGACGCTACGCAGATGAAGATGCATGAGCAATGCAGCATGAAAAACTATGCATGATGTACTTTAAATGCCAAGAGCCAGTGCAATCAGTCACATGAAATAATGCGTCAAAACTTCTAATGAGAGAACAGGAGGCAGTTAAACCCAACAGAAATTCATTACAAAGCTGCTAAAGGTCAGCCTCTAAATTTACAAGTCATGCATTAGAGTGCAGCACACCGGTGCTGATCTTGTACCACCACCACCAATTTGCCTGAGCTCACTCAGAGCAGATGCCTCCAGCAGCTCACCCAAATTTCAGCTGTGACCAGAGATAACCAGTGTCTATCAGCAGCTGGCCTACAGCTTTTCACCAGAGAAGGCTTTCCACCAGTTTTAAGACCTGGCTTGCCACCGTGGAGCATCCTGGAGCAAGGGAAATGACCCTCTCTCCTGGAGCGGAGATAATGGAGAGGTACTTCTCCTCATCACCCAAACCTTGTGGTTTCAAATTCAAGATTTCGAGTATTATAAATCATTGCTTTACACTTCACACTTGTCTGCATGACAAAAATCTCACATTGTTCACCCATTGCCTTCATGTGCACAGAACTGCCTCTGCTTACTAAGAAACAAAAGGTGAACACTGTCTGTCCACCTTACTTGTACAGACCCGTCTGTACTGGTCCTGCCTTCTACCCAAAGCAGCCAACTTGGAGAAGACACACAGTGTCCCACCAACAGCAATGATGGTGCCAAAAATATTAACACATTCCTTGTTTCATCCTGCGCTTTTCAGGTTGCTAGCAGAGCCTCTATATTATTTACTTTTACAAAAGCAGCTACTGACAACTCTGCTTGCAGGTTTTTTTGCAGAATGCTTTCACTAATTTTTTCCACAAGTTAATACACATATTGAGAACACTGAAGTGTACAAACCCCATTATCTAACAGTGAGTGAAGTGTTTCCTTCCCTTGCATACAGTTCATGGCATAACAGCTTTCAGATTATAGGTTCCTATATTATAAAATGATGCCTGAAGCAGCTTTCCTTTGCAAGTTAAAAAAAAATAAATTAAAATTGCTCCTTTGCAGGCAAGCATCCAAATTAAAAACATCTCTTCTCAAGAAAGACTGATCTCTTTGCAATGAATCTACTTTAAAGAATACCACTGAGAAAAACAATTATTTTGTTTTGCTCACAGAGAAACAGAAATAACTTTAGCTTTACTGGGAATAGGAGAAAGTGAACGTTACTGCTCATTTCAAGATATAGGAGGACAGGTTTATTAGAATGCTTTATTTTTAGAAACATGATTTTTTTCTCCCAGTTTGCTAGAGGAGATTTCAGGGAACGCAATAAAGTATTAAACTCAGATAAGCTGCAAAGACTTGTATTCAATGGAGTCTTTATAGAGTGACCAGCAACTGCTTGTTTGTGCACTAACTTTTATTTTACTTTTGGCTAATGAGATTTCATTTCCTACATAATAGTTTTCAAGTGATTAAGAAAACCAAAATATAAAAGAACTCAGACAATATCTACCGCGTGCTTTATCCACTGATGATCTGTTCAAAGTTTGTTAGCTGAATAGAGGGTTTGCATATACAAACTTCATTAATTTTATTGAAAAGTAGCAAAGGGACAAATAACTGATCATAAGGAAGGCTGGGCTCTGAACACCTCACCTACAGCACTTGTTAATATACTTCTCTTAGTTAGCAGAGCTGTTTTCAGTTTTGCTTCCTGTGTAACATTTACTTAATAACTCACAGTCAAAATACAGGAATATCCTAGGGCACATTAGAATGTACAGGTATGTTCACAGGCATGCATCTGCCTGTAATAGAGTTAATTAAATATGTATTATGTAATATAGGGAATGAGCATGAACTAATAAATAAAGGAAGAAAATGGGCATGAACTGATACATAAAGGAGTGAAAAAACCCACCAATGTAATATATTTGAATAAAGAGAAGTACAGCCTACTGTATATTAACAGGGACTAAATTCTTACCTTTGTTATTGTATACATCTAGATAGTTTGGTGCTGAAAAAATTGTGATTAGTGAAGGGAAGCCTGTAGTTTGGCTTTTCCTGTACATACGATACCTAAAAGGAAACAGAAGATATTCATTATTGCCCGATGTTGTATATGTATTTGTCACTGACCAAATATTGTGTAAAAAACCTTAGTACATTACTTCATTGGCCGTTAACAAATGCCAAGATAGAAAAACATGCATATGTGCTTTTAAAGACACTAAAAAAAAAAAAATATTCCCTGCAGGCTTATTCATTATGTCCGTTTGGGATGGCCAGGGACCCACACCACACTTAAAAGCTGTGTCTGCATCTGAACATTAGCGTGCCAGAGGTGGATTTTGTTATGAATTTGCTCAGTACCCATCCCTGGAGTCAGGGGGCCTCTATGCAACTGCACCCCAGGACTCTCCCAGACTCTCCCTCCCTGGGACTGCGGGTAAAGGCAAGCACCAGCAGATGCCCTGGAGATGTGTGGTACTGCCTTCATCCTCCATGACCCTCCAGCTGCCTGTCCTCTCTGGGCGTGCAAACAATGGCAAGGGCAGGGGGATGCAAAGTATGAAAAGGGGAGGAGAAACAGGGGGTCAAATATTTTCGGTGCTGTGTGTAATTATCATCCAGTCAATTGGCCAGTTTATTAACACTTGCATATCTTTATTAACTAACCTTGCTGCCTTATGAAAAATAAAAGGCTTATTGGACCAACATATAATCAATCAAGCGTTAAACCTGCAAGTAATTGGAAGGAAACCAACCAAATAGTACTTTTGTCGTACTAAGACACAAGTAACACCAAATACTGCTCTTCAGTCTTCAGCTACAAGAAACTGAAGAATTTGGCAAACATCCACAATAGCTGCACTGAAACCACTGTATAGTTTCAATGCAATCCCTCCTCTGAAATTTTATTTTTCACCCTTTATTGGAAAGCAATACAATAAAAATTAAATTTCATTACCCTTGGGTATTTCATGCCAGTTATTTTTGGCAGAGTAATAACCTGTTTTTAATTGTATTGAGGTTTTCAAGTATGTGATAATTCAAACATTCAGAATAGCTTTTTATATGCATAGTGAATATCGACCTCATTCCTACAATCTTGCTACTTTATCTTTTATTACTATTCAGGTTGGGTAAAGTTTCTACCTCCCAATAAACACATTAATAATTTATGCAATTTATGCAAAGCTATTTATTCAGATACCAATCCTTCATTAAAATCTCACAAGTGTAGTTTATTTCAATGAATAGATAATTTTTACATTGTAATCTTTACAATGGCAATAGTTTCATAAGGGAACCATCAACACCACCCAGTGCTTAACCTGGACTGTTTCTGCACACAGCCTCTTGATAAACTCCTTAAATTCATTACTCCTGCATAAGATCATTCTCTTGATAAAGTGTAAAATCAGTAGGCACAGAAGTTTTGGGTAAGTAGGAAAGTTCTGGCAGTCATGAGCCACATCACTTCCCAGGCATTATTGCAATCAGTGTGTCAGAAGTCTCAGGCACACTTGCAAAACTTCTTTGGCTGAGCTGAATTTCTTTTCCTTCCCAAGTTTGGCATCAAAATCACTTTTGGTCATTTTATGCCAGTTAAAATCACTAAGGCTAAGTAAATGGGATATATGAGCATTCATTAAATCCTGTGACTTAGTAACAATCATGTAAAAGACATTCTAATGCCAGTATGTTTTTCTAGCTTTAATAAAAAGAGCTGTTGCAACTAAATATTAAGTTTTCCAGTTCATGCTTAGTTATTCTTCAATTCTTTCTTTGCTCTGTTTAACAACAGTAAGCCATTATTCATTATTAGTGTGCCCTCTCCACACATACTTACCCAGCATCCTGGGCTTCATGAGCTCGGAGTATAGATAACAAGTTATTGTGCTGTAGGAATTCACATACAGCAGGGTAACTGTTGGAAGAAAATAACAGCACCTGTTATGGCATTATCAGAAGCACCACATTTAGCTCTAGCTTTCAAAAAACGTTTCCTCCAACATGCATCATGCATGAAATCAGCCCCAGCTCTGCAGGCAGATTTCAGTAGAGACAACACTGGCAGCAGCACCTTTTTTAATCCCACCCTGTAAGTGCATGGAGGGGAAAGCTGGAAAATTGCAATTCATCATGTAACACCAATCACCCTATTGCTTGTCAGAAAGAAAGTAATTTCTTTTATTATACTTTATGATTCAATGTACTCCAAAAAAGAAAAATGTGATACAATGGTTGCTTGAAACAGAGAACCTCCTGACCCAGTAGCTCCAGTATGCACAGGCTGCTTGCGGACACCAGATGCTAAGATGGTGTGTGGAAAGAGAGGCAGAAAGACAGAAAGATGAAAGGCAAACCAATCTCCAAACTGGAGATGTTTGACCTTCTGAATTTTATTTTCTTGATAAACAAGAATTGTCTTTCCCTTTGGCAACTTAAAATGTAAATTCTGTGACTTCTGAAACCCCCAAAATGTGCCCAATGAATAAGTTTTCCAAGACATGTTCTACTGTATGAGTGAAAACAAAATCATTAGGTGAAAATGGTGAAAGAGGAATACGATAGAGGAATCTCTATCATATTTTTCACTGCACGTGGACAGTGTCACTTTCAACAAGAACAGAGGAGCCCTTTCCTACAATCTCAGCACCACAAAAACCATTCTTGCTGTTTAAGACACTGAACACGTATGGAAATCACATACAAGGAAAAAAAACATAGCATGATCTGAATGCAGGTTATGGCACGAGCGTGAAATATTAAGTTTTCAGAGAAAAGCTATTTAAAATTATACCTAAATAACTGTTACAGAACTTAAAATGACTCCATTTTGTTGCTTTCAAAAATAAGTTTTGTTTTTTCTGTAATGACTGTTCTCTTCTTGCTTTTAAATCACTGGGTGACTCCATGCCTGTACTGAAGGATAACAAGCCCAATGGCCATCTACCACTTCAAGACAGGAAGCAAAATCTCTCTTCTCCTGTCACTAATAATTTAATACAGAACCCAAGAAAGCCCAAACTTCCTGGCTTCCTCTGCTGAAAACCAACTGTAGCAAGAGCAAAACAGAACAAAGAACATGCATGGAAGAGGGTAAAGGAGAAGTGGTGTTGGAATAAAGATGACTTCAACAGATTTGGCAAAACCTTACCAGGCCCCTTAAAAACATCTAAGAGGTTGCAAAGCGTCTTTATTCAGTCAGCATCTAGAGCTCTTCCCTTTTCTCCCTCTTTGGGCCAGTCCTATACTGGCCTTATCCAGATTTATTCCCCACCTTTGAAACTAAGCAATCGTCCAGCTGACTGCTTTCTATTTCATGACCTTTCAGTGGGGTGGGAAGCAGGCACCTTTGCAAGGTAGCAGGTGGCCTCATCCACATCCCTGCAGCCCGGTCACCCTACATCTGAAAGGCACTTCTGAATTTAACCTTGCTCGCTGGCAAGGATGCAGCATGGTGTTGGCTCCCTTCTCACTTAAAGCAGTTAAAGTGAGATGAAAAAGAGTTTGATCTCACTTTCATCACTTACAGGAGTTGCATTTAAAACAACAAACCTAGGGAGAAACCAAGTGTTACCACCTCCTGTCACTGAATGTGACATCTGAACATCTGAATGTGCTTCTAGTAGCGCAGGCTGCTTGCACATCAGCAACAAGACAAGCTGGCCAGACACAGGAGTTTGAGTTGTTACTCTCTGGTGCCCCTCTGTCTGACTGGAGCCTGACCAGCTCCAAATACCCTACCTCCAAAGCCAACATGGTGGAGAGGCAGGCTGGCATGGGTGGAGAGTTGGGCTGCCTTCTGAGTGCAGCCTGCCCCAGAGCAATGTCTGACCCGAGACCAGGACCTGGACACGGATGTTCCCCGATTCAAGGCCCAGGATGTGACATGTAGATGACATAATTCCCTCCCCTCATTGCTGGGCAAGCTGGAGGGCAACAATCAAAACTGTTGCTCAGAAAAACCCCAACAAACCAAAACTGATGGCAAAAGGTGTAAACCTCACGTTGCAGCTCTGAAATGTCACCTGATGGCTGGAGAAAAAGCAAAATAGACGCTGAATTGACACCCATTCGCCATGTTTAGTTTCCACCATCCATTCAACTCTCCCATAGTTCAAATAATAGAACAGCCAGAAAGGTTTGAAGAAGGAAATACAAGGTGTTGGGAAGACACTAAGGCACCTCCTCTGCTGGTTCTGCAGCACTATGGGCTCAGAGTGTGCCCATAAATAACACAAACTTGCAGAGTCTCTGGATCAATTAACTCACATTCAGGTGTTACGTTGCCAGACTGTTGGTACTATCAAAGACCCTGGCAAGAGCAGACTGTTTTGCAGTCAGGGGCAAGATGCAGTCATACAGTAACGCTGTTATGCAAAATAAAACCTGTTGCTAAACATACTGAACAAGTTAAAAAATGAAATAAAAATCTCAACTAAACATTAGACAAAAGACCTGCTTTTTGTCCCAGCCATGACTTCACGGACCACCTTCAGAGCCCACTTGCAACCACTTAACAGCTCCAACAGTTTCTAACTTCATGCATGAAAGAGATGAAAATTCACACAAAAAAAAAGAATAAAAAGAAGTCAAAATCTAATGCATCATCTTCCTTCAGTTTATCCAAGAGACACGCTACTGCTTGTTTCCAACCTTCCTGGATATTTTGAAGCTGAAATGTCATTTGCAGCTAGAAGCTACAAACCCAGTAGAATGGTATATTGATGGCTTTGGACTTCACCCATCTAGCATATATTCGCAGTCACAGATCTGGTGTTTGGAATTGTCTAAAAAGATTGCCATTATAAAATAATTTCCATTCCTAAATTACGTAGGGTATCGTTTTGGCAACTGCAGTGATCTCAAATGCTGACAGGCTGCCATTCAAACCACGGGCAAATGAGAACTAATTTGCATACATTTCTTTTCATAATTAATTGTGACTAAATGTAGACTTATGGTACATTTTGTTTAGAAATTTTTACATTAACTTCTGAAAACCGGGGTCTATAATGAAAAATCTGACAGACAGTTGATTACGTTCATTATCAGTGCAGCTGCTCAAAATGTCTAGCCCATTACTTTTTTTTTCTATAGTATTCTTTTCATCCAGTGTTAAGTACTGCTTTTAAAGAAGATATAATGAAGTGGTAAAAAATGCTCCTAAATAGACATGATAGGTTGTTCTTTCCATTTCAAAGTACAAAAGTGGTTTTTTTTTATTCCTTAATTATCTTCTTCTTCATAAATTTGTGGAAAATAGACTTCTACTAGCAGAATTCAGCCGATTCTACAGGGCTCACACCTAGAAAGGCAGAGATGCCACATAGTGCTCCATGTAAATAAAAAAAAAAAATTAAAATCTGGCTGCCATCTTTTCTTCTAAGTGAATAGCATGGTATCTGTAACGAGCAAGCACTCATATTAGCCAGTGCACTACAACCCACGAGCAGCCAATGTGGATATGTTATTTTGAAAAAGGCAAAGCAACTCGCAGGCATTTTTCTTCAGCTACTTGTTGAAGCGGGGGCTGGAGGAAGCAAGATTTCACTGCATGAAGCTATTACATACGCTGCACCAGTTGCGACAATAAATACAGGGCTTTAATTGCCAGCACTTTTTTAACATCAGTTTGCTCCTGCCCAAATGCCGTTTCATATTAACCAATACTCCTCAACACAAAAATACATGCCCTCCAGGTAAACAGCAGGAAGTCCTGCAAAGTACCAGCGAAACAGAGATTATGGCAAAAGTTATCAGAAACAAGCTTTTACAGAAAAGAGTTCTGCTTGGAAGTTTTTCTTTCTAATCTTCCTAATGAAAATTGTCATCTTGTAATCAAACTCCCTAATAGTTTTTCTGATTGCTATCCTTCCAGAAACACTCTCCTCCTTGCCCTGCTTTGCAGAGCCCAGACTGTAATTCAGATGAGCCAGAAATAAAGCAGTTGGCCAAGAGGGAAAACAAACAAACAGAACACCCCACCACCACGCAACAGGCTTTTCCAGAACGACCCAGCCTTCTGCCTGCGCTTCATGTGTCATGCTGAATCACGGAAGAGCAGTGACTCACAGAGAAAACAAAATACCCCACCGCTAAGCTAGAGAGATGTTATTCTCCATGGAGTATGTGACTGTGATATTCCCTACTTCGGTGTCCTTTTTTCATTAAAATGCCTTATGCATAGTTTACTAGTCCTGAGGTCTCTTTTGCATGATCACTGATTACCTCTGTGCAGTTGTGGAAGAGAAGCCATACTTTGCTAACGTGAACCAAAATGGCAGATGTTTTCAAATTGCTCTTCCACCAATAACTAGAAAAACTGGATGGGTTTAATCTAATTTTTTTTTCATATCCTTCATCATACCTTTAAAGCAGAGGCATAAACATTTCTTTACAAAGAGGTCATTCAACAGCTTCTCTAAGATTACATGCACACATAAAAACAGGTTTTCAGCAAAGCCCATTGGCTCCATATTCAGTCTCTGAAGGCAAACTCTTTTGCTGCTGTGCTGTCCCAGGCTCCCAGCACATCTCCTTCCACCTACTTGTTCTTGCCCTTCATTGTGCTGTCTGCAGAGCTACACTGAGAAGTGGAGCCGGGAACTGCATGGGTTTAGAACTAATAAATACACATCTTTTTTTGCAGAGTCACTTTTTACAAAATTGGATGCGTTCCCAGGTCTGATGGAGCACACGAACAATTCTACCAATACAGCTGGGCAGATAATGCGAGGGCAGCAAAAGCTTCTGGCCTGGGAGAAGGTAGAGCGGAAAAGCGGGCAACAGAATCTGTTTAAAATGCTGCTACTGCAAAAAAAACACCCTATCATTCATACAACTGTGCCTCACACCCTGAGGTGAAACATGCTACAGTCTTCAAAAGCTTTCAGCAGACATTTCTGTAGTCCTTGCATACTCACAAACTTAATATGCCTCTAAAGTAAAACCCCACAAATGATGTGCTGGCAGGGCCAAAATAATTATTCTACCCCAGAAGACCTGAAATGATGTGTACCGACATCGTTTCACTGCTATCCAAGGCTGGCAAATGAAATTCTTAGAGGAGTCTGCAATGCTGGTCACTCTTGTCACTGCTAACCATTTCTGCCTTTGGTTTTTGTTGCTTTAGAAAAATGTAACAGTGCTGTTAATGGCCAACTAGCTTTATAAAGCTCAACATTCCTTAAGAACTTACATCAAGCTCACTAAGAAAACCCAAGGGGCTGAAGCACCATGCCTGCAGAAAAGTTCTGAGCATCTGCTCTACTTCTGAGGCCATCCATTGACTTTGGCCAGGCTCACGCCACTCATGCTCTTGTTAACAGTCAGTAATTAACCAATTCTATATACACAGATGATCCCAGAAAGTGAAAAGTTAAGCTTGCACATATGCTTACCCCTGATAGGAAGCCCTTGATATACTTTAAGAAGGGTAAAACACTGCTAATTAACTCAGTGGTGCAACCAAAGTCCCAATGTTCTTTACCAGAGCTTTGACACAAAGGAAATGAAACAAGGTGGGCATGGATCCAACTGCAATTTTTCACAGTTAAGACCACGCATGTGCATAGTAACTTTGTCCAAATGTGATAAAAGAACATTTTAATTCTTCATCCATCCAGCAAATCTTATGGGAATGATGACATTCCCCATCCTAGTGTGGCTTAAAAAGGAGTTTTCCCCACGCCTCAACAATTGCCTAAACCCACTTAGTGGCTCTCTCACCATAAGTTAATACTATTTTCAGAGATAAAAAAAGTCCAGCTGACTTCTTCAAGCTTTCATTCAAAAGCTTACCTTTCTCAAGATAAGTAGCAGTGTAATTTGCCAAGTCAGATACATGTCTGATAGAAATACCTAAGATTTCCTGGACCAGTGGTACAGTCACTAAGTGCAGTGTGTCACTGGCAAGATCAGTACAACCAGCTAAGTGTAAATAAATATTCACTTCATAAATTCAAGGCAAAGCTAAATAATCCGGAAAACAAAGAGGAAAACTTCTTTACTGTCTGGATTAGCTGAAAAATCGGGGGGGGAGGGGGAGGGAGGGGAAGGAAGAGGGGGAATATCACTCAGGGACAAATTAATTCCCTCTTGTTCATAACATTCCTTGAATATGACATTACTATGGTAAGGATGAAAGAAAAGCTTCACTCAACTCATAATTAAAAAACAATTTACACAACTGTCACTCCATTAATTATTTGCACTTTTCATGAAATTACATCAAAGATGACCACGACTGCGAAGGCCATACAACCTTAAATTTCAGAGAGGGGAAATGAAAAGTCATCACTCTTGCTCTTTGTTCACTTTAAGATACAGAGAACTTTTATAAGTTTCCAAGAATTACTTAGATTCCACAGTTACTTTTCACTGTGACATTGTGCTATTGCTGTTTCCAAGGATAAGTTTTGACAATCCACACTGGAAATGCTGCAGGATGCAAAAGGCATGCATTAAGCGTTGATTCTTAGCACCCTTGAAAAATCAAGTTAACCATTCTTTACATCTCTAAATGACAGGTTGGGCCTGTGGTTTCAAGATCTAACATTTTACAGTGCTAGCCGTAACAGTTTCAAGAACTCTTATGCAAAAGGAAATATCTTCAAGAAAAACTTGATCAGTTTGAAATTCAATAGGCTGTAGGTGAGCGATTACCTAAGAAATGCAGTGAGAAGCTTGTCAGACTACTGAAAGCTACAGCCTTTATACTTTCTCATGTATATTTACCTCATATATATGGTTCAATGTTTCACAAATGAGTTTTGGCTGAATGGAGAAGATTCCATGTACTACTGAGCTGGAGAGTCCTGTTAACGTGTTGCATGTGCACAGTTAGAAAGTCACATTACTGTTATTTTCCTCATAACATTTTGTTATAGGAAATAACTTTAAATCAGAGAAAAGTCACTTGAAACTTGCCATTATAATGAACAGGTCTGATAAAAATGCAAGGTATTTATTACAGTTATTTCCTGCAATTGATTAAGAGATTTTCATCAGCTAGAAAACATTTCCCTGGCTCATGTGTGTGCCTGAAATCTTCCTGACCTTCCTTTAAATGCCCACTGCTATCTTTTAACTTTCCTTTCTGGAAATGACTCAAGAAACTAATAAGTTTTATTCACTGAAGAGTAAACAAAGTCCATTCTATCATCAGACATTCCTGAAGGAGGACAGCATAATTCAGTCCTTCCTTTACAAGCCAAGCTGGCTGTTTAGGGAAATTCACTTCTTCTCTCAGGAAGTATTGCACAACGATGGATATTTTTTCTCATTTCTCATCATTAGGTAAGCGATTAGTGACCTTTCAGAGCAACGAGGCACTTCTTTTAAGAGTAACACTTGCCTTTATATAATCTCAGATAACGTGACTCCAAGTTAGTCATCTCCTTGTGTCATTAAGCAGTTACATGTTCCTTTCACATGACCTGACAATTAGGTATGTTCTAAATTTTTCTTCTTTTCCTGAAATATGCACTTTTCTGAATATGAGTCAGGACACAAACTAAATTTAATATATCTTCAGGAGGAACCAGATATATATTTTAGGGAAATTTTATGGTAATTTTAAGAAACAGAGCTCAGGAAAAAAAAAAAACCAACTAAAATCTAAAAGTATATAATAAGCCATGTAACTAAGCACAAGGCATGTTTGCAAGATTTTTCACTTTTGTAAGAGAGGCTCATGAGGGGAAACCACTATTACTCACTGCTCGCAGTGAGCAGTGCCTGGGAGTCCCAGACATCCTCCAGCCTTTGGTGCTGCTGAGAAGAAGAGGGAGGAATGATTTTAGCCCTCAGAATCATAAGCCCATTTCTGCACAGATTCGTTGTTTGCAACAGCTTGACACCTCCTTTCGTAATGAGACCAAACTCATTTATTGAGCACCTTCCAGGCGTTATCGACCCGATGGTGGTGGTAGGACTTGCCTGCACAAGGAGTGTGCCAGCAGCCTGGGCTGCACAGCAAACTGCTCTGTGCTCAGCCCAGCCCCACACGGCAACAATTATGGCTCAAATGATCAGGAAAACTCATTTCTAAAAGTCAAACTGTCCGTTTCCTTCCTGCTAACGTTACCAACAAGGAGGTTGATTCTAGCCATTCCACCTCCTGGTTACTGGTTGAAGCCATTGATCTACTTTTGACATGTTACTGAACAGCTATGGGTCAGCTACCTTCAAGGTGAGATTCTTCTAAAAGAGCTGGATTCCCCTCACTTCTGCTGAGCTTGTTGGGAAAACTTAAGACTTGCGTGTCACTAGCACAGGCTGAAGCAGAACTGCTCACTTCAAAAGGTTCAACAACCTCTTAACATTTCAACAGTGTCTTCATGTTTCTCCAGAACAAAATTTAATTTTTTAATTAAGATTTCATTTGATGCATTGCTTGTTTTGCCATTTAACCTCCTTCCCTTACAGTTTTGTTACTCTGGTGTCCTTTTAAGTTGTTCTTAACTACTGTAACACCCACACACACCTCCCCCAAATCCCTCAAAACCCCCACACTGTCAGAGGAAGGTACAATGTAATCACCACCACTTGGTTCCTGAAGTAATACAGTCCCTTCCTATGATGAAGAGTGAATGGAAGTACCGCTTGAGGGGTGGTTCATCACCAGCTCAAGCACACCTAACAGGGTGTCTTCTGCCTGGTGTACCCAGGACTTGGTCTACAGACCAAGAAGCCTACCACTGCCACCAAAGGCAGCAGTCAGCACCCAGGCAGAACTGGGAAAAGGGAACCGTTCATTTTTTGCCTTGGTCTCCCTGTGCATTGCCAAAGAGGGGACAACGGCACATTCCCCCAGCAGCCAAGGAAATCCACTCCTTTAATGTGCAGGAGAGTCTTCTGACTCTTTACACAGAGAGAGACACACACACACACACACCCCCCCCAGGCTTAAAGGACAATTACCACTAAGCAGAAAAGAAACAGAGAAGAAAGTTTCCCTTGAATCGTCACAAACTAACCCACAGCTTTGCTTTAGATGTCCTTCTATCCTGATTACTACTACTTTTTTCAGGAATATTCTCACATTTATATTTTACTAACAAACATCAATAGAAAGAAATAATGTCAAAGATGAATAAGAACTCGATGTCTTTGCATTTAAGTCCATACACGCTTCTGCAAGAATGTTAAAAGCACTAATTTCAGCTCTTAGCAAGTCCCATTTCACCAATGCTGTCCAAATCCTGGATTTCTTGGGAAGAACTATTCCCAAACATAAAAAAAAAGTTTGATAAAACTGTGAGGGGGGGGGAAAAAAAAGGTACCCGTGTGTGGGAAATCTCAATTTTTACTTACCCTGCCAAGCAACAGGTAGTGAGTTTTCCAATGATGGCATCTTTAATTCAAAATTAAGTTCTGATTTTCAAACCAGAAATGTAGTTCCTACCCCCTTTTAAAAGCAACACATTCAGTCCCTAACTTAGAAGAACAGGAATAAGCAAAATACACAGGCTTTGGAGAATAAAATCCAGACATTTTGGGGTTTCCGAGTTGTGGGTGAAACCGACACTCAAATAAACCAAACACAAATTTACCTGAAAACAAGGCAAACCTGCAGAAAAAAGGCCCAATTATTTAAGTAGTGCCACGAACTTCAAGCAAACATTTATACTTCAAAACCCAAACAAGTTCATGTACAGAAACCCATTCAAAGTAGGAATGTTCACCTGTAGAAGTACGAGCACCCCCTGACTGTGTTGTGAGTGAAGTGTTCCTGAGTCTTCTCGTTTCCAAAGTCCTCCAACGGGTCTGACCACAGGATGTCACACATAGGTCCGTATGCAGGTGGTTCCTTGAATCGATCTAACTAAGAAAAATAGGAGACAAAGAAATACTAACTTCTTTCAACTATGTATCACAGAAACGCTGATAGTAAACTAAGTAAATAGTAACTAGTAAAGTTACTATTTTTCATTCCATGGGTTGGAAAACAAAGACCCAAAGCAATCTATTTTTCATCTTTGAGTTGCTCTCAGCTTTAAAGCAATGGATTTTGAACAACAGTTAAAACACTCCTTGCATTTAAGTACCACTTCTGCATTATGGTATCTTGCCATGACATCCTTGTCGCTCTCATAAACTTAACCATAAATAAGCAGTTAAAACTCCTTTTTCTGCCTAACTATTGGTATTAAAAAAATAAAATTATATAGAATCATACTGCAAATAAGACAAAGCACAGGAAAATAGGGAAATAGTAAAAATTAGTATTCTTCTGCAAGAACTCTTTAATATGAAAACACCCCTTCTAAAGATGGGTGTATGAATCAGGCTCGCAGTCCAAAACATTCTCTACTCTGATCAGAAAGATCAAGTAATGTTTTAGTAGTCTACCTAACTGACCTTTTTCCCCTCAAAAAAATTTCAAAGAATTGGGGTTTTACATTTTCAACACTCAGTTAAAAAATTGCAGTAAGAGACCTTTACAATTTTACCTTTGCATCCTCGTCATGAAATATTCATAGCATATATAATATAGCATTAATGCTTTTGTAACTATAATTCATTTAAATCAAATAACAATTCATAAGTATGCAAAACCAATTCCTGCTGATTGTCAAAGATGAATAAACCTGCCAGTTGGTGGTGGTGGAAAAGTTAAGATGTTAATGACACTAATGTAGAATCTGAGGGTTAAACAATTTTACTCTGCCATTACATTGTTGCAAAGCCAGCTAATTTTTAGGCGGAGAATATTTTTGCTTAATGAGACAGTGAACCTTTACCTCAGAAACAAAACTTTACGTTCAGTAATTTTTAAAAGTACCATTAATATCTTAAACTAATTGCTCTTAAACCAAAACATGCAATTGCTGGCTCAGGTTGTTTGTTTTGTTTTGTTTTTTGGGGGGTCCTTTTGCTTTTTTTTTATCCATATTAATTTCTTAGTAGGCTACAAATTAACCTCAAAATATAATTTATCTTTTAGTAACTTTAAAGTTCAGGAGTATATATCCATGTTTGCAAGTTTCAAAATGCAAGCAAGAAACAAGAAAGTATTTTCTGCTGGAAATACTCACAATAAATGGTTTAAATAACTCTTCTTAGAAATATCAACTGAGGTATTTTTTTTACAAAACACCTGAAAATAATTAATCCTTGATAACCTGCTACAACACTGGATTACATGAAGAAAATGTTTGACATTGGTCTCTGAACTATCGTGAGATTTGTAAGAAACTTCTCAGAACACAAGAGTACCACACAAGCATCAACTTACTAAACCTTGCTTCGACAATTTGCTAGGCACTCAAGTGAAGTACTATTGAAAATGTGGCATGAAAATGAAAGTCTTGATAATAATAATAATAATAATAAT
>JAHREE010000245.1:26199872-26277665 GCA_033628505.1 Tringa tobata
CTCCCCTCAGCCTTCTCTTCTCCAGGCTAAAGAGCCCCAGCTCTTTGAGCCTCTCCTTGTAAGGGAGGTGCTCTAATCCCTTAATCATCTTACTTGCCCTACGCTGGACTCTCTCCCTGTCTCTCTTGAACTGGGGAGCCCAGAACTGGACTCAGTATTCCAGTTGTGGCTAACACGCACCTCACCTAAATCTTGGCCTGTATCAGGAAATACGTGAGTAGTTGAGCAGGACTCGCGAGGTGATGGTCCCCCCGTACTGGGCACTGGTGAGGCCCCACCTCGAGTGCTGTGTCCAGTTTTGGGCCCCTTACCACAAAAAAAAGACGTGGAGGTGCTGAAGCGGGCCCAGAGAAGGACGGTGAGGGGTCTGGAGAGTAAACCTTATGAGGAGAGGCCGAGGGAGCTGGGGTTATTCAGCCTGGAGAAGAAGCAGCTGAGGGGAGACCTTATTGCTCTCCACAACTCCCTGAAAGGAGGGAGTAGAGAGGTGGGGGTCGGTCTCTTCTCCCAAGTCACAGGCGATAGGACAAGAGGAAGCAGCCTCAATTCTATGATTCTAATAAAAAAAAAAGTGTTACTTTAACTGCACTGAAATAATTATACCAGTATGGTACCTAGCTTTCTAAAATATAGTAACTATTCCAATGGAAACTATCTACCCTTTTACAAACATGACTGTATTCACACCACTGGTATGACTATTTACTACAGGTGTATTTCAGAGATAAATAAAGATATATTGCCTCTGTAACCAAAATACTCACTGGAGAGGCAAGTTCCTGTAATTTCTGAACTACCATCCCTTGAGCATGGGGAAAGAAAACTCTGAACACTACTGAAAATAAAAAAAATAAATATATTCGTCTTCACTGCAACTGAGATTTTATTTTATTCTTTTTTTTTCCCCCCAACTTTCAGGACAGAAAGTATGATCTCTTCTCTTAATGCTCTGTTGCAGAACAGGGACAAAAAGATTGCATCAGCCTTGCATCAACCAGATCTTCAATAACATCTTACAGTCTCTGCCACAACTTTTTTTGCCAATGTTTTTTTGTGTGTGTTTCTAAAACCATTGCTTATGTATACACAGGTTGCATATTAAAAAATTTAAAAGGCAACTGCTGTGGAAATAGACTTCTCATGGAGTAACAGTGAATCCATTCCTCATGGTCAGGGTCTCAGCTGTTTCTAAAATGTTGTTCAAGAATCTCATTCTGATCATTCAACTTCTGTTTATTTTTATTTTAAACATCTGATGAATATTCCCAAGCAGCTTTCAGATCTTATTTTGACATCCGCATGGCACTTTAGCACCTCTAGGCTTCAATTATTGCAAGACTCTCTGCCAGCTGATTTTATTAAAAGTGATCACCTGCAAAATGTTGCTACTTGCCTTATACTCTTTTCTAGTGTATACACCACATCATTCCTAGTTCAGTCTCTGGAACGACCTCAAAATGTCCAAAAGGGAAGAACATCTTTTTCAACTAAAAAGTGACTAGAAAATTCTTTTTTCTTAAATGTCCTTCTAATTCTTATAGCTAGCACTTCCTAAACAGGTATCCAATTGGTGGCTCCTAGCTTTCCTCGTTGGACCTTGTGTCTTGGCCCCAGATGTTTTCTGTGGAGATGGGTCCCACAGAACGATGGAAGCAGAGTGTGGGGAGTGGTGCGAGCGACCTCCAAGGTACCGTCCCATCTTCTCTCCCCACAGTCAGAAGGGGTTCTTGGCATCTTGGGTGATTCTCTCTGGGAAGGGCTGGCACAGGACCAGGTAAGCTGCCAGGATGGCCCTGACACAAACAGATAATGATCCAGTCTGGGAATCTAATATATTCAAAAATAATCTGAATTTGCTGAATTACTGAATATTCATGGCTCTAAAGAGGACTGCCCAGCAAAAAAGAGGTCTTACAAGATGCAAACTCTTGCTGCAGAGAAACATATTTACTATTATTACAAAGAAGTGCAAGGAAATTTAGGATAATTAAGTTATTAGGAATTTCTTTGCTCCAAGAGAAGTGAAAAAAACAATTAACTTCACTGGTAAACTATTCCTGACCAGCCAAAACTACTTTAAATCAAGCTGTTTATTGGGAAACATTAACGCCTCAGAGCAATGGAGGAAACTGAAAGGTGTTTATTCTTCCAATAAAGTCCTAGAAAGCGCATGGAGACTTGGAGAGATGACACACACACAGAGCTTCACCAGCATTCACTTCACTCACAGTTTACTGACACAAATTTATTTATACATAATTCTTTTCTTGGTAGAGACCAGTTAATAATTTCTAACAGTTCATTGAGCACCAGATGCTTTTTTAATTGATGCAAGGCCTGATGGTCAAATTCCAGAGTCACTCCAAACACCTCACTTTGCTCTTGCTAGAAATACCACAAAACCAGTTTGTCCTTCTGGAATTTCGATCTTTGCATTTGGGAATGAAGATGTACAAATGTTTTAAACCTTAAAACACAACTCTGGTTTTATTAATTGTGAACGTTGGTTTAATTCTCTGTATCTTAACTATCTGCTCTGTCAAAAATGATTAGTATGTACCTTGTGGTATTCAATTGACATTTAAGCCTGTATGTTTTAATGTGGGATTGAGCAAGAAAATAATTCTAATGGCTCATTTACATAATATTATTAATGCATTATAGTCGGTATTTACTCCGACTGTAATTTTTCCAAGGCTATGATGAAAAGCGGTCTATGTGTATACTCCCCCCTACACCCCATGGCATTTTTGTCTGCCTTTCCAAAGAGAGCTTTCAGACTTAGGTAGAGATTAGTCATTCTTCCTTACAACCCATTCCTGCAGAACCAATTATACTTTAACTATTCTTTGGATTTAAAAATAGCCCTCTGTTTTGATCATCTGGGTTTCTTTTCTCCGTGACCATAAAACTTGTTTGAAAGTGAGAACTGGGGGGGTTCCTACTCTGGAGTCAAAACCCTGGACTAGTGCACAAGCACAACAGGGAAATGTTATCAGGTACAGAGCTGAAGAAACAAGTGCACCATATCAGATATTGCAGTTTGCCAAAATTTGTTGTTCTCAGTGAAGAAATACTCAGCCTCTGCCAAAAGGTCAAATGGAAAAAGAAGGCGCAGCTATGGGATAAAGATTTGGCCCGTGCTAAGAAACCTCATCTCATCCCTTCTACAATTTTGACATTTTTGGTTTTACTTGTTAGTCTCTCATCCTGCAACACCTTGCTTAGAACTAATTTTAAAGACACAAAACACCCCTCCTCCAAACAGTGGAGCTCACTGTGGTAAAAGCAGAGCACTCACGTGAAGGACTGATCCCTGAGATCAGGAGCTCCGTGGGGCAAGTACTGTCATTTCTGCTGAGTGCTTTACAGTACAAATACTTCTCTCTTTTTCCCTCTGCATTATCAAATGCCTTCCACCTACCTTGTGCAATTTCTTCCTCTGTTCTTAATGATAATAGCTTACATTATATAGTACCTTTCATCCAGAAGAATCCCAAATGCTTTGCAGCCCACAGACAAGGATTATCTCACCCACTGCCAGAACTCAGCTAGGTCTAGGCTCAATGGTGTCACATTTACTCTAGATATCACACAGCAACTGAAGGGATTATTTTTTTTTTTTTAAAGCTTATATTACTTGTGATGAGTACCTTGGACCACCCTACTTAATTCTTTTCGAAAGATCCCCGAACTGCAATAGTCTCGTGTCTATAGATAGCAGAAAGGGGAGCCAACAGATCCAATGGAATATGGATCACCGTGTGTCTGACATGGTAGAAATACGCATTGAGATCAGGCTAGGACTGTTTACCACCACGACTTCTCCAACGCAAAGTACTGGCAAGAGCTGGTGCCTGCTGGATGTAATCAGGGCCCCCTCTCCACACACACACACATCCCCCAACATGCCAAGTTGCATTCTTCACCATTTTCCTTTCCCTGTCACTACTTATTGTGCCGAGTTCATGCCTGAATGCATAGCTCTATATCTAAATACACTTATGAAACCGAAAACTGCCTTTCCTTTCAAAGGCATTCTTTAATCAAGGTGACAGGTGGGGGGAATCAGTTATGTGACCAAAAAAAGCAGTGATTTGAGAACCTTACATACAAAAAAGAATAATATAAGCAACAGCTCAGATATTTCCTTGGTGCTGGCAGAAGCCAGTACAGCCTCCAGTGGAAGAAGTAGTGTTCCAGAATGGAAAAAATCAAATTCAGCATAAAATTTGCTAACTATGTATGTGCATGTTGCTAAATGAGGAATTTTAAGGGGCTTATTCCCCACCCATAAGTCATTTTGCTTTGTGTTATATGGCTTGCTATTGTCTTTAATTGGCAATAGCCCTGGAGTACATATTGGCAAACTGTCAGATGAGCGCTTGAAAGCTAAAGCAAATTCACTTGTTCTATTTCTTACATTAAAAACGTAAACAGAAATGAAGACAAAACTCTCCTCTTCCAGAGACAACTTGGCTAGACGAGATACAAATGAGGTTATCGCAACTGAAATACACCAGTTCAAGACTGATCTGCTCAACAGTTTAAGGCTGTGGAGCCACCCCCTGTGCTCCCAACCTTCCCCCAAGTGATCCAGCAAGGCAATCCACAGCAATGATTTAGCTCACAGCTCACCGGGATCAGAGAAGGGAGGAAGCAGGCACATGTGGCTGAAAAAAAATCATGATCAAAGTGCTGACTTCAGTATGAGACTAAATCCTGACTATATCGATTTTTGGCAGGTGGGCGAAAGAAACTTGCACTTCTTAAGCTTTTAGAGAATTTGCACTTGGAACTATTTCTATTTCTAAAATGCGCCAAAAGATTCTGTTAACATTTTATATTAAATTCTAAAATGAACTAATAAAGCAAAAGTAGTTTTACTGAATCTTATTTTTAAGAAACTTCTCTTCATACTACAAATATAACACTGGCAAGATAATGCACTGATCCATTTTACAAACACATTATAAATAACCCAGATGCTTAGGATTATGGATTTTTGTATCAATAAGACAAGTGTTCCAAGATGTGGTATGCAGAAGGCTATGTGTTCTTGCATGCTGCCATCGTACCTAGTCACAGACACACAACCATCTATCGTAGGACCTATATTGCTTCCAACAGAAAATGGGCATTTTCCCCTGACTCAGAGGAAGTAAAATCTGAACTTTTCAGAAAAAGGAGTCAAGCTGTAGCTCAAAAGCTGCTGCAACGGTTTCTGACTGACCATTCAGTGACTAGATCAACTATGACCCGGATGAACCAGTCCAAATTACTTTTTATTTGATAATTGTGCAACTCATCAGGTTGCAAAACCAAGCAGCAACACAGAACAGAAGAAAAGAAACTCTGTTTTTTGAGCACTGGAACATGGGGTTCATGTTTGGTATTTACCTTGCTTCTAGTCCAAGGTGGGCAAGTCGGACAGAACACTGTTTCCTTCATAAGCCAGCTAAAGATGCTGTCATTTAATGTCCACATTCTACAGCCTGATACGAGTCTGCACCAAGTCTCAGCATCTTCACCAGGACACATGTGGAACCCTTCTCTCTGGAGAAGTGCTGCATCAAAAGCCAGAGGCCACGCATGCCTGCATGCCATACCTAAACAGGACTCATTCATTCTCCCCAGCACAGCATGTTAATCTGCTGGCTTTTTGGTCCCATTTACCCCCAATCTAGTCCTTCCATTTTCAGAAAATTTTGCATCCAGGAGACTCAGATCAAATAAACCTAAATGTAAAGTAAACTGAGTTTTTTATTTAGTTTTTCTGTTATGTCTCTCTTCTAATAGCTCATGTTGATTCATCTGATTTAGCTTGTGCAAACCACAGAGCAGCCTTCTGTGCTATATTTGGATGGCCACTAGTTAGCACCAAGGTCCGTTCTCTGTCAGCTTTCCAGATATAGTGGGATTTGGCTGAACATCAAGCAAACTTTATGAAAACCCCAACAGCAACATTAACATGAACTTCTTTTGCTCACAAGTGGTATCTGTAAAGAGCGTCAGTATTCTTGAACCGGTTAAATTATGATGCTAAATATACACAATAACAGTTTCACAGCCAAAAATAGAAATAAGGAACTTACTTCAATGCTGAAGTACCCTCTGTCCACGTAGTCCCCCAGGAAGAGATACCGCGTGTTGGCAGGCGAACCTCCCACTTCAAACAGTTTCATCAAGTCAAAGAACTGACCATGGATGTCTCCACAAACTAGAAGACAGAAAAAGAAAAAAAAAGAGCAATAATCAATATTCAGATTCACCACGGCAAGATCATCTTAGGCACATGCATTCTGAAGTCACTTTTTTTCGTAAGAAATGTGTTATGACAATTTTGTGCATCATCCTCTAGTTAAATGACCAGTGAGAGCTGGCAACTGCTCAGCAGAAGCTGGTTTTTTATAATGGACATCCATATACATGTGCAAAAGGCTACCAACTAATTTCAGGAGAGCTATCGGGCAAATCTGACCTGTAATTATTTCCATAGATACCTGTCCATTCCTCCTACTGCCCAGCGGAGCATGTAACACTGGCAACAGTAATCAGACAAACCAAAGGAGTCCTGAAGAGAGAACATGCTCGAGCAAGGTTACTCTTCCTTTCAACATCACTCCTCTCTTAATTTCAAACCCAGATGAACACCAATAGGCTTTTCATAACATGCAAAGTGTGCCTGCCCAGTGGATGCCACTGGTTGAACTGACAAATTTCAGACTTCTGGTTTCTGTACAGAAGAATGGCCTGCTTGCCTTCCCAAAGCACGTCTTACACAAGAGGACACTGACTGTTCGTGCTTTAACCTCTAACCACTTTATTTAACCTCGTATAATTACGATTCGTTTCACTTCATTGCAATGAAGCCAATCTAACAAGCGGCTGCTCTGGAAAGAGCGGCTCCCACTAACGGTGACAGAGCGAGCACCAGCGATGTGCAGCCAGGGCTAAGCAGGGACGTCCCTTTTTGTGCCTTGGAGCTAAGAGATCGGCTCAGCTACCTTGTGAAATTGCAAAGTCCATGGTGGGCAATTTTAAAGCATCTGCAGGAAGGTAAGCAATGCTCTTTGAGGCCCCCCATGGAAGCTTAACTAACAGTGCTGTGCCAAAACCTGCTTCCTTTTGCTTTGCTTTGTTTCCTCTACCTAAAGGAGGAGGAGAACCCTGCAGTTTAGGGACAAGCCTGGACCTTTTCTAGCAACAACCTTTAACAAAGAAAATGTTGGCTGTTACTGAGGTTAGTTCAGACTAGTTCTCCCTTCAATGATTAAAAAAAAAATAATACGATATGCAAACTGGAAGGGCTATTACGAAGAAACCAAATAAACCAAAAGTCCAAGATAGACCTTATCTTGCAACAGCAGCACAGCTTCTTATTTACTGCTAACAGTAAATTCAGAAGACTTCAGATGCTCTCTCTGATGTAATGGATCAAGCTTCTGTATTCAAGCAGTGCTCTTATTTGAGTTATTATCTGGAAGTTGATACAGAGGTCTTGCTTTAACACAGACAAACAAACCCCGCATTTATCGCGTGCCACGGAGAAGCTGAAGCCACATCTCCACGTAGATACAAAGGACTACATGGAACCGCTGCAACACCAAATCCAACAAAGTCACAATGCAAATAGTCTTCATACATTATTGTCTTTCATCTCAGTCCACTGTCACATTATATTTTTTACTTGCATCACTTTTTCTCTGAATGTACACATGAACAATAGGATCAATAATATTGGCATCCCATTCAAAAACTAAAAACAAACAAAAAAATCCCCACCCAACCCAAAAGCAGTCAAACAACCCCCCTGAGGTACAGGAAAAAACCCACTTATGTCCCAATCACTGCTTTCATGAATATTTATGTGAAACCAGTGACACAATTCACAAGTGCTGTTTAGCTGAGCATTCCTCTGTGATAGTAACAGAATATTTTCCCCATAAAATAGCATATAGTACACTTTTATCACCACTGTTACATCGTATAATTTCTTTTTCCTAGTTGATTATCCCCCTTTCCCCAAGAGTATTAGATGACAACCTTCATGTTGAAAGCCATCAGCAGTTATAATTTCTATCTAAAAATAATATCTGCCATTAATTATGCAAAATAAATACTATTTAAATTCTCAAGTGGTATAACACCACCCCTCTTTCTCAAAAAAAATAAAAAAAGTACCCCAAAGGAAATTTTTTGATAGCATTTTTATTTGAGCACATTAATCTACCAAACCAATGCACACTGCTTGACTGTACTCCTCTGCATGGACACTGTGGGAAGATTAAGAACACGTGTCGCATATTGATGGCCAAGCAATCTGCTCTCCTAACTTCCAGCAGAAAAGCTTTTAGTTATATAACTGTACAGCTCTACCAATTATCGCCCGCCCCCAGTTGCTCCAACTGCAAAAACCTGAAGTTGAATAAAGCTGAAATATTTTAAATGTATTTAACTTTTGCTCTTTCACTAAAGCACAAAGAATCAGGATTAGTTTTTAAAAGGGTTTTTTTTTTCAATGCGTGAATAGGTTAATCCATTGAGGCCATTACAGAGAAACCAAGAAGGTTAGACAGCTTTCTCCAAGTAGCTGTAGGCCCACGAATTTGTTGGCAAGTCAGAAAAGAAGAGAGCAAATCAGTGAAGAGGACAGAAATACGTGCAGAGCCCTGCAATCCCATGATTTGCAAAATTCTGAACTGGACTTGAGACCGATACCAAAGGAAAGCCCAGGCACTCTGGTCGCAGCAGCCGACTCTCTTTATACTTGACAACAGATGCAGAAACATATCCAGGGAAAAAAAAAAAAAAAAAAAAAAGATGGAAAGCTAAAACGCCCTCAGACCCAACCTTGCCAAATAACTAAAGTAGTTGCAAAAGAGAAGCTTAAAATCAACAGGTAAAAGCAGTTGCAGGAAGAGAAGACACTTATAATTAAGAGACAACACTGAGATTTAATTTATTATGGTCAGATCCCAGAATTCCTACTGAAAGACCGCAGTGTTAAATATGGTTAATCCAATTAGCATTTTCCCTGGAATAGCATGGAATGGAATCATAGAATACCAGGTTGGAAGGGACCTCAAAGATCATCTGGTCCAACCTTTCTTGGCAAAAGCACTGTCTAGACAAGATGGCCCAGCACCATAGCTTAAGGTTCTTACACTTACCAGGTTTGTGTGTATAGACCTGAACATATTTACAATGGAAAGCCTGTGCATTCACGTTCTGATGGATGGCCTTGTTTACAAATAAAAGGGCAATACAAATAAAAGGGCAATTTCGTATGCACACAGTACTATGCTCCATTTGTTGTTTGAAAGCAACTGCTTCTAATGCTATAGTTCTGCCACCTTTCTTTTCCAACTCTTATGAATCTCAAAACTGGAAGATTTCCCAGGCAGCTGGATCAATGCTTTATCATTCACTAGATGGGGGCAAAAGAGAACCAGCAGTAGATTTCCATTCATGAAGGTGGAAACATGCATCAGCCAACTACTCTGCCATACCCTTCATGCCTTGTCTTGCAGCTTGCCATCACTACCGTACAGCCTTGCAGCACTGTCCCACCAAGAGCCCACAGCAGAGGCTCCACAACCACTTCATGCTACCTCTACAAAGCTCCTGAAGTTCACTACCTTCCCCCTCTACGTTACTGAAAAAGTTCTGAAAGCACACTAATTATTATATGCTTTTATTTACTCTTGTACAAGCATTACCATTGGAGGTCTCCTTCCTTTTAATCATGCCCAAAATTTCCTATTTTATACTTGTGCAGGTCCTTTTTTGATATTGGAGCTCTTGCTATCAAACAACACATTCAACGAGGCATGAACATTTTTCCACCAAGTAACAACAAAATAAAAAATAGCAGAGTGAAGCAGGAAATTCAATTCTTAATTAAGATCTCCAGGGTCGACATACTTACGGATTTAAAGTATGAACACAGGGAACATAAAACACACTTTGTGTGTGTGTGTACTAATATTAGAAGCAGTTGTGTTCATACAAAACAAATTTATCAAAATAAGGATTTCTATTAGAATTCTATTTCTGGTGGTGGTATTTCCATTAGAAATTCACATATTTTCCTATATCAGCGGTTTCCCAAAAGTGCCATGAAGTCATTGCCTTTTTACACTCATCAATTTACAATACCTAAATAATCTGACAGCATATTTTTTCCCCTAAAAAGATTGCTTAATTTATCCATTACTTTTCAACTTTCTTCGTATCCTTAAACTGCCAGCATGGCAACAACAAAACAGTGCTTCCATTGACTTATTCATTGGTGCAACCAGAAGGTTTATGAAACACTGGTTGCCTGTCGACTCCTTAGAAATTTATCTCTATTGAGGACATTTTCAGGGGAGACATGAGCTCCTTCAAAAGATTCAAGTTCACAGGACTGTCCATGCATATACTCAGAAATCACATTTCTGAGAAGATCTTTCTTACTTGTTATGATGGCTCCTTGGATCCACTACGCTGTCTTACACTACAGCACCAGAACTTTCCCAATGTAACTATCCACAAAATACCATTTTATTACAAAAATAGAAGTTGGACACAGAGGAGAGAATGGAGAAAGGTTTTTTCATTTGTTTGTTTGCTTTTAGAAACTGTCACCCTAATACAAATTAAATTATGTTTCTGTTGGCTTCACTGAGCAGATCTCCCTCTGATTTATGTCAAAGAAACAAGCAACATTTAACAGGAACCACAAAATTCAAGTTGTACTAGCAGTGAAGGAAGTCCAAAGCTTTGCAGTGGTATTGCCAGCTTATTTATAGAAGTCAAAGTGGTAGAGCAGTGATTTAGACTGCAGTGATTATTGGCACAAACAAAAAGTCTGAAAATGCTCTTCAGATACATTCCTTCAGATAACTAAAATGCTCTTCACTACGTACAAACTCAATCCAGAGATTATTCTGTGTGGTTTCCCACTCCAGATGGATATTAAGAACAAAATTTATATTCATAGTACGTTAAACACTGCCAATTAAAAGATTTTCTATCTCTAACAGTTTGGATATGCTGCACTTATTTTCTCATTTATCATGTATATACTTAATTGGTGTAACATTATAGCCTGATAGTAAAATACCATTACTGTTTCAAGTGAATTCACATTCTATGTATCACAAGATTATAGTCCCATATTCAAATGTCATCAGGGATTAGGAGCAGATACGTAACACTCCATCAGCAGCTTCAGAAGCAACGTCTTCAAACTCACACACGTATGACAATTAACAACAATGAAGCAAAGACACCTATTAAAGAAGAAACTAACACAGCGTAGAGAATATTATCCATCGCTTGACAACTTGTTCTTTACATTCACTGAGCTAGGGATATCTTTGCACTGAGGTCCAAGAGACCGTGCTTCAGCAAAGCAATATGCAATACTGCAAAACCTAAGGGAGAAACCCACCCTGTTGAGTTACACTGCAGAATGCAGACTGCAAATGGCAGGGGGCTTTGCTTTCTTCAAGGTTTAGGAAGTGTTTAGCTGCTTACCATTCCACTAGTTAGCACATGCTTCCAGGACCTTACCATTTTCCAAGGACACCCTGTGCTGACAAAGGGATGAGCGCGCCATGTAACCTGGACGTGCCCATGCTGCTTTGTGGGTGCTCAGTTGTCCAGGTCTACAGGATAAGATGGTAAAGAGGTTGCGCACCCCAATAAGAAGTACGTCCCAACCACTTCTCCAAGGAAGTAGTTTGGAGCAATGAAAAGTTACCAAAGGCTGAATGAAGAAGCCAAGTGAGGAAGGAGTACTTGCAAGCACAAGTGGACATGCAAAGGCAAAGCAAAAACTGGATGAACTTCTGTAGCTGAGGAGTCAAAGATGGCTTCCTTAGCCAACTGATAAATGAGAGAAAACAACTGCAAGCGCTATACGCATGCAATTCTTAGATGCTTCAAGAAAGACTACTGCATTGCTCCTGAAGTTGAGCCCTGAAGGGCTCAACTATTAACAAGCAGGCTCTCGTTTTCCCCAAGATTTAAGAACAAAATCACATATAAGAGTCACACGTCTTTGATTACACAATCTTTGAGCTAAAATGAGCTTTGTTTCCAAGTGTATGTGTTTCTGAGGAACATCATATATTGCCACAGCAGTTTGAAGTACTTGAAACATCACAGTTTTGTTCCATGCATTTTTTACTTTTTTAAATCACTAAACATTGAGCTATTTTCTTCCTCACTTTTTGGAAAACAAGGAGGAAGGAGAAGTACTAAATAAAAGAAGAAACTCCAAAAGTTTTTATTTGTAGCTGCTCACTAAGGCACTACTCAAGACACAAAGCCAGTTAAGTTACATATATTGTTTTACAGTCATGCAATTCTGTTTCTGTTTATGAGAGAGATGCTTAAAGAACTTCCAGACTTCATTACTTACACAAATTAAAGTCAGAATAATTTAGACATCTCACTAGGTAACTCATCATCCTAAGATGACATCTACTAGACTCAACATAACGGGCTTTCATATAAGTGTTTGTTATATTAAGTGTATTGAACAACACAGCTCAGTATTTCCAAAAGAAGCATGATCTCATTCATATTCATATCTGGTTATCTAACATTATAATAGGCTTTCATCTATCTTTTCCCTTCAATCACTGCATGCAAATTGATGAGTTTATACTACCAAAGTGAATTGGCATTAACAAAAAAACTGCAATTACGTACTTTCATACAGAGGTCTGCTTCACCAAAGATAAAGCCAGAAAACATTACCCAAAAGAGGTACAGCAAAGGAAACCGCAAATGGACCATCAACGCCACGTTTGACAATGTTGTTTGGCTGCCCACTTTCCTTCTTTGTACTTAGAAAAAAACCACAAAACCAAACCAAACTCCAAAGAAGTATCTTGGGAAAAGCTGTTTTCTGCGCAAGACACAAGGACACTATCCTGTGTTCTGCTCTGCCAGCACTTGAAACGATGGTGTCTGTAAAGATCAACCCACGCTCGCTCCTTGTAATAGGAGTTAGTTTTCTCCCACCACCCCCTGAAGGCTAGAACAAATTAATGACACTTGATTTGAAGAGGCAGAGTGAAAAAGAGTGGGGAAGGGAAAACATCACATCAGAAGAGACCTTCAGGACAACAGTCATTAATATTCTCTGGTGAAGGAGGAAGCAAAAAAAAAACCAACCCCTAAACCATGCGGCAGCAAAGCCCTTCAAGATGTTAAGACTACAAGAATATCTTCGGCACAAAGTTTTTAAAAATAGCTCCACAAAATTACTTTTTGTATCACAAAATCATTTACAGTGTCTCAAAACAAAATAAAAAAAAACACGTACATAAACCTGGCCAGCATAGGAACACCTTCAAATATATAAGAGATACCAGAAGCAACAGAATCTCAGGAAACAGCCTCTACCATGTACTGTAAAACCTGCACTGGCAGAGAAAAACTCATTTCCTCCATGCTTCCTACCCTAGCTGAATTTTTCAAGAAAATAAGCAGGTATCACAGTGAGATGTCAAACAAAAACTTTCAATTCCAGCTCAAAGCAACATAGCAGAGTTGCAGTAGAAAGGGGACGGTGATCTAATGAGTATTTTACAGAGTTTTTCCAAGATCAACAGGGAAAGGTGCTCTCATCACATATACCAGAAGATGGTGAATAAGGTCACAGGGAGAGAAACAAAACAGGATGGGAGTAGAACAGTATTCACTTTCATACACAAAGAAACAACTGGCTCTTCCCCTGCCACCCTCCAAGGTCAGCACTGCCTCTGAGCATCCTCTGTAGCAAATGGAAAAGCAAATGCACCATCATTATCTGCCATTAATGCACCCTCACTACCAGGGAGCAATGCTTATTCCACAAAATAACCCTATTAGGAGGATTACTCCTGAGGAAAGTGCTTCGCTGGTCTATGGGTCAGGATTTCCAGCTCATACCCTTAGATCAAGGTTATTTCTAGCAATAGGGAAATTCTCTTACCCTCAGTTTTACAGATGTAAAAAACAAAGGCCTGGGGAAGTTTAATAATTTATAAGGTCACAAGTCAGTGGGAGGGCAGAGATAGCCAGAGAGGAAACAACACATACTCGTAGTGCTCCGTCCATTTCAATGTAGCAGAGGAAGACAGCCATTCAATGAGAAAGGAAGGTCCTGCACAAAGGAAGGTCCCCTGCACAGCAGGGACAGCCTGGCTGTACATACGATGCGTTTTACTCTGGGAATACGTTTTATTTGCAAAGACTGGACCATAATATTGTCCATCTGTAACGCACAGGTTCATTATTAGAATTACTCAGCCTTACATCTTTCTCACTAATCGGGTTGAAGAGATCTCCATTAGTTTTTTGCTATACAGTATTTCTCCAGAGCCAGCAATTTGTCATTAGAAGTAGTTTGTAGCCAGTCCTTCACAATTTAATATGGTAATTTTTTTTGTGTTGATGATTTAACTCAACTCTTAGGGTCAGGTTTCTTTACAGTTAGTATTTCTCTCAGGAGAGCAAATCCCAACCCCAGTAAAGTTGAAACAAAGGCACCGGTATTACATGCCTACAGCGATAGTTATATAAAGCCCACAGAAGCCCTTGGTATTTACAGGGGTTTGATGGGTAGTATGCTTCTTTGCTCTTACTGTAGAATTTTAGGGCAGTATGACCCTAACAGACTGCAATTCAATTACCTTCCAAGCACTCAACAATTTACAAGATTTTACAGGTAGCACCATTAGCATGTTGAGCTTCAGTATACAAATGCCTAGCATCTAAAAACCTAACCACAAAAACCAGATGTTCACGTTGGTTTGTAATATGTATTTTCCATTTCCACCTGAGGACAACATTTCTTGTCACAGTTCCCCCATTCTGTGCCACCGCAGACCTGCTTTATGCTCCATCCCACCCCCACTTGATGCATTATTAAGAATGAATTTGTTCATTACCTTTGGGTCTACAGCACTCCGCCTGTATTTCCCAGAAACCAATGTTAAGGCAAAATGAAAATACTATTTCTCAAATTCCTGGGCTCTTAATAAGCAACCATCAGTATTGACATGGATACTTGCACGCACCCTGAGTGAAAGGAGCCAGCACAATTAGCTTCCAAGAAATTCTGTGAAGTTCAGCATTTGGGTTTAATGGTGTATATTCAGATCCGCAAGCAAAAAGAAGCAGCAGTGAAGACCTACTGAGCTTTGACCTCAAGCTTTTACACCCATGTCTTTAATGGGCTGGAGCTGTTATTTAGTCTAATCTTTCTGTATTAGAGGTCTTCATCTGCTAGTATATGGGTACAGGGTTAAGGAAATCAAATAACATGCAAGTTTCCCAATTCTAGGTGAAGCCACCTAAGAAGAGTGCTTGAAATTATAGGATCTTAATTCCATAACCGAAGTCTTATGCAAGTCTTATTCAGAGTGAAAAATGATAATCCTTTGAGGAAAGTGCTTTTAAGAGAAAACTCTCCAAAGTAACCTGTGTCCTGGTAGACACAAGTTACTGAGAGAAACATCCAGTTTCTCACGTGCTCATGACAATTAGTTAGGAGAGCCAGTGCAAGGACAAGTTGACTACGTTAATTTCCTTTTGTTAAAAACATATACCTAAACATGATCTGGAGTAGGCAGTTACATTCATATACTGATCCTAAATCAACACGAATCACAGAATGGTTTGGGTTGCAAGGGACCTTAAGGATCACCAAGTTCCAGAAAAAGGCCTGACATCGCTTAGTGACAATTATGAAAATGAACAAAGAAGTCACAGTGATGAACAGAATAGCCTTAATTACATTTCTTTGTATAACCATGATACTAGGCATATAAGGAGTGCACACAATTTACACGGTAGCAGTAGGGGTGGCACCCAGGCGGATTTGGGTTAGCTCCTCCACCATGCTCCTCAAGCAAACTAACCATTCTCTCCCACACTATTGAGAATTGTTTTCACAATGGCTGGCTGAGGAGGGGAAAAAAACAACCCAAAAACAAAGTCAGAGGAGGGGAGAAATGTTCTTTTGGCAGACAGCCACCAACCACATCGCATGCAGTAAATTGTTCTGGGAGGTAACCGAGTACTGCTATTCAGAAACAGAGGTAAGAAGAAAAGGTCAAGATCAAAAAATAGCTTGCAAAGAGAATATCAGGTGAAAAAAAAAAACTGGAAAAATTCTATTATACTGAGTTTGCTGATAGACTATGGATCAGAAGCGTGCAATCTCAAATATGACAACCTTTCAGGTTTCTAATACAGATACATTTTTAATACTTACAGACCTCACATTCCAAGTTGATGTAAACAAACATTTAACATCTTACCAATCACCATAGAATGGTTTGGGTTGGAAGGGACCCTAAATATCATTGAGTTCCAACCCCCCCGCCCTGGGCAGGGATACCCTCCACGAGACCAGATTGCTGAAAGCCCCATCCAGCCTGGCCTTGAACACCTCCAGGGATGGGGCCTAATCAGCCAAAGAGGACTTCACTGGTGTTTGATTAGGTTAAATTTGATATGTGAATTGAGTGTATGTGAATTCAGTATCTCCGTCCAAGGATCTCCACCACTGTATTTTTTTGCACTTGCATGATAAAGGCCTCCACTGCTTGAATCACCCTCAGACAAAGAGATCACACCATACAAATGCAAAACATGCAATCGGAATATACACATCCCAAAAACACCCCTAGCTACAGTTCCAGATGAGAAAAAAATAATACCACTGATTTGGGATTTTAATAAAAAGTTGTATGTACAGATTTCAAATAAATTCCCGAGTCAGCGTTTTATATTGCAAGGACAAGATTTTTAGGAAGTTCAGAGGATCTACACGTCTACATGTTTCTTAAATACCTCCAGGGATGGTGACTCCACCACCTCCCTGGGCAGGCCTTTCCAGTGCCTGACCACCCTCTCAGGAAAGTAATTCTTCCTAATATCCAATCTAAGCCTCCCCTGCCCCAACTTCAGACCACTTCCTCTGCTCCTGTCATTATTCCCTTGGGAGAAGAGGCCAACCCCCACCTCTCTCCAACCTCCTTCCAGGTAGTTGTAGAGGGCAATGAGGTCTCCCCTCAGGAATTTCCAAACTGCTATGAAGTAGATACACAAGTTACTTCCCAAATTTGCATTTGGTGAAGTCATACTGACCAGGAAAAAGCTATTTGAGAAGTAAACTGGTATTTCATCTAGGTTGCAAGTAAAGTTTCTTGGCTACTCTCTAAAGCCTGGGAAACACCTACTGAACTCCCTTTCTCTAGATTTACCTGCCTGTGTTAATGCCATAGCTCATACTCTTCTCTCAGCATTGGGACAGCATAAACAGTCTAAACTTCCAGTCCTCCTAGTTCAGGGAGAAAATTCAATCTCTTACATCTGTTAGCTTTAATAATGAGGTGACAGAAAAATAAAAAATATGCAGACAAGAAAAAAATAATTCTTTTTTTCTTTTCTTGAATAACTGAAGTCACTTCTGAAACAATGTCCCTTGTGCCTGCTCTTCTTGGGAGGTTGGTGTGCAAACTACTACTGGACATGAGCACAGTACACCAGGTCTGTAAGACATTATGCATTTAAGGAGTAGAGTACTGCTAAATGACTATTACTTCCAGTGCAAAAAGGAAAATCTGTATTTTAGCAGGAGACGCTTATTGTTCAGAACCTTAACGGGCTAATAGCAGCTGTACTGCCACAACACACTGGGATAAACAGAACTGTGATCATTAACTTAGACCACAATGCTCCTTTGAATATTATATGTAACACTATCCCGTCAGAGCATATAGCAAAATAGTGCTGTAATGGGCCACTAAAAGATGATCATTTCTCTGTTTCTATTACATGCCGCTTGGGTGATTTTTTTTTTTTTTTAACACAACATTATGTTCATGCAGAGACTGAAGAAGTTAAGCCATTCTTTCAGAAGAACTTTCCTCTTTAACTCTCTTGCTCTGCAGAATGACTCATTTTTCAGAAAGAACATTGTCTACTTTTGGCTAAGATCAAATACATTATCAGTCTAATTCATTCCAGAAAATGTTCTTTCCAACTACAACTACTACAATACTAACCCCAAATCCAGCTTTAGTTTAGTTTACTTTTGTCCTGCACAAAAAAAAAAAAATTAAAAAGAAATCCTTTTCATAACATTAAGTCAATTGCATTTATTTTTCTCATCTCTCCATATCTTTAGCATGCACTTCCTGTAGCTTTGAATTCAGCTCTTAGCTGTAGAAAACAAGGACCATGAAAATGTTTATGGTGAAAAATTACTTTGCAAAGGGAAACACGTGGAAATGCTCACAGCTACAGAGTATTTCTTTTACTTGAAACTCTATCTAGAGCGCTATTAATCTGTAGGGTGTTTGTGACTCCTCATTAACACTACATTTCAGACAGAAATGCCACTTCCTACCATCTCTTACAGGCTGTGAGGTTCCATGCGTGGGGGCTGGTGACAAGCTGACCTCCGCAGCACATGCTTCTGCTCAACGAAGCTGTGCAATCTCTGGTCAAAGTCAAGCAAAACCCCCAAGGAGTGCTCAAAACCACAGTCCCTTATCAAGGCAAACACAGGAGTCACTCCGACCATAATCCTTCACTAGAACAATTAAATCATCAGCTAAAACTGAATCATCATGGGAAGCTGAACATTCAGTAAAACAAAACAAAACACAGTACTACAAAAAAACCCCAAAACCGGAAAAGAAATGCCAAGTGAAGAGAGTCAACTTTCTCACATATTTGGGGAAAATGCACTAAACCCAGCATTTTTACAAATCTTCTTGCAATAAAATTGCTGCCATTACTAAGGAGAACAGCCAGCCCACAAGACTCCACTGTATTTTTCGAGCAGCGGTTTTTGTCTGCACTTACCATGGGTTTATAAGCCTTAATGGGTCAATTGATACTTCAGATGTTTAAATTTCACCTCGTTATTAATAAAAAAAAAAATATTTAGAGAAGTTTTCAAGAGATTCAAAATTGGTACTTATTGGCTGAGAGAGCTGATGCTACCACCATTCACCTGGTGTCAGACAGAAAGTTTGGACCCCAGCACCTGGCAAGAAATCATAACTCCAACCTGAGTTCAACAGAACTTCACTACAAAAAGTGGGTCCAGTCAGCTTTCCTTTATTTACTATTTGATTCATTCCTTTATGTCTAACTCTATTTTCTATAATGTGTAGGCAGCTTACCTAACTGGCTCCTTTACAGGAGACGAATAGCTGACCTACTGTCTTCTATATTGAAGACACATTTTCATGGTGGCATTTATATTACTTCTTTTACGTATATTTCTGGCTATTATACTCCTTGATTGCAAGTAAGCAAGAGAATTTACTCCCAAGAACACCCTGCCTTGATTTTACAAGTATGTTGCCTTCGTTATAGGTTCCTTTATGAAGCACAGATTTCTGCTGCTGCTTCTCCCTCGTACCAGTTATTACAACTGATTGGTCAAACTTGGCTCTCGGCAGTCCAGCAATTCAAGGGAAACAGCTCTCTCATGGATTTGTTACTGTGAAATGAAAAATGTACGCTAAGAAAAAAAACCACAGTATTTGCACTTCAGTGACTCGTCAGGCTGCTTGCTCGTCCCTCTGGACTGCAACAGCATGGTTATTTTGAAGTGATTGCAAGGCAGAAACCTTACAAGTACATAAAAAAAAAAGAAATTCAAATGTATTCATATGTTTGTTAAAGCTTGCTGGTGCTTAACTGAAGTTGTAGAAATTGCTTGACAGCCTCTTTTTTAGCCTCTTGTATTTGGCCAAGTAATAAAAAAAAAATACCTCTTGGATCATAAACCTGTATTCATTACACCCAAAAGTCTTCATGTATTCTAGAAAAGGTTTTATAACCTGCATTTTCATTGAAAATTTTATATTATTTTCTTGTGTATATATATATATTTCTAATTGCAATATTTATGTTACTGAACTTTGTAGAGAAAATTCTTAAAAGACCTTCAACTGACAACGGTCTGTCTACCATAAATAGCCTGCTAGAAAGCTGAAAAGCATGTGACAAAAAAAAAAGCACCAAATCAACAGAAGCTTCTTATAGAAAAGGAAGACACATCATGACTAAAAATATGAGTCAGTGCAGATAGGATCTTATCTTCAGAAAACATACAAGTAAGGTAATCAGGTTTCAGAAGATCATCACCCACAAAAGAAAGCAATTGTGGGTCTGTCTTTTTGGTGTCGGAGAGAAGCAGGGATATCTCTGCATCGCAGGAAGTAGGGCTGACGAATCTGCTATGAAAAAATGCCAGTCAAAAAGAATGGGCTTTCAAGCCATTTTTCTCCTTTTTCATGCACTCTAAGACAACGCACAATTCTAAAATACAATTAAAAAAAAATATTAATTCTCTTAACTCAAAAGAGCGCATGTAGAGCTGGGAATTATTTGAGTTTTTCCATCAAAGAAATTCAAAACCTATATAACAAAAAAAACAGGTATGAAAATACTGATAGGGAGGATAGGTATACGTTTCTCTGGAATAGCATCTTATCAAGACCAGAAAGGATTAAATTAATCTCCATCGCTAAGAAGAACAGACAGTGTCACCTTTCATAAATGTTGGTACTTTGTTTAAGAATTACTAAAGTCTAAAAGACTATTTTAGGAACTAATTGCATGAAAAAAGTCTTCTTGGTTCATTTCAAACACCTGTTCAGCTATGATTAAAGTTTTATTTAAAGACTCACTGAAACAGGACCACATAGAAAAAAAAATATCTAAAACACTGGAGCTGTTTTGAAAATTTCTCTTTGAGGACTGAGGATTAGAAGCTCGTGTAGACAACATTATTGTCATCTATATTCCATCCAGGACTGACAAACCAAGCACACAGCTACAGAGCATCCCAGGATCTGGGCAGGGTCTAGAAGATCCTCTTCCAATGTAAGGAGCATCTGAGCTGTCCTTCCCAAGCTGAGCAAGGAGCAGCTTCCAAGTCTTTAGTTTTAGCAGGGAAGGAACCCGGGACTCTCTTTGAGCCCCTCTCACTGACCCACCCTTACAAACACACAGCAGCAACAAGGCAATTGAAAGAACGAAGCCACAGCAGACTTCTTCAGCCTAGGAAGGCTTCTGCACCAGGCACAAGTCTTGCAAAAGTAAAAAAAAAAAAAAAAATCAGTTTTCACTTTTTTCCTCGTAAAAAATCGCCACAACAAGTTCTGCTACAGGCATTCATATCTCTGCTAAAAACAAAACTGTTTAAATGGCACATTCTTAGTGAGCCAGCAGTAGCTTGAGTAAAAAATAAGGCTCAGGTGGGATTTGCATTGGATCAAATGTTCTTAATATTCACTGTACTTCTTGTCTCAAGATGGTTCCTTAGTTGGCTTGTTGTATATAACGGAATACAAATAGCTATCTTATACAAAATTATCTCAACGAAAGAACATATTTTTTTGCCATTTAAAGAAATTGGTGGGTAGTTTATACCCAAGAAACTGATCAGCATTCAGTAGTCGCTTCACACTAAAATCTTTTTCCACTTACAAACTGACTCACATAGATCTCATTTACAGACTATTGTATCTCTTCAGAAAAAACCACCTCCAGAAAAAAGAGAAAAAATTACTCACATAAACACTTACTGCTTGTTTTCTGGGTGGGTTTGGTACTCAAAGTTCATAAATATGATTACCTTATTTGCCATTCTTTAATTAATTGTCCTTTCAGGCATAGCAGATGATGTTGTAAAACATCAAGAGAGTCCCACGCCCCCGAAGAGGCATTACAAGACACAGTCATTACGAACTGGACTAACCCTGTCTTCTCTCTGGAGATGAATCATATTAATGATTTGTGGGATTATTTCATACCTGACTAGCCAAAGCACTTTTTCAGATTGAGGGCCTGTCTGTAACAGAGGTTTTTATTTGCCACCCATAAGAACAGTATTTCTGGGAAGTTCTTTTTTAAGTAAACGAGTAAAGAACCAACTTTTAAGAAAACTTCACAGTGGACTGCAGGACTGCTGTGCTTTTCATGGCAGCCCTTGAACACTGATGCTCTAATGATCCAGGCTCATTAAGCAGAAAGATATAAATCATTATTACAGCAGGAAACAGGCTGCAACATTTAAAACTCAATTAGTGACAATGCAAGCAAGTGGTAGGCTGCAAAACTCGGCTTTTCTGTTGAATCAAAAATTTAGTAGAAGAAACGGCTCCAGCCTTTTTTACTACTTTAGTTTCCTGGGAAATCAGGAAATACTTCTCGGTTGTAAATTGCAACAGTAAAAGAGTTTATTGGGTAACTTAAAGGCTATTTCTATTCCCTGTGGCCTCACTTTAGTTTATCATCATTCTTATGTACAATATTCTAAAATTCATTATTGGCTGATGCAGCTTTTGAGTTGTAACCAGCATGAAGCCATTTTGTTACCATTTGTAAAAAACAAAGTGATTTCATACAAGAGTGCATCTTGGTTTTTTTTAAAAAAAATTAATTCATTAAACCCCTAGAAACCGCAAATTCACATTTTGGAATTGCTAAAGTATACATTCCTCAAACCAGAGAAATTGTGTTAAGTCATGGGAGAAGAGGGGAAAGCACACAGTGCAAGACCAGCACCTTATAAGCTGGAGAAGGTCCCGTTACTGTCCCCCAGACTTCTCTCACAAACAGTGTGATCATTCTGCACACAGAATGGTAGTTTTCTGCATTCAGGAAAAAAAAAAAAAAAGACTAGATTTTTCTTCCAGGGCCGTGTGTATTCTGAGTGAAATGCATATAAAATAATGCAAGCAACAAGGTTTCGTACTGCTACTTAGATAATCATTACAGGAGGAAAAGGGCTGCCTAAATACAAATGAAGGGAAAAATATACTGATTTAATAACTCAGTTTAGTTGTCTGTTGTTGACTTGACTGTTCAGGAATGGAGACAGCGGCAGAGGCAGACTGCAAGAAATTACAGAAAGAGCAACACTAAGGAAAAAAAAAACATCATGCAAAACTATTGATACAATTCTGAAATAAAGTACAGGCACACTTTAAATTGCTCTAAACACATACTTTACAACTGTCTTAATTTCTACTTTTATTTTGCTCTTTCCTTTGTGCTTCGTTTCACCATATTTTTCAACGCATCAGGACACAGAAGGCAGAGCTAGGTCAGGAGGGAAGGAAGGGAGCACAGGTTTTAGGGCCCCTGCTTGTCCTGAAACTTGGACTGCATCAAAACCTGGGACAGTCAGAATCGATTCTATGTCTCGAAGCGGGAACAGATCCATACTTCAGTGACAGGCCAAGAATAAATGAACTGCAGATGTGAAAAAAATTAATTCCTGAAGAGAATTCTGAGACAACAGCTGTCATCTAACAATCCACTACCGTGCTTTATATTTTAAATGAAGTAAGACAGAAAAAAATCTGTCATTCTGAAAGAAATGAGTAAACAAAACCAGTGTATATCCAAAGTTAGAATCAAGTTTCATGCTTAGTTCAATGTATTTTTTACAGAAAATACATCCTCTGTAATTATCAGTCTAATGCTACCCATAAGCATGAGTCATATACAGATTTTGCATTCTAGATGAAAAAAAAGTTCTCCCTTTCTTCATATTACTAGAAAGAAGTTTATTTCAACAGAAAACAAAACAAAAAAGAGAACCATGTCATTGTTTCCACTGAAAACCATCAGGAACCAAGTGGAAAATAGCAGCTTCACAACACAAAAAAGTGCATGAGGGTGCAAAACTTCATTAAAGTTTAATCATCTCTCCAAGCCTTTAAACTCTGCTGAGGTCCTCCAATTTTCATACTTTTACCTATCAAGAAGAGCTGCTTGACGCTCAGACTCTGATTTGGTACGAACCGGGCATCCTATGGAAGAGTAAGCACGAAAGCCACCTCATCATGAAGGCATCATCCCCACTTCCCCTGGACTTGCCCTGCAGCCTGCTTCTGCACAGTCAGCATCACAGGTGGGACGTTAGTGATGGCACTGCACCCACTGGTGTGGAGCCAGGTCATCCTGCCTCGCGCTGCTGGGCTGAGCAAGGACCAGAATGGATGGCCAATAGGCTCAGGTACTGCTGAAGAACGGCTGATGGCTTACAGTACGTAGTATTCACAGAATCTCCATGGTTGGAAGGGACCTCTGAGATCATCGAGTCCAACCACATAAAAAAAAAAAAAAAACCAAAAAAAAACCCAACCCCCCCACCACCACCCACCAACCAAACCCCACACCAAAAACACCACACACAACACCCCACCACATGACACCCACCCACAAACCAATAATCTTGGGCACTAGAGCATGCCCTGAAGAGCCATGTCTACATGTTTCTTAAATACCTCCAGGATACCTTCCTTCCCAGGAACTATCTGCATCTCCTTTCTGTTTTAAAAAATAAAAATACTTCTTTGGAAAGGTATTGTGCCATTACCTTCTCAATGCTCACAAAGAAGAACCGCTGTCAAACATTAGGTGGATATTCTACAATGAAGTAAGGTAATATCTGCTGGCAGCACTTCAAATTCATTTGTAAGGTCTGTAAAGGACAGTGTCAATAGAGCACAGAGGTGGGCACCACGCTATGCTGAGCAGCCACAGTTACATTAGTCACTGAATTAAGCAGTTTTACAGCCCACAATATAATAGGCTCAGCCCTCACCTCAGAAACTCATGCCAGTTCTTTCTCTCTCCCTCTCAATTTGGCTTTATTTGATTTTTCCACTCAAAACTAATTCTGTTTCTCTGCACCTTCAGGGGAAACAGTTCCTGCTGTATCAGGTGTAGAAAGGGCATGCCTGATGTTAATTCTACAGGCACGGGAACAGGTCTGATAGTCAGACATGTTATTTGAAAAAGTTTTATGGCATTCCCAGTTGAAAAGAAACAACATAAATCAGAAATCACAAAATCTAAACAAAACCTGTTTTCAAACTGCCTGGGCATGAACGAGAATTAAGGAAGACACCCAGGTACAACCTATTTTTACAACTAGTTTCCAACAAGTGTCATTAGATCTTTATCCTTCACCTCACCTGTTTATCTCAAGGGCTTACCTTTGGCAGGGTGACAGCAGAAGAGAACAAAATGAAGAGGAAAACAAATCCACCAAATCCAGGACTACAGTCACTTAAGTCACCTTTTGTTCAGCGAGCACAAGTCCATAGCTCAAAATATAATCTAATGCGTGGCACAATAAACTAACTTTAGAACTGCAAGATTATTTTACTTGGAATAGTAATGATTACACTGGGGTTGACTATAACTTCCAGAAGGACCCGAGATGTTGTAAGAAACAACATGTATAGATTTGAAATAAAGGAAATGAAAGACCCACAAGGTAAAACGTTATTTTCATAAAGTAAAAGCTTAACATCACTAGCGGCATGATCAACATAGGATTAAGTATGTGGATTAAGTACTAACCAAGATGAACTGTTACAAACCAAAGAGGGACCAGGAGACTCTACAACCAAATGGAGAGTTCATAGGAAGTAACCTCCTCCTCAAATCTCCTTTGTCTGGCCATTGTGCCTCAGACTCTCTAGTCCATGGACAGACATCCAAGCTGTATCAGACATGAACAGCAGCTCACCTGCCAGAATAGGGAAACTCCCTGAAAAACAAGGTAAATTAGCCCATGAGAAGCTCCAGGCTGTGCAATCGAGCTAATGCAGGTATCCATGTTCTTCTGTTTAGCAAATGACACCTGGCTTCTCTGCAGCAGATCACTGCAACTGCAGGTAGGAGGAAAAAGATTTCCAGATGCAAGCTTTCACTCGGCAGGTGAGGAGAGCCATGCTGAGGGATGCATCCAGCTGGAATGTTTGGTCAGGGAGATGTTTTGGTTTCATTGCTACCCATAGTTTGGCTTTTAAAGAACAAACACAAGTTTAAGCGAGTGCAATGGTCCAAAGCAGGCTGCCAGCAAGCTGGCAAGCACCAAACAACCATATAAGAAATAGGCCTGGAGAAGACTCACCCTCCCTCGTCTTATGAAATACTACACCAGTAACACCAGCAACACCAACTTTATGGAAATCTGGACAGTGTTACTGAATGGTATGCTGCCCTTCGCAGCTCACGTCGCTCTCACACAAAAACCTCTTATCACACATTCTGTAAGATGGAGAACACCACCATTAGCTTCTCTATTAAAAGGGCTTTGAAACCAAATCCTGGAGTTAACAAGCATGAAACATCAACCACAAACACATCTAAAAAGGTTTTGGTTTCCCAGGAGGGTTTTGGGGTTTTTTTTCTTGCTGTTTTCCTTAACAGCAAATGAAATAATAATAACAAATGGTTCTGATAATTAAATGCCTCCACATGTTTCTGGAGGCATTCGTTTCCTTGCACTTACATACCAATAAAACAACTATATGGTATGCTGCAGCAGGGTTTATTCTTCAAGACTATTCCTTATGTACTCCCAGGAAAGAAACTTAAGTCATCAGATGCAACAGATAATGACATTTCTTCATCATAAAGATCATGCCAAAATAAAGACATTCACACAATTATTATTATTATAATCCAAACTAAATTTTCCTACATTAAAGAAAAAGCTGTAAATTAAAAGAGCTATTCCTCACTTGGTGATATTCCCTAAGTATTCCCTCCTAGAAGATGAATGAAATTTCAGGAATTCCTTGTCCACTTCTAAAACTTAAACCATGTCTTCACACAACTAATCACTTCTGGATGGACTCATAAAGGGTAGGCTATGCTGGCGTTCCAAAACAAAAGTTAGAAGATTCAACAAAAGGTTACAAAAGACAACATGTTGCCTCATGACTTCAAACAGATGACAAGACAGGCCACCGTAAGCCACAAGAAAAGTGTAAGCGCCAAAGAAAACATTTATTCTTCCCTAGTATTGGTGTGAAAAATTCTGTGTCCTTACAATGCTGAGAGTCACAAGAGGAGAAAATAAATTAAACCTGTTTTCATTAACTTTCAGAGTCTAGAAACATGCAATGACTTTGTAAACCTTATAAAACTAATGAAAATGCTTCAGAAATATCAGTGTCCATCTTCTTACTACTCTTAATTAAAAGTAATTACTTTTAATTAAAGTAAGCAATCTAATAATGGAATTTGTCCTCTATTTTCCATCTTACCTAACTCACTTACCAAATTAGCTACTGGAACTTTAATTTACTACGTCCATACTACCATATGGGTTGCAGAAAGCTGACTACCTTTCCAGCTATGACAACTCTGAATTTTTCTGGTTCATGAGAGATATGTGGTGCTAAAATAAAAATTAAAAAAAAAAAGCACAGCAAACTTTTGCAGAAATGAATCTACTTCTCCTTCAAATCAGCTCCCTGCAATTTAGTCCTCCAACACATAATAGCAAGGTTTATATCCTCAGTGGGAGGTGATGTTAATAGCATTGCATTTCCCACATGGGAAGTATAGCTGTAAGAACAAGGACATTGGCAGATCCAAAACATGCAATTAATGGTTTGAATAAGGTACCAAAAGTGTTAAAAGATCTTAATGGGAAAAAGCAAAAATCGTTTCACAGTGATGCTGAATGATCCACGGGGAAGACACCTTTTTTTCTTTTCTATTTTTTTTTAACTCCCAAATTGATAGCATCCTTTTCTGGCACAAGTTGTTGTTATTAGTCACAGAAGCTTTTGGGTTTTGTTTTATTTTACTTATTTACTCAAGTTTCTCCAGCCAAGAAATCACAGGCACGTAACCTCATCAGCAGGGAAAACAGATGGACATTCCCAACAGAGTCTCCTGTCCCCCCAGCCCGGCCTCCTCTTCCCAGCATACTTGGTATTCTTAAGTGATGCGATAGAGGTTTGGCTGCCAGCACTACTACCCATGTGCTCCATTTGCAGAGTGCCCACTCCAGTTATCTGGCCTGCTCAGCCATGTCACAGGTGCCAAACGTTGGTGACTTACAACGTTCAGGCTGCTCTCCTTTTCTGCTGACAAGGCGCTACTATTCCTTCACTGGATATGTATTGCCAAAAGATACAAGAGTAAATAAAACCAATGCAATTTCCCTCGTATTTTAATATTAGCTTTTCCCCCTCCCATTTGGAGTGACAGTACAGAACTTAATGAACTTTTTTTTTTACCTCATTATAATAAAGGAGATGCCTATCCTTGTTTACACGAACCCAAACAACAGTACTAAATTGTAGGCATGGTAAGAGAGTTAAAAGAACATTTTAGGGTTGTGAAATCAAGTACTCAGTACCAGAATTCAGCCTTCTTTCCGTATGTGTTACCATCATCTTCAGTTAGAGAGCACAGTACCACCTCCTCCTCCCCAGGAATCTTGCCACATGCAGTGCAAAGGATGGACGGTAGAGAATCTCCCAGAGCAAGGTTCTGGTTTTCTCCTGCTTCAATACATAGCCCCGTGCTGAAGCCTTGCCCTGCTTTCCCCAGGGGTTCTTCCAAGGCAGGCAACACCAGGCACAGAGGGGCTTCAAGGGGAACACTGTAACAATCTTTTCCCAGGTGTTTAAAGGGAATCCAGCTCCTATCAACTCTGCATATCAATTTGAGATATACGAGGCTAATGCAAACTCTCAAGGAACAAAAAAACCACAAACAAACCCAACAACAAACAACAAAATCCCAAAGCAACAACACCACCACAACATTCAGCACCTGATGAATTCAAGCACAGGCCCCGGCAACTTCATTTGCTGAACTATGTAACCAGCAAAATTCAGCAAAATCACATTTGGGGTGCCCTGACAAGCAGCCTCTGCTGCTGCCTCTGCCAGAGGGAGAGGTCTGGAGAGGCAGCAAGATTTCAGGAACAGCAAGAGGAACTACTAATTCACAGCTAGTTTGTGTGCTTGTGTCCTTTTTTGGGGCTATCTGACTTTAAATCACAGTTCTTACAACTGTAATTTTAACAGCATTAGTGGGGGCTCCCCAGTTCGTATGACACAAGTGAAGCTGGAATGAGATAATGAAGCCTAAAGATGACTCCACAGCTAAAGTTATCCCAGATGCTGTAAGTTAATGCCCCTGTCACTTGTACCAACACTGTACTGGGGAGATTAAGTGTAGGGAGAGATGTCTGGTCTGATCTTTACAGCCTCCCTGCTCCAAAATCTGACAAAATTCCTTGCGGACTTCTGCCGTAATACCACAAATAGTGTAGAATTTACAATACAGTAACATTTCAAACCTCTTAGTATGGCCAGTAGCGTTTTGAAAAGGAAATACCATTTCATGAAATAGACAGCTCTTTGACTCTTCTCTCTTTCTTCTTAATTCTGCTCCGTGACCAGTGAGCCCCTGTAAATCAGGCAGAAGCACCAACTCCCGCCAGCACCTGCAACTGCAAGCGTTTACAAGAACAGACCTGTGCTTCTAAATTTTCAAGATACTGAAGCAAATTTTCTTTGCTTTCAAGATTCGTTTTTGTTCTTCAAACAGGCCCTTTCCTCACCATACTGTAAAGCTATTTTAGAGCTACTTTAAAGATGGGCATCTGAATTTATTTTTCATAATCTGCATGCACTTCCACTTTTATACCGCAATATGAATATTAAAAGAAACCATCAACTGGAATTCTGGCTCATGCATTAATAAAAAAACCCATGTGGATCAAATTAGGACAGGCTACTTCTGCCCTAAGATTGTGTTCTGAATCCCTCAGAGGAAAAAAAACTGAGTATCTTTCAGTGGTACCATACTATGGGAAGAATTCATTCATGCACTGAGAACAGTTCAGTCAATGATCTTGTCAGAATTCAGCTGCTTTTCCTATAGCAGCACCAGTTCAAGCCACAGGCACACATACAGATTAAATATTTTAAAGTAAAACAGAAAAAAATCCTCCACCTTTAATCAGTCAAGACATTATGTTAAACACACACAAACACTCTGCTGTGATCTTCACAGGCACTGCAATATAGGATTGAAGAGGATCGAAGCCCACAGTCCTTGTATCCTGGTAATTCTGGTTATGAATGCTTAAAAAAAATCCCACAAAAACATAAGAACAAAAAAACAACAGTTCAATTTTAAGATAATCCAGTCTTTGTCCTTACTAATTCTAGTAGAATCCTTCTAGAACATTTTTGCTCCGAAGATGAGGAACATTTCTTCTAACTGCCAGCTGACTTCTTACCTTTATTAACAGGTGACCACCCACTCTTGTACCAATGCTGACTTTTAAAGAAAATAGGTCATCTTCCCTCCAGCTTTTTCCTCCCCTCAACCTTTTGTTTTCAGTCTGCCCCGTTCCACCGCCTCTGCACCCGTCATCCTTGTAGCATTTTCTCTATACCTGCTTCTGTTTAGTTTCATCTTGAATACAGATATATATGTATTATTCCAGACAGGTTTCACCAGGACTTCGAAGCACACACTGATGAAAATCAGCTGAACGCTTCTCAGTGTTTACTAGAAATGCCTTTTCAGACAGGATAGAATTTGTCTTTTCCACACTTACAGCCATTCTGCAATTAACTACCAAAGCCAAGGCTTTCCCCTCCACAGATGAGCTGATGAGCCACCTGCTCGAAACAGAAACTCTCAGCTCCACATACAAAACTAAGGATTTCAACCTATTTCTACTTTAATACATTCCAGTTCTTCCCTCATTTCCCATCCTTCTATTTGACAGTGCCTCCTACAGAGTGTCCTCAGCAAAATTTATTAGCACACACCCACTCTCTTATGCCAAGATAATTAATGAAAATATTATACACAATTTGCCTTGTGATCAACCTCCAAGCCTTCTGGAAGGTGGCTCTTCCTTTAGCACTGCTCAGGCCACCTCATCTTAGCATTACAAGTTTAACGGGCTCTTGGTGAGAACCATAAGCCTGGTGACCTTGATGATGACCAGATGACCTAGACGCTCAGCCTACATGCAGCTCTCACACAGCCAGTCAGCCCTAGAACAAACTGACTGCAATGTTACAAAGAGAGTATCTTTATCCTAAATTATGGTATCCTGTGATAATTCTCCTGGAATTAATTGCTATCCCCAGTGCAGTGCTAGCAATTCCAGCTTGGGAGAGCGAGTGAGACCTAACAGCCTTCCCAGCAGCCTTTTCTATGGCTGTACCCATTCCTCAGAGCTATCTCCCACCTCCAACATCTGCACCTTGCTTCTGGAGAGAACAGAGCAGAAAATTTTGCTCACTTTTCCTGCCTGCCTCCCCTTTTCTTCCTGATCAACCTCCTTGCATCTCCCCTGCTACGTGTTGAAAGGTCAATCATTTCACACTTAGCAGGAACGCCGTAGCCACCTTTGTACTGGAGCAACCCGATGGCCAAAGTCCTGCTCATACACCTTTCCTCCCTAACTGCAACCTGCGACCAACATTGTCCTCAGCATCCCGTCCTCTGTTGAGATGCCAACCTGTATACAAACAGCAAAAGAAAAAAATCAGACCACAGAAACGTGTCCACTAAAAGCAGACCATACAACCAAGTAGTCATTGCAAAGCGGCTGGGTTACCCTCTCCTCGATGCGTGCCTTAATGAGGACTTCCTAGGATAAAGCCTGTAAGAGGTAGCATTGGATCAATTATGAAACTTTAGATAAAAAAAGCTGTAATTCACATAGCGATGTAGAAGCCACAAATGTGGTTGACCTCCAGCATCTAACGTCACCATGAAAAAACATCCATGCACAGCAAACTTTAATCACACTGTAGGAAACATAAGATGGAATTGCAGATGCACAAATTGCTTTTGCAGGGCATTACGAGACAGGTTTGCCTTCTCCCTCATTCCTTTTAGGGATCAAGGCTCTCCCAAGTCTCATGACACAACGCAACACAGCCGACTGTGCCCATGGCTACCTGACTGCCCATAACCTGGCTTTCCAAACATTCAGCTTTCTTCCAAACATGTTGTTTGGTCCTACAGGTCAGGACTGCAGGAGTCAATATTGCAGTCAACCGCCTGCAGAAGTGCCAATACATTTACTAATCAAACACTGCGCCTTAACTCACAGCCTTAGATTCACAAACGTGAACGGAAGCAGAAAGAACAACTACACACCATGACACAAATTAAAACCACAAATAAACAATTTCAAAAATGGTAGAGGATTCAATCTCACAGGGGGTCATAAACCAGTAATGTGCCCTTTCTGCAACAAAGGCTAATGGTTTCCTGGTCAAAAGAGGTGACCCTTCCCCTCTGCTCAGCACTGGTGAGGTGATGATACCTACAGTCCTGTGTTCAGTTCTGGGGCCCCCAGTACAAGATGGACATGGACATACTGGAGAAAGTATAGCAAAGGGCCACGAAGATCATGAAGGGGCCGAGCATTTCTCTGATGAGGAAAGGCTGAGAGAGCTGGGACTCTTCAGCCTGGAGAAGAGAAAGCTCTTTTCAGTGGTGCCCAGTGACAGAACACGAGGCAAAGGACACAAACTGAAACATCAGGGACTGTATTTTCACTGTGAGGGTGACTGAGCACTGGCATACGTTGCCCAGGGAGCTTGGGATATCTCCAGCCTTGGAGAAACTCAAAAGCTGTCTGGACACGGTCCTGGGCAACTGTCTATAGGTGGGTCTGCTTGAGCTGGGGAGTTGGATTAGATAACCTTCAGGCATCCTGTCCAACCTCAACCATTCCGTTATAACATGTCCTTGGTGAGCATCATTTAAGAGAACCCATTTTGCACAAGATGTTCAGAACATCGTAAAATTTTGCCTCTCAAGCACTCAGAGCAGTTCTCCTCCCATTTGCTCTAGAAACATCGTACAGCTGTAGTATCTCAGGTGCATAAAAACTGGCAGCCACAAGCCTTCTAATTACTGACCATCAGCTCCCTTTGTCTCTGAAAACAGCATGCTACTGTCATCACAGCTTTGGCTCAACAAAAAGCTCTACTAGCTATGGTATTAGACACTAAGCACTACACATTTGGGAAATAAAGAAAAATAAAAAACAAAGCAAGCCTCAGGAAAACTTTAGCAGCATGTATTAATTCTGGTGAACCATGGCAGCTACACTGAAGCACAATAAAAAGTTGATCCTCTTTTTTCTTACATGCCTGCCATGAGTTATATTTATACATGCTCCTCAGAAAATACTAACAGCTTGCTTTACCTCAGTTTTAATATTAGAAACCACATGCCAAATCACTGATTGTACCTTGAAGACCGGCAAGCTCCAAAAGGTGCGCTGACAGCACCCTCTTAGCAGTAGGGCATAGCTCCTACCCAAAGCTTCAATATGCCTGCATCCAGTTGGTTGCTAATGGTTCATCAGCTAATGGTTCATTAGGATGGCCAAAGTTCAGCTGGCAAAAGTCCAGATGGACAGCATAAGCCACATACTTCTTCCAAACACCCCGCAAGGAGGTCTCCTGTTTGCTGCAGTGTCTTGGGGCAGGCTCTTTTAATATTTGAGGAGAACAGCCATCACAAACCCAAGTGCTCCAGGTCATCCAGTTGTGGCTGCCCCATCCCTGGAAGTGTTCAAGACCAGGCTGGACAGGGCTTTGAGCAACCTGCTGTAGTGGGAGGTGCCCTGACCAGGGCAGGGGGCTTGGAACTAGATGATCTTTAATGTCCCTTCCAACTCTAACCATGCTATGATTCTGTGATCCCAGGTTTGATGTATACTCTGATCCTGCCAACCAGCACAGGGGAGAGGCTTTTCCCAGGAAGCTGACTACAACTCTCAACATCTGCTTGTCCCTTTTAACCTCATTTCCTTTTTGGTGCAACTTCAGACAAGAGACATTGCCGTAGACATTACTGCCAAAGCTGCAGGTCAAGTTCTCTAGTGGCACCTCAGCCATCTGGCATGACAAGGCCACCAGAGAGAAAGAGGTCAAACATCTGCACCACAGATGAGTACTGCCCAGCACTAACAAGGCAAGGGAGAGTACTGTTTGACAAGACCACCAGCTACACAACGTGAGTCAGACACCTCTGTAGGCGATTCCAGAGAGGAATTATGGGTTGGTTTGTTTTTCTTGACATTGACACCCACGCAAGGAATTGCGGAGACTCTCTCTGTACCTCCCTCCACAGCAAGAGCCACCCCACAGTGCAGACCATCTCCCCGCAGCAGTCAGCAGCGAGGGCCATCCACCCACACTGCTGAGCTCATGCCTTAGAAGAAGTTCAACCCTGCTAGAAAACCAGCTTGCACCGAAATCCAGAACTCACAAGAGGCACCAGCTCCATACAATGTCAGTACAAAGACACTGCCATACTCTGGGCAAAAAACCCAAGCCATTTCCATAGCTAACACAGTGCTATTTTGAACCCCACTGTTTGGTTAGACTTGCCGGGCACTGTGCAATGAGGCATATTGGCCCTTTACCACAGGTAACGTCATGGACAAGGGATTCTTCTGCTGTTTTCAGTAATTATCATGCTTGTCTCTCAAAAACCCCCCACCTACAGCTGTACCGGGAATAGGGGGACATCCTGCCCTAGCAACAGGCTCCTGACATTCTGGGGCATCCCTGTAATCTCAAGTAGACACCCAGGATCTAAAATGTGCTCCTCAAAGCATGTGTTACCAATAGCCAATCAAGCATTTGTATGCTCCTTAGATAGTTTCCCAAGAACAGCATGTTTTATTGCTTCAGTTTCAAGAGACTAGTCATAAATATTTGGTGTACACATCCTAAATGCAATAACACAGTGTGCTCTAGCAATTAGGAAGAGAGAACATGTAAGCCAATACTCTAAGAAGAGCAAGCCTATTTTTCCATCACATGCAGAAATCCCTCAGGTCAATTTTAAATACAAGCATTTTGTTGAGAGAGATCATTATTAGGTCCTCCACTCCTCCCTTTCTTAAAAAAAAAAATAAATTAAAAGAACATTCTTAGTTTCTATGAAGAATCCCATTTTAGATAATGAAAATCTCATTTTTAGAAATAAACAACCCACATACTCAGTGTTCTTTCTTCATATGTACTTAATTGTATATTACATTACATTTTATATAGAAATAAAACTAAACTCGCTCTATTATTTGTCTCAACCAGTTTGCAGATGTTCAGTTTCTCTACAGAAGTCTAACTTATTTGGATGCAAGTAAAAATCACCATCTTCAATAATGGCTTCTTTTAATAAAAGTTAAAAAAATGTCTGTTCGAAGACACCCATTAAAACCAGGAGGTGCAATTATGCACTGTCAGTTGTTCCAGTAGCTCCCTACTGCAGTACAAGTCTGGGGATAAAGAGCTGGAATTAATTTATCTTTTAATTCCAGTTTTAAAATTTCTATAATCTCCATATATAATTATTTGACGGGGTCTCCCTTCACATTTCTCCTTCTTCGCTTTCTTGGCTGTACATGTTGTATCACCCTACCGTACAAAAGGTGCTTCACATATCCTTAGGACCAAAATGGTCATAAGGTCCACACTATAATCTTCACATCGTCTTTATGATACTGTCTGTATTGCACCTCTAGATCTAAAATATGACTGAGACAGTGTAAACATTTGGAAATCAAAAAACTTGCAAAAATTATGGCAAAAGGGCTTAAAAAAGATTTTATAGAAAACATGAAATTGTCACATAGATGCTAATCATCTGTCTTTTCTCTGGCTCCGTACTTCTGCATGTTTATCCTTCTCTTTGATGTAACAACCCAAAAGTGGAGCTTCCCCTTCTGTGACATGGTCAGCACCACACATTACTACGGACTCGGAGCCAAACCTGAGAAGAATTGCTTAAATTTTACTGCTCTAGAAATGAATTTAGCGTGATACAAAGCCAATATACCCAGCTGAACCAAACAGTCCCTCACTGTTCTGTCTAAATGTCTGGGCATCAACATCTCATCTCAGGTAGAAACCTGAAGTTCACAGGACTCAGGTGAGGCAAGGGCCACTCTTTCAGAGGGGTGAGAGACAAGACTCATTAAACAACACGTGGACTTTATTTTGCCATATAACTACAACATCGCAAATAACTGTTATTTAACACAAATGAAAGACACAGAAAACGTGAAGGCTTGAACCCCCTTTTCTTGTCCTTCATGACTTTCAAAGCACAATTTCTATTGCTTCTCAAGAAAAGTTGACAGACTGTGTATCAGGTACACGTGCTTTAGGCTACCTCTTCCTGTCTTCCATTCCTCTCTTCTCTCCCTCTCTTTATACCCTGAGAAAAGATGTCAAGTCATATGAAATGACAAACACTCTTATTCTCCTTTGGAACTAGCAAAGTCAGACCGTAAAACACTACTTCCCCAACACCCACACAATCATAAGTTCAAAGCAAAGGCCAAAGTCACTTTAAAAAACACAATCAAGAGCAAGGGCAACACAAAGAGAAGACTTTATAATCCTTCCTTTAGAAGGATTAAACATTGCTTGGATTAAAAAATGGCTATCTTCACTCTCAGCTGGTAAGGAAAACTGGAATATATAAACACTGTCCTTGCCTTTTACCCAATGCACTCGCGCCAAAATTTGATGGGTGATGTAGTACAAAAGAATTTTGCCCCAAATGCTGTTCAGATCAAATTCTTACTTTGATTACTTAGAATCAGTTATTACACATAAGCAAAAAAACCACCACCAACAAAAACCTACAACAGCAGAAGGGACAAGAACTTGTGGGACGGTGATTTGTGAAGCTGAAATTGCTTTTCACTAGACGACTGCAGAGAGTTTGGCATAATGGTACTGCATCTGATTAGCATGGCTCACTACTACTTTTATTAAATAATAATTTACAATAATGAACCCTGAGATGATAGAGATTAAAATAATTCAATATTACAGTAAATTCAGGTGGTGCTAAACACACGACCAAATTCGATTCTTAGAAGAGATAGCAGCATACGTTAAACTGATCATCAGGACTCTCCTCTGAATTAACTGCTCCGTGTCAGCTCTGTGTGTGTGCACCACATCAGGGACACTAACCCCTACGGCTCCATCCATCACTTCTGCCATCTCGCTGACGCAGCCACACATCCAAACACCTAGCAACAGCCTTCCTCTGCGGTGCACAGACAGATAAAATGAAGCCCACTCATCAGCCCAGGCCCTTCCCCTCCTTCACACGCAGCCACACAGGCTGGGCAACCCGGAGCCCCGCTCCCGGGGACAAGTTATGGGTCTTTGCAAAAGGAGAAACCAGTCATCTCGCTGCACACACAGAGAGCCCTCGAGGAAGAGGCTTGTGTTTCAGCATTGTGTTCAGCCCCACAACCCCCTGCCTTTTGCCAGAGTCAGATAAGCAGGACACCATCAGCAAGGCTTTGACACGAGTCCCACGGAGCACTGATGCGCAGCAGAGAGGGCCCCGACTTCAACCCGAGAAGAAAATATATCGGTACCTGCTCTCTCTCGGGTCTTTCAGCACAGGATCATGGGAAAAGCCTTACCCTAAACAAGGCAATAAAACCTCGGATTTCTTTTTGACAGTCTCACACCTACACGAGCAAAAGGAAGCACAAAAGCAAAATAAAAAAAAAACCCACCCCAAGTAGAAGGCAACATGTGTTTAATTAATTAATTATAGTCTTTCAACAATCAGCTGCTTGAAAAGGACAACTGCACAGATCAAAGCACTCGGTTACACACCAGAATTCCTGCAAACAGAATTAAGTCAAAAGGAAAAACGCCTCACTCAAATTTCAGGATGGAACAATGTCCATTAATCCTGTAAAGAACTGATGTAATGCACCCCTTCAGGCATCCTCTCCAGCCGGGGATGCTGCAAGACACATCCCACATTTCATTCCTAGTTGAGTTTCCATCTGCTGCCAGACTTTCATGAAACCTAGCTACTTGCTACAGAGATTAAATTCACACTTGCCTGCCTTCGTTGCCTATTCTCTGAGCTGCAAATCCACCCCTCCTCTCAGACAGGACATCGTAAGCCTCCCAAGGGCAGGCAAGATGCAGATGTGCTGAAGGAGTGGCAAGAAGCAGCTCATGCCAACAAGCCCAAATTTCTTATGTCGAGGTCTTTCAAATTGTGCTTGTACGTGTGATAAAGAGGCTGGAAATTTCCTTGAAGGCCAAAGAAAAAGATGCTTCCACACTGAGAAGGGAACCACTGCCATTTTGATACAAGGTACAGGTACATTATCAGCAGGAAATACTGCAGTTTAAAGAGCATAACAGAAAGGAGAGGAAAGAAATACCCCAAATGAATGCGTGACTGCAAAAAATGCCTGGACGCTGCCTTCAGAGAAGGGGACAAAGCAGAGAATGCAAAATTTACAGGGTTTGCTTCAAGGCCAGGAACAGAATTATTCCTTCTACATCTATTTGCATGCCAGTTGCTCAGCAAACCATGCATTTATGGGTTTATCACAGGAAAGGGAGCACGGCTTTTAAAAGCAGTCGTCTTTCCTCACTGTACTGTTTAGCAACTCAATAGGTAAAAGCACAGGAATTAACCTCAAGCACAATTATACACTTAAAATCCATTCTCGCCTGCTGCTATTCAAGTATTTCATTGTGTTCCCCAAGAAATAATCCAGTAAATTGTATTCTGCCCCACTCTAACCCGTGGCTATTTTTCATCTGTGAATTCTGGGTTGTTCCTGTTCTGCTTTTAAGGCAAGCTCAGGCAGCAGATTGTCCTGCATGGTCTGGCACCATTAGATTGCACTCTGCAATTCTGCATTTCACTCTCCTGGAGAGAACCATCTGCCCTACAGGTTTTAGATGCTGACCACCTGGGTGGAAGCAACTTCATTAAATATTGAAAAAAAATAATACTTGTGCACAGTACTTCCACCTACTTAGGATGTACATGCATAACAAAAATATTCTGCGTTTTTAAAAATGCATTACATATACACTTTCTAGTTACTACAGTATCTATTCATCAAGGAGTTCTTGGTTTTATTATTTTGTTTCAATCTAGTGTGTTCTGTAGTGCTTTGAACTTCCACAGAAATTTGATGGATCCTTTCACATCAGCGCCATTTACTTTTGATTGGAGCAAATACCTAGAAAATACACATGAAGGTTCCAAACTCACTTAAAATTCATAAGGAATAGTCAATAGTTAAATTTGAACAGGTAAGTGGAATACTTTTATCAAAGAGGAGGAATAAAAAAAGGGAACTAACTTTTTTTTTACTTAAAACACATAAACAGCATATAAAAATTATGCTCTGAGCTGGGAAGTGCCTCATTAATCCAGTGAGCATGTACGAGCAGGGAGCTTTTCAAAACCTTTTAACATCTGCCTGGTTCTGTCCCTTGGAAATGCTTTTCCATTTCAGTAGGATGAAAGAAAGACCTAGGCAGAGTACTTTCTAAAAGCCTTTAGCTACAGAGAGCCTGCTGTATACATCATTAGACAGAAATCCTCAGGGGGGGTGGTTGTACAAGGAAATTAACTCAGTCTTCAAATCCTACCATTTGCTTGGGTGTCCTTTCCTGGGAGTTCATAATCCATGCCAATTTACCTTTTTTAACCCCTGAAATCTTCTGTGTTCTGCTACCATTGTTATTTGCATCACTTGGTTGACACTCTGCTTCTCTGAATAGTAAAGCAGCAAACCACAGGTTTCACCCGTGGCCCGTTCCCGTTACACCTTCCCGGAGTACTCCATGTGAGCCAGCGACTGCCAAAACCCTTCTGACAAACATCAAATTCATATGCCTTTCCAAAGAATAAAGCATCAAACCTCCACAAGCTCCAAGAGAATACAAAAGGCCATATGACACAATTTCCAAGGTTTTTTTAAAATATGTCAGGGGTTTTTTTAAGTCTTTGGCACAAAGATTAGAGGAACGTATGTGACCACTCTATAGAACAAACATGTCCTGCTGTTCCCAGAAGTGTGAGTTTCTTTCAAATTCATTTCCATCACAGCATCTAAACCAGGTCATTCTTTAGCTCTTCCTCATCTCTGCTGGTAAGAAACAGCTGCCCAAATGAACAGAATTAATAAAACATATAGATAGATAGATGCATATGTATGATAACAAATATGATCAAAAATAGCGTTTAAATATCACCGAGTGACTTTACTGAACATTGTGAAACAGCATTTGCAATCTCCGACTGTGCTGGACCCCAACGTTAAGGAAGGGTAATAGCAACACACCAAAGAGCAATACCACCAGGCATGTTTAGACTAAGGAACAAATACACTGACCCATCTTCCTCCCAGGTCAACTTCAGAAATAAAACAGCTTTTTACTCTTTAGAAGTAGCTTTCCTTAGAGAACTTCCAGTTAGTTTATTAACCAATAAATTGTTTCCCAGTGATTACTGCATACCACCCTTTTGCCCTTCCCCAGAAACGGTCGTGTGAAGATGCAGTGTCACTGGCACCGTCACAAGAATGATCACCCATCTTCATACCCCCTACAGCTTTGGGAGCTCACTGCTTACAGCTCAATCCAGCTACCACCAGCTTAACACAGCCTAGCAGGAGTAACTGTTTTCTTCTCCTTCTGGAGACAATACAGTGATAAAAAAAATATCATTGCAAGCAAGATGTTCAGTGCTACAGAACTACAGCCACCCCAGATTTGTGTTAGGTACCAATACAGGCAGTCATTTCCATAGTCAATATTGTTGCAGAGCAAAAAAACTAAAAATAAAAAGTGGCTGCCTATGAGCTGCTTATGCTAATAACAGCAAAGAACTGCCAAGAGCAATGGGTCTGCCCAAGCAGTATATAAAGAGCTAACAAATAAAACAAGGAATAGAAAAGGCACTTTAGGTTCCAGAAAAAAGTTGCTACTAATGTAGGAACCAAAACAGTGTTAACACCTAGTTCTCTGTGATATTTATTGCTACATACCGTAGCTACCTCACGGACTAAAAGATCAAACAGAACTCAGTATGACTTTCTCTGACTTCTGGAAACATCAAAGCAGGAAGGCTGTAAAGTACCTTGGGACAAGTAACCTAGAGAATACCTACTTTAACCTTACTTGCACGTATGCTCTAATAAAATCAGGAGACACCTGAGAGGTGCTTGTCGGACAAAATATTTGGAATAAAATGTTAATAAGCAAATAGAAGCACAGGTGAAAGCTCTGCAAACATGAGCAGTGAAGCTTTCTGCTCTGTCAGAGCGCACATGGATAGAGCCCTTAAGCTGTTCCCAAGACCAGAGCCCACTATATTAAAACTCCCTTCAGCAAACACTCTGTCTAGTTATGAAATATCGACTACAGCAAAAATCATCGCTGAGGATTAACAGCAGTCATCCATTAAGCAGAGGGCAAAGCTGTACATTTCCTTTGAGAAGCGCAGCAAACGGTGCTGGCTGCCATTCTTATTTCAAAAGCCATCCTCAGTAAATGAATTAGAAGTTGATTCTTCCTGAGTTGGGAGCAGAGAACACACACGCCTAATTCCAGAGCAAAAGAAGGTCTTTTAATATCCAATTCTGGAGGAAAAAAAGGCCTATTTAATATCCCCTTAAATGAGATATTATACTAGGTACCTCAGCAGTGTCACATCCATTACTGCAGTCTACCCTGGAAGTAGTGTCTAAAATCACTACATCACAGTATTCCAGCACTCACTGTAGTATTATTACTAGCATCACCAAATGCAAACAAACTGTATTTCATACTATGGGACGAAAGAAGCCAAAAAACATCTAAAAGCTTCAAGTCCAACCAGGGGCTAATATAGTTTATCTGTTTAAAATCCAAAGCTGCACAACTCAATGAAAAACCTGAGATGAGAACTGTATATTTAAACTCCTACATGAACGTAAGTATTTTTAATTAAGTTTTAAGCAAAAACAAAAAAACCCCAACACAATCATCTCCAACTCAAAGACATCTAAAGCAGACCCCATTTTCCTTGAGGGAAGAGACAAGCAGTCTTCCTTACATTAACATTTTTGCCTCTTTTTTTTTTTTTTTTTTTTTAACACAAAGCAGTGCTGCATCTTTCTCCAGAATTTATTAAAACTTTTTAACAAACATACTTAGGACTAACTAATGCATCCTCACATTTCCTCATGCCCCAGGAGTCAATTTAAACAACTTGTTTTCAAACTGAAACTTCTGTATTTCCTTCATGTAAGTGGATATTCAACAGGTTCTAAGGCAACTCTATCAGACTGACTATAAATGAGCCTATTGAAGTTATCCAGATTAAAGACAGAACTAAAATGGGTTTTCTTCCTTTTTTTTTTTTAAATGTAAGTCCTTTCAACTCTGTTTATAATGGGTCTTTGAAAAAAAAATAAATAAATTGAATTTGCATTGCTGCAGATACAACTAGCCACCTTGCAGAAGAAAGGACAAGCCATAGGTGGTGGCAGGAACTTTTCTCCAGCAACCGGAGGGGTTCACGAGGCGCCTGCCTACATCCAGAGAAAGGGCGTCTCGGCCATTTGGCCTCCATCCTGCCTCCCAGACATTCCCCAGACTTCAAAGGGAAACCAAAGGGCAAACCTGACTTTCTGGGGCTGGGCAGGGATTACTGGCTTGCTCCTGACTTCAGGCTTTTGAGCTCACTCCGTAGGTGAAAGATCTCACCCTTCTGCACGGAGACCCTGACCTTTTAAATCTTACATACGAACCACGACAGCTGATAAAGCTGCAGCTTGGTCTCACCAACCTAAAAAACTTTCAGAGGAAGTTCTGCAATCTCCACGGATCAGCCCTTTGGCACAGCATTTAAAGGACAGCCAAGATAAAGCGAACACTAACACTCGCGCCGATTCCATACGTTTCTGCGGAAAAGAAGTGACTGAGAGAGGAAGGAAGCTCCCGAGAGAGCAAAGAGAAACAACGGGAAGAGCCAAGGTCCCACGTGGCAAGAAAGTAGAGAGAGGAGCAAAGAGGAGACCACAGATAGCTTTGAAAGCTGATGCAGGAGAGATGCACGAAGGAAGATGACTGGCTGAGAACCTGCATGGGACTTTTGACAAGGCAAAAGTGCTCCTGTGCTTTCAATATGAGACAAGTTATAACAGCACAAATTGCTCCAAAAACATATTGCATAATGCTTTAAGAAACAGAAATTTCTGAGCGATAAATATTTTCTTGCTTGAAAGTGGCTGTTTTCTAATCTAAAAAGAGAACACCAGAAAAAACGTGGTGAGTTCTCACCAGAACAAGAAATTTAACTTCCCTCTCCACCCCACCCACCCCCCCACTTTCAACAGGAGGTTCTGGTGAAACAAAATGGGATTAAAAAAGAAGAAAAAGTGTAAGCAGACTTTAAGTAGTTCTCAGCCCCAGCATTCAACCAGTCTTCACCCAAACATGAAACAGACATAATGTTGGGTGCCCATCCCAGGAAGGCAACACCACATCAACCACCTAGATTCTGCAAAAGGAAAAATACAGAGGGAGGAGAAGACAACATAAAAATATCACCACTTCAGGTCTCCACAGCCTAGACGAGGAATACAGCTAAAAGCTTCTCACCAGAACTACATACAAAGTTAAAAACACATTGGCATTCCATATATGAGGTTAGCTACTGTCTTTAAGGATGGCATAAAGAAGATACAACCAAGAGCAAGCAGAAGGTCGTTTATCACCAGAGATAAAACCAAAAAAAATGTTTATAAACAGGCTTTATGATTGAAAAGGAGAAAAAGTAGCAAATGGATGCTAAGGCTTTAGAAATCACTTTTTAACTGATATTCCTCGGAGTATGAAATGAAACTTGCAAGAATAGTATTCAAAACCCTGGGAAGACTGCAGCAAAAGTACACAATTGGCTAGTGTTTAGTACACAAGTAACAAACACAATTGCAAACCAAGCCAGAATTTTGAGCACTGGCACAAGCAACGCTGCTGCTTGTGCAGAAGAATGTTAGCTTATCTACTGTAAACACCTCCAGTATCTCTAAAATCTATGTCATACACAGACACTATCTGATGCTTCACCAGCATAGAGGGCAGTATGTGTGTGCGTAGACATGAAACCCAACTCAGCAGGTTGAGGGAGGTTTATCCGGCCTCTGTGCTGTGGTGAGGCCACATCTGGAGCACTGTGTCCAGTTCTGGGCTCCCCAGTTCCAGAAGGACAGGGAACTGCTGGACAGGGTACAGCAGAGGACCACAAAGATGATGAGGGCCCTGGAGCATCTCTCTTATGAGGAGAGGCTGAGGGACTTGGGTCTTTTCAGTCTGGAGAAGAGAAGGCTGAGAGGGGATCTGATCAACACTTATAAATACTTCAAGGGAAGGTGTCAAGAGGATGGGGCTGGTCTTTTTTCAGTGGTGCCCAGGGATAGGACAAGAGGAAATGGGCACAAACTTGAATATAAGAAGTCCCACCTAAACATGAGGAGGAACTTCTTTCCTTTGAGGGTGGCAGAGCCCTGGAAGAGGCTGCCCAGGGAGGTGGTGGAGTCTCCTTCTCTGGAGACATTCAAAACCCGTCCAGACATGTTCCTGTGCAACCTGCTCTGGGTGGACCTGCTTTGGCAGGGGGGTTGGACTAGATGATCTCCAGAGGTCCCTTCCAACCCCATGTGATTCTGTGATTCATTCTGTGATTCAAAGTAAGTGTAAGCTTTGCATCTTGTGTGTTCATATACACATACTGATTTCAGATGTTCTTTAAACCTGGAAGTGAACAGTTGACCTCCCTTACACTGGTTCCACAGAGAATTATTGCAATGAAAACAAATACAGACTATTCATCTTTTGAGCAAATTTCACACATATAATGTAGGCATATTTACCAGATAGATATCATATCAAAGAAGCGTCATGCTGTTCTGAATTTCTTGGTGACAAAAGCATCACAGCTCATTTGACACAGCATGACTCAAATATTGAGTCTAGGATTATTCTGCAATACTCTGAAAAATATCAGCAGATTTCCCATATAGTAGCAATATAAGGACTGTAGCAAATTACTTTTCAAGAAATGTTACATTTCTCCTATAATTTAAATATCATATAATAAGAAAACGATAAAAGCATTATATGCTTTGGCTATGTATATTAAACACGCCCAGATTATACATTTGACTTTACCAGGTACTGGTATTTAGTCTTCCCCAAGCATTCATAAATACTTTATTCCCAAGAAATGATGGAGTATCTTCAGCTTCCCTAATAAGCAAATGTAATTTCAGCCTGAGGACTCATGGCAGTCTCGGCTAATCATGCTCCTGGCCATCGCAGTCCCCTCACTCACTTGCTCCAGCTCCTGGTCTCAGACATCCTCGAGCGAAATGAATGAGCGAAATATTAGTATGCTTCAGCATACTAAACCAGCAAAAAGTCAAGCACTGTATTTAATTATGTCATTTTTGCCAGGCTAGATCTCAGTGGGCTTAGTGTGCCAGAAGAGCTGAAGATGGGTCCAGGAGAGGTCCCAAGCCCCAGAGGACAGGAGAACCAGCAGGGAGGTCAGGCTGCTGCCACAGAAGAGCCTCCCAGGCAGCCGAGCTGACCACAAACACCGCTCAAGAGGGCGACGGCCATGCTGGAGGAAAAGGACGACTTACATGCGTTCAGTATTTCAGGAGGTAAAAGGAAAATGGAGTCTGGGAGACTTCAACTACCCTGACATCTGGAAAGACAACACACCTGGGAAAAAGCAGTCCCAGAGATTTCTGTGGAGCATTGATGATAACTTCTAGACACAGGTGGAGGATGAACCAATGAGGAGAGGTGCTCTGCTGGACCTTGTACTAACAAACAAAGAAGGCCTGGTTGGGGATATGAAGGTCAGGGGTAGCATCAGCTGCAGTGACCATCAGATGGTGGAGTTCAGGATCCTGCATAGAAGAAGTAGGGCAAAAAGTAGAATTACAACCCTAAACTTCAGGAGAGCTTACTCTGGCCTCTTCAAAGACCAACTTCAAGTAATCCCATGGGCTAAGGCTCTAGAAGGAAGAGGGGTGTAAGACAGCTGGCTAATATTTAAGCACCACTTCCTCCAAGCTCAAGATCAGTGCACCCACAGGAGCAAGAAGTCAGGCAAAGGAGGCAGGAAACCTGCATGGATGAGCAGGGAGCTCCTGCAAAAACTCAAGTGGAAGAAGGAAGTTTATAGAATGTGGAAAAAAAGACTGGCAACTTGGGAGAAGTACAGGAGCACTATCAGAGTATGCACGGATGCAATGAGGAAGGTTAAGGCCCTCTCGGAATTAAACCTGGCAAGGGATCTCAAGGACAATAAGAAGGGCTTCTTCAAGTACATCTGCAGTAAAAGGAAGACCAGGGAAAATGTGGGCCTGCTGTGAATGAGGTGGGTGCCCTGGTGATGGAGGATGCAGAGAAGGCGGAGCTACTGAATGCTTTCTTTGCTTCAGTCTTTACTGCTAAGGCAGGAACCCCAGACCCTGGAGATAGGAGAGAGAGCCTGGAGTAAGGAAGACTCTACCTCAATTGCGGAGGATCAGGTTAGAGATCATTTAGGCAAACTTGACACCCACAAATCCATGGGCCCTGATGGGATGCTTCCGCAAGTGCTGAGGGAGCTGGGAGATGTTATTATGAAGCTGCTCTCCATCGACTTTGAAAAGTCATGGAGAATAGGAGAGGTGCCCAAGGACTGGAGGAAAGCCAATGTCGCTCCAGTCTTAAAAAAGGGCAAGAAGGAGGATCCAAGAAACTACAGGCTGGTCAGCCTCACCTCCATCCCTGGAAAGATGATTGAACAGCTCACCCTGGATGTCATCTCTAAGCATGTGGAAGAAAAAAAGGTCTTCAGGAGTGGTCCACATGGATTCTCCAAGGGGAAATCATGCTCGACCAACCTGATAGCCTTCTACGATGGCATGAGTGGCTGGGTGGATGAGGGTAGAGCAGTGGACGTTGTCTACCTTGACTTTTATCCTGGAGAAGAGAAGACTGAGAGGGGATCTTATCAGTCCTTATCATCTAAAGGGTGGGTGTCAAGAGGATAGGGTCAGGCTCTTCTCAGTGGTGTCTGGTGACAGGACAAGAGGCAATGGGCACAAGCTAGAACACAGAAAGTTCCATCTGAACATATGGAAAAACTTCTTTGAGAGCGGGAGAGCACTGGAACAGGCTGCCCAGGGAGGTTGTGGAGTCTCCTTCCCTGGAGATCTTCAAAACCCGCCTGGATGTGTTCCTGCCCAGCCTGCTCTGGGTGAACCTGCTTTGGCAGGGGGTTTGGACTAGACGATCTCTGAAGGTTCCCTTTCAATCCCTACAATTCCATGATTCTGTGGCCTAGATGCCCAGCTCTGCTCACCTGAGGTAACCTCTTTGCAGGGCTTGTTTCGCTCTCTTCAACCAACAATACAAATAATGGTATTATTACTATATTTCAGTGATTGCATCAGAGCAAAAAGAATATTTGCAGTTATGTGACTGGCAAACTAAGAGCAGTGACGGTACAAGAACATGCTCTAAATTCCTTATGTAATGAGCTGAATTTACTATTACAGCTAATTTTACAAAACTGTCTCAGCATTTTAACTTTAAACCTAAAAAAGCAAGAGCACATATTATAAAAAAAATATGAAGAGCAATCCCTTCATGTATCTCAAAAAAGAAAGCAATTAAGACTTGTATTTTTTCCAGTATCATCAAGGACACTGGGAAATTGCAGAGAAAATAAGAAGATTGCCAGGAATTACACTATTTTTGTAGATGAAAGGATGGGGAAGAAGTGGGAGGAGAATGAGCTATCTTCCATATTGTGTAGTTAATTTTCCAATTGAATTGTCATTGCAATGCTTTTACTTCAAAGTTTACCACGCAATTGCAGAGACATGAACCGCTATCAAATTTTCCAAATGCAGCTCAGATTTTCAGTCCAGAACTACATTATCATCTTTTATACTAAACTTGACAAAATAAGCTGCTCTGAAAACTCACAGAAAGGTGAGGTTGCTCCAAACTCCAATGGAACAAGCATGGATCAATCAGCTAGTTTCTCCAACTCTCTGCTTTTTCTATCCAAAAATTGAGTTACATAAAATTTCTTGGTTTTCTGTATCTTAAATACAGATACTCAGTATGCCAGCCGTAACATCTGAGATACTGTACTTGTCAGGCTGCAGATCACGTGCTATTTTTTGGAGAATGGAATTCTCTCTCCTACAAGAAGTATCAAACTCTACTGAATTTGGACTCAAAGATGCATTGCACAAATGGCTTCAAAAGTGTATTTATGCAACGGAGAAGAAAGCAAGGAGAGATAACCATGAAAGGCCACCAAGCACTGGCATTGTCAAAAGCCTCCTCACTAGACACACTCACACAGCTTGACTGCATCTGCAGAATAAGAAACTACTGAAAAATATACACCTGCAATATTTATATCTGCTCCCTTCTTTAATCCAAGAAACTTTCCCAGACCATATCCCCCTCATGGCTTGATTAGTGTATTGAACTCACGTACATAGCAGGTACCATGGAGATCCAGATTAAAGAGCTACTAAATTGAAGACTTTGCACACATGGAAAGCAGTGATATTAATATACTAATTATATTTTTCCTCACAACTATGTTTAAACCATCTTAAACAGCCACAATGCTTAGGGAACAGACAGGAGACAGCATTTTTTCCTTCAATGTAGCGTAAGTTTTTCTGCATGCTTAAGCTAAAAGGACAGCCGTCATTTGTTATAATGTCTATCAAAGGATTTAAAAGTCACTGGAATTGTATGATGACAATAGAGAATTAGAAATTTCTCATCTCTCAAATAAGCTTTCTCACACCACCTTATCTGTCATTTTATCCTCAGGAAGAGGATAAAAGTCTCCTATCCTGGACAACATTTACTAAGCAGATCACTGGTTTCTCTTATATAGTTTATTAATTAAGATCGCAAATATAATCTGAGTCTTAAATTTCATCATAGCCCCAAAGACTAGGCTTTTCCTTTTTCATATGATTTTCACTATGTATTTTTTCTTCTCATTTCACATTGATACTTTCACAAAACCAAATAACTGTTTCATTTGTGACATGAAACACATGATGTTTCAGCAAGAATAATATGAATAATAAAATCCTATCCTTCCACCTAACTGCATCATAACAAACATCATAACATCTGTTTGTTTTACAAGTCCTGTCGTCACAGCTGTGCAGGGAAGGATGCACTCTTGGAACATCTGATGGATCAAAATAAGAAGGTGTTGTGCAGAAAGTGTCATACATTCCTTAAGTAGTCTCACAAGATAAAGTTGGGGTTTTTTAAATATATAAAACTATTAAATTTTACTCTTCATTTAAAGTGTCGAAGAATATCATATAGTTTAACTAGATAAATCTCTAGTAACCAAAGAAGGTTGTTGAGGAAGCTTGTGAGGAAGCTCCCCTCCCCTGCTCTTACTTGGCCTCTAGTAGAAATTTCTTATTGGAGCACAATCAAGCAATTCAAAGAATCAGCTTTTGAATTCCTATTGGTTAGGATTCCTAAGTTATTCTCCTCTGCCTTCTCTTTTCTAATATTTACCTTTACAGCAGGCTTTCTGTGCTTGTTTCTAAATGACATAGATATCATGTGAGTAATCTCTTCTGGTTGAAAATGTAATTTATTTTAATTGGAACTAAAAACTTGTTTGAGGGGTGGCAGGAGGAAACTGTTCCTATTTCCTGCTATAGTTCTCTCAGCATCTAATTACACCCATAAAGAGGAACAATGGGGAGGCTGTGTGTTATTCAGTTTAATGTGGTTAATTACACGATTCCCTGTATGCATGCAAATACACCAGAGCCTCACAACTGATACAGCACCCACACAGCACATTTATCAGCCGTAACAATTGTGCTTTGAGATCACATAGGGTATACCCTCTAGACATAAATACTTATTTACTGGAAAAGGCTTCTAGTTCCTAAGGGAAAAAAAAAAAAAAAAGAAGACGCAGCAGAAGAGATACTGAATGAAAAATTCTAACTAGTATCATCTGTATTTTCCACAAAATTCTTCTCAGTAGGAGAAGTACCTTTCCTCATGCTATCTCCGACCTTTGGAGAGGTCCTTTTTTTATACCCCCATATTGCAAAATACTAACAGGAGTTGAATGAAACGGATCGCTTCCGAAAGTTGGAAGTGATTTGGGCCATCTCAGAATGCAATAAAGGTACCAGTCAGATTGTTTACAAGTCAGATTCTGTTGCTGGGTACTCCTGAGGACACAAAAATATTATTTTAAATATTATCTATCACTGAGGCCAAGGTTTCAGTTGGAACAATGACATGTCATGTGGACGGATCCTCTTCATTATTACTCTTTCTTCAAAGGCTTGCCTAAGCAATACTGTGTGAGTCCAAAGGTCATGGAGGACGCAGATGAGACAGCTTCAGGCACACACAAGAAATTCTTTTTCTGAGGGTGGCGAGACACTGGAACAGGTTGCCCAGGGAAGTTGTGGATGCCCCATCCCTGGAGGTGTTCAAGGACAGGCTGGATGGGGCTTTGAGCAACCTGCTCTAGTGGGAGGTGTCCCTGCCCATGGCAGGGGGGCTGGAACTCGATGATCTATAAGGTCACTTCCAACTTGAATCATTCTATGATTCTATAATGGCCCCTGTGAACACCATGCTCTGCTCCATACACTTTGGTAAGCTTAATGGGGAATAATCATCAGTCAGGCACTGCAGAGTAATAGTTCCTAATGATAGCCCAAATGTCAACACTGGCTGTCCCAGGAAGCACATGTGAAATAACCTGGTCTTGAGAAAAGACAGACAACTCAGTGCTCAGAGAAGAACTATTCCAAGGCCAGATTTTTCAAGAATGGAGTCACCAAGGGGAAAAAAAAAAAAAAAAAGGGAAAAGGAATTGCATATGGTCCTCCGTTTTTGAAGAGTCAAAGAAATGTTTCAGAGGCTTAGCATGAAATGGCCTGAGCTAAGATGAGTCACAGGGGTTCTTGGAGCAAAACAGACAATGTGGATAATTGATAAATAGGGACAGACAATAAGAAGGATAGTCATGATTTTAGAATGTGATGGCTTTTGTGAGAAGTTGACCTCCCTCACTATACACATGGAACAGTAGGAAGTCTGTTCAGAAACATGGTGTTAAGAGAGAAGGAGGAATGTGTGCAAGTTGGAAGGAAGAAGATAGATTAGTTGAGAAAAGAAGTGGCAGAATTTAGCCCTCATCTATCTTTGAAGCCTGCCCTGCTTTGAACAAGGGGCAGGACAAAGCAAGTTCCAAAGGTACTAGCCAACCTAAATTATTCTGTGATTTTAAGGAAAGAGCTTAATGTAGGAAGAACATAACAAAAATAACATCTTCACTACTGGATGAAACCCTATACTGATAAAAAAGCTTTCATTTGGAGTATAAGTCATTGATGCCGAGGGAAAGCGTGTGATGAAATAAGACCAAAAGAACTTGCAAATGTAAGAGAAGATAGATGTCTTTTGGCAGACTAATGCTTTGATTTTGTATAAACTAGCTTAAGTGAGTAATTTAGCTTCAATAGCACAGTTGAATAACTGCTATTGCTGCAAAGTTTTAACCTTTACCTATTCAATTAATGTTAGACCTTAAAAGCTCTTCTCAAAGAAAAAGGCTTTACATAAAGTCTAGGAAATAAGATATTCTTACAGATTAAAAAAATACAGCCCTTGAGGTTTCAGAACACAGACAGAACTAGGTTTGATCAACTAATGCAAAAACTCAGATTTTTTGCTAATGCAATTGAAACACATTTCCTTCTACCATAAAAATCTGCACCAAACAAAGGTGGCAGATCTTCATCATTTCATTGATATCTCAATTCATCACAAATCCAGTTTATTTTTCACTGCCTCCCCAAGTAAGACAACCTGAAATTTTTTCCCAAATGCTTATTTAGAAAAAGAAAATCATACTTCAAAATAAAAGGCTGATTTGCATGAATTGCTTATGCTTATCTTCTCTCCCCCACTTGTGGTAGTCTTCTGGCCAGTGCCAATATCAACAGTTGGAGATCTTTGCATTCTGGCCTTATCATAATGGTTATTCCTTCTCTTGCACACTTACACATTAAAGAATATGGCAGCTTGATTAAAGAATATGAAGCTTGATGGCAGCTTCATCAGGAAGCAGCTAGACATACCAAACGCATACCACCAGGTGGCATCTTCAACCAATTACATTTTAAACAGCTCACTCGTTCAGAAGGACATCGTGCATTTGACAGTGTCTTTGTCCTCTGAAGCCACAAGCCTCTGTACTACCAAAAGTCGAAGCAGTTTTGAACACCTACATTAGTGTCAATGACCTTCAAGTCATTTTGTGTTGCTAAAATCATCAGTTTACTGAGGATACATTTGTTCCCTCCACAAGGACTCAGGGAGTCACAGAAGCATTCTACACCATGCTTGGTGTCCTCTTCCCACACTTCTCCTTAATGCTGCTTTATTTTACAATAAAGTCTAGGTGCCATGCCACCGGATTTCCAGAGGGACTACTGATTTGTACAGGATTTAATTAAATTTGATGATTGCCCTCTACATTAAGAGGCTATTTTGGCCATAAATGACCAAATTTGAAAATTAAGTTTTTCCACTATAATGAGCAAGTCCAGTAGCAGATACCTTAACAAAAACAAAATGAAACCAACATCCCCCCAAGCCCCAAGTAATTTTTAGAGAATCAGTAGGCTACAAAAATCCTTTTTATCTGCTGCAATCAATCATTAAAATAACAAGTATAGCATACAAACCACCCTCAAATCCTTAACAATGGTTGCTTTATTGTACTTACAGAGCAACCTAGTCTCACTTCAACACTGGTTTACCATGCTAATCTCATTTCTAGTACAATTTTGGTGAAATAGCTATCACCTATTGTAGGCTCTAATAATTAAATGCAGTTTAGAGACACATATTTTCTTATTTGTTTAGAATCCAAAGACTGTTTTCTCCCCAAAGGAGTTTACCCTTTCCACTGGAGTTTTTGAGATTGTTTGGGGAAAAATTGTAACTTAGTTTTAGGTATGTAGGCTGACCTCGCTAACAGCTCTTAGGTCTACTTTGCTTTACTTTTAATTGTGTGTCTGCACTGAGCCTAGCTTTTCCCCCCTCTTGCAGTCTGGTAAGAGCCAAAGGAAACGAAGTGGAACAAAGAAGCAACATTAGCTTTCATAATTTATTGTTGTAGACAACTCTGACTATTGCCTGTGACAGAAAGCAAGCCAAGCAGAAAGAAAGTGGAAGTGTTCTTGCACTGCCACTTCACCAAAAGCTAAAGGCATTAATTGATTTCTATGGCCACCGGCAATGCCCCAACCCACGGTGACACCCTGCAGCTCTTAGGCTGTATGTGCAGAGGGCACCGGCCACAGAAGAGAACATGCATGAAAGATGAGCTGGAATGTGTTGTGGGTTGTTTTCTTTGGTGTTTTTTTTTTTCCTTTAAGGTTATAGATTAAAAATGATAATTTAAAGTTTTCTTTATTAAAAGAGATTAATAAAGAATAAATCTGACAGTTCACTCAATTTTATCTCCTTGATTATTCAGAAAAAAATATATTTTTTGATCTGGCTGGATAAACTTCTGCAGTGAACTCTTACAAGCAGTTCATTTTGATTGCTGAATTCAACCTATTTTGGTTGAAGCAATACTTTTTTTTGGTATTTTCCACTGGTAATGGTAGAATTTGGTGAAGAGGTAGATTTGGAGGAAGAAGAGGGAGCGACTGTCAAATATTCACCATGACAACTTTCAGAAGTAACATCTGAAAGCGATGCTGCTGATACACCTAACAAGCCAGGATTCTCTCCACAGCACCTTCCCTTGTGCTGAGCACCCGAAAGCTGCTTCTGATTCTTAGCCACAGGGTCTTAAATCAGAGCCTGGTCCACTGCCATTTAAAGCAGGGCTCCCTGCTTTCAAGATTATGACATAGCTTCCTCAAAACACACTCACAAAAAGGAACAACACTGCCTTTAAACCAAGCAATCCACAAGGTTCAACACAACTGCTGAGCTCAAGGGATTATCTATGCAATAAAGAAAAGGAATGACAAAACAGCACAGGACTTAGATTCCTCTTGAAAATTTAATTCTTGCTGAACTTCTGTCAGAGGATAAGAAGCAAAATTCTCCTCGCTTATCAAAGTTATCTTCTCAGGAAGTAATTAGCATCCTGAGTGGTATCAATACATGAATTTCAACTAGATTTAGATGCCCACACCTAAGAGAAGAGAAAAGTAGAAGCCAACACCGTCATTCTGGAGACAGCATCAAGGAACAATTTGAAACTCACCATGTAATGATTTGATGCCCTAAAAGAAGCACACAATTATGCCTGGGTCAGAAGAAAATGTTATGGCTTGACACACTTCCAGTACAAATCACATACACTATTGCCACAATCCCCTGGGACACTTCCCAAAAACTTTCTGAAATCAACTGTAGATTGAAAACACGCTCCTGTTCAGCACAATTAATCTTCACAATTGGTGCATTTATTTAGAGAGCATGGATTTTATAGAGTTTAAAGGCAATTTAAGAATATGAGATTTTTTTTAAAATTAATTAAAGTATTTAGAACTATAGCAGGTTGGTGGGTTTTTTTTTCATTTAAAAAGGCAGTATCTTCACAGATTATACTATATACACTTGGAAATTGTTCTATAAATGTTTTTATCTAGATCAACTGCAGAAAACCAAATAGAGAAAGTATGCGTCTCAGCTCTGGTAGTATTTTTTAGAATAATTAAAATGCTAATGAAAAAGCATCTAAAGGCAGGAAGAAGTAGAAGTAGAAGAACCACCACCCATCCCAGAATAACTTCCTTCTGTAAGCATCATTTCCAACTTCTAATGCTCCCGAGTTATGCTCTTCCTTAAGTGATGACAGGTAATGTTTATAATATTTCTTAAGAACGAACCTGCTAGTTATCTCCTTTGCACTTGGCAGCGCTTCACAGTCAGGTTTTGGTGGAAGGTTAGACACACAAATGGAAAGCACAGATGAAGGCAAGAAGTGGCTGGTGTTAGCTCCAAAAGCACAACTGGACTCCAAACAACAGGAGCGCACATCTGTACAGCGACTCCCACATCAGAGGAACGCGGTGGTACCTCCAAGTGGCAATGATCAGCTGCCACAAAATGCTGTTTGTCTCTTTGTTGCTATTAATCAGCCCCCTCACGCTCCTCCAGTTCCTCCTCTTCTCTCCCATAGCTGTTCCCGGCTCGATTTCTACACTACAGCTGCTCTACAGCTGTTGCAGGTAAGGTGTGATTAAGACAGATTCAAACCCCCTCCTCCAGCCTCACACACGGATAAATCATGATCCCCTATTATTTCACAAAGTGGGGAACACTGGTTTGTGCGTGACTGGGTAGGTTTTTGTGTTGCAGTGGGAGAGCGGGGGGAGCAAAACATATGCTGGAATTTCCCTCTGCCCCCCTTCTAGGTCTTACTCATTTCAGTAGCTCCTCCATCCAAAACAAGGGGAGGAAGGAATGTGGGTGGTTGCAATTTCAGCAGTGATCCCACTGCATTCCCACACCCCTTGCCAATATAAATTACGACCTAAGATTAAGTTAAATTAACCTGAGGCCAGAATGAAAAGGAGGCATAACTAGGCAAAGCTAAGGGAACACGAAAGGCAAGAACAAAGGATCTCTTTCTTTCTAATGAGGATTAGACAGTGCAAACATCAAGGTTATTTTCAAAAAAGAAGCCAGGCGTCAAAGACCCAGAACTACTCAGTTCTAACTCAAGTTGTGCCACTGAGTACATAATTGCAAAGCAAACAAAAAACTGATTTACAAGTTTTAAAAAAAAAATGTTTGAAAAGCTACAATAAACACCACTGCTATGATGTATTATATCTTCTTGGAATAGCCCTAGAAAAAATGCTAACCTGCTATACTGTGCCATCAGTATTTACATGATGAAGAAACACCCACACGCTAAATAAAAGATGGTAAGAACAAAGACCTAAAGACTTAGGTATTTGCAAGCAGTTGGTTTTGTATTTTTGCTGGTGGTTATTTTGTAATCAATCTAATTTTTGTGTGGACTTGAAGACCAACATGTATTTGATCCTCCATTTCACAGCATCAAATTGAACTCCGTATCTGAAGGGCAATTCCACAATTTCACTTTGGCTTATGCGAGTATGATTTTTGCACCACAGCAAGTTAACTATAGATGGATTATTTATAAGAACAAGGGAGATAGTTGTAAAGAGTATGGTCTGTAGTATCCACCGTCTTGGCAATAACGATAGGTTTAAGCAGCTGCTCCTAGAAAACATCAGCTCTGCCAAAATATCTGAAGCAGCTCAATTAAGCTACAAGACGGAATCACTTTGTGGTACCAGGGATGCAAGCAGGCATATTTCAATCCATATCTGGAACTGACAGAAGCATTTAGGGAAGGAAAAGTTAAAAAAAAAAAAAAATAATTGAACACATATAGGCTTATATCTTCACCTTCTTTCGGAAGTCTCACTTTTTAAGCCACAAGTAATTTGATGTGTTATGAGTTCTCAATAAAGCATGCAAAATAGCTGGAGCAGAGTCAGTTTTAATCAGCAATCCAATTAAAGGATCCAATCAGGTTCACTTTAACTGTTCAACAGTATGTTTATATCATAAATTATTTTTAACTAGAGTTTAACATGCAGGTTCTCTGTATTTTAATAACATATTCAACGGTGATATATAACGGGAAATAATTGTTGCAACAGCAAACTGTGCTCATGCATACATTGAGAAAAGAATATATCTAACACAAATTCAGAAAATGATGGCAAATATTTCTTCATAAAGTTTGATTCATTTATTACGTCAGAGAACACATCTGCCTTATACAGGCCTGTAAAAGGAACTATCTTTTATGTTCAAGAAGGATTCACGAGTAGATGGTGCTGTTGATACTTTCCCTTTCCTCCTCTTTTACAGCTCCAACCTGTTCTGTTGAAATGTCGGATTCTTTGTGCAAACAAGATCGTGAATTAAGAAAGAAACAAGCCAAAGTTTATTTCAAACTAATATTTACCTCATTGCAGCCAAAGTTAATTTTCCTATGACAAAGGAGAATTAACTGCAGGCAAGTTATTATGAGAAGGGTTGGCTGAAAAGTGGCCGGTTCTCACATGTTAGTGGTCCACACAGGCAATATACACCAGTATAATGCAGAAAGTCAAACTGATGTAGTTACACCAAGAACATTTGGGACTCTCACACATTTTAAGGCTACAAGGAACAAAATACCAGTATGTTTTCAGGATGACTAGCAATACAGTTAAAGCGGCTAAAAGGAGTTACTCACAACTGAAAGATACCACTACTTGCCTGAGATACAGAAAACAGTGTCGTACTGTAATCAACACCCTGTTTGGAGGGCAGACCCCATCACTTACTCATTCTTAGTATCACAAACAATATTAAAGATGCTTTTTAAAGATATCTTCAATGAATGCATTATGGCAAAGAAGGGAGAAGAATAATTCTTCTGTTTAACACTTACCCTCAGAAGCAGCAGGCATCTAGACTTCAAACTAGCATTAAAGCTTTTAGACTTGGGAGTCTGAAAACACCAGTCACTCAGGATGAAGTTTTACAATTTGGTCATGTAAATGCTTTTTTCACAACACATAAATAAATATTTTAGTTATAACAGCGTACTGGAAATTCAATAGTTTGCTCAACAGTAATCACAACACATTAGCTTTGCAGTATAAATTAAATTACTTAAGTGTGAAACAGAGAAGTTTTAACTAAAATTGCTTTTACTGAAATGTTAATTTCAGACAAACTTTGATGTTGTGCTAATATAGATAGATTTTACAGTGCTTGTAGGCTCCTAATAAGCAATCCTGTTTATTTTTCATGATGAAATTCTATCTTAAACTGCTTCAAAGGTAAAAATCAGAAAGAACTGTTTCAGCTTGACTCTCCAACTGCAGTAGATCATTTACATGTGTGCTACAGTTTGATCCAATTTTAAACACTATTGCCTTTTTACTATAATGTGGGAATAAATGCTTGTACTAGCTTGCCTTAGCATTGATCAGTTCTGCTAGAAATTCTTGATGTTGATGAAGCTTTAAATTGCACAGCGCTAGCAACCTACTAATATTATTTTATGCCACCCAATGAGAGTAAGTGGGCAAAGGAAAAAATGTGTTTGGAACACAAGGAAACGTTCAGGCCCAGGAGACACTACCATCCCATGGAATAATGCACCCAGAGAACAGCTGGAAGCCTCAAAGTTCATAAAGGCACATGCTGGCAGGAAAGGGCTTTCCCTCTATAGTTTTTTTATGGACCCATAATGTACCACAGGTTTTTGAAGGTAACCAGAGTTGCCACAGTTGTTCCCACACAGGCTATCCCCAGATGTCTACGACCTCTCCTCACCCATCAATTTAGAGTTCAAATTGCAAAAACTCTCAGGGTACTCACTCTAATACAAGTATCACAAGCAATTCAAGTATTGAAGTTATATTTCCATGCTGCTGTAACATTCAACCAAGCCAATAGGCTTTTTTGCCCAAAGATGCTACAATGAAACCGCAAGTGGGTGCATTCTCCCTTAGCATGCACAAGGGTAGCACCTATATATCTAATGGAAATACACACGCACCCTACCTTACGTTATGTGATGCAAAGGGAACAGCAAGGAAGGCTCCACAAGCAACAGTGGCTTCCTTGCATCTACCACATCCATAAACATAGGATCTGCAAAACCAAGGACTAGAAGAGGAAAACAATACCGCCGAGGAAAAGACCTGCAGAGACTGAGACACTTTACCTTTCTTTTTTAGAAAAGCTTCTACACTGCAACAATTAGCTTTTATTCTGTTTTCATCCAGTGCTCACCTACCTTCACATACCAAGCTGCATGCACCAGGCGTTTCAGAAAGTTTGGAACACAGGAGAGCAGTCAGGGTTTTCCCGATGAAGAATGTGAATATTTGGACCAAGCATACATGCTTGTTTTACCTATTTTCCACTTTTTTCTAAATGAGAGACTGACACATGCTGCCCCCTGTCCCTGCACGTTGCCTGGCTATTGTCACCAGGCCGGAAAACGTTGTCATTGCTACTGACAGTGGTGGCACCCACACAAACAGAACTGAGAACATCTGTACACAGCCAGCGGCCTTGGTAATGTTCGTATGTTCCACGTTAAATACCATATGCAAAAAAGCACAGGCTTAGAAATACAACCCAGGTTTTTGTGTTCTTTGTTTACTAGAGGAAACTCTTGTTGATAATGATGGGCAGAGACTGACCAAAATGAGCATACACCAAGTATACAAAAAGAGAGATGTTAAATGTTACAAGAAGGAACAGAGCACATGTTAGTTACTTCTAAAATAGATATCAACAAGGAAAAAAAGACTTACCTCAAAAACACCAACACACATCTCTTACAAGCTTATTCACTTGTTCAGTTATATTTGCAAGGGATATCATGCACTTTTCATTCACAATTTGAAAATCTAACAATATCCTCAAGAAGAATAATCCAAAAGGTACACACAAAGACACACAATGATAGATATTAGACAAACACCACCTGGAGTTCTAGGTCTACCCTGTAGTTAAGTATGTCATTTAAGGAGGTATACATTAAAATGACAGAAAAATTAGGGCGGAAAGGTCATCTAGCAAAACCTGTGCTGCTCCAAACAAGGCCAACTTCGGTATCAGATCTGGCTTCAAAGCTGGAATTGGCTGTTGTCATCAACTGCTTTGCTATTGAAATAAAATTCTGCAATATGACCTTTGGGTTCTTAGATTTTAGCCCCAGCCCCTCCAGATTAATAATGCTATTTAACCTCTTGTAGCTGGTAATTTTTGCAGATGTTGGAAAACAACAATTTATCACGTTCCAAAAGTGCAGGATTGGTTGCTTTGAAGAGACCAGTGAACTGAGGCCCATTAAAGTCAATAAATCATACACCTAGTAATTAAAGTGAACACCACAAATGTTGACAAAAAAAAAGAACTCCATATTTAGGATATGACAAAATTAAGGTTTCAAGTACAACCTCTTTTGCATATGCATTATGCTACAAATTCCTTAATTATATAGTCATTTTCTGCTCTTTTCCATGCAGCGGACAGAATGAACCATATTTGCGCAGTGAGCAACTCTGAAGTTGTATTCTCTTCACTTGCATGAAATACACTTTAGGCAGAAAACTTCTACAAACCTTACTCTGAAGGCAGCATGATCAGCTTGCTCAGACACTTTTAATGCCACCCAATATAGCAGTATCTCATCACTTCCAAAGACATATGTGAATTACTGTCTTCAAAACACAGGTGAGCTAAAATGTCCATTTTACAGACTGGTGGCCAAGCAAGGCACCATTGCCACCAAAGGCTTTACCTACATTTGGTTTCCACATTCAAAAACTCAAAGAACTTGTCGATGATCTTTAAGGTCCTTTCCAACCCTAACCACTCTATGATTCTATTTTATAGATAATTCTATAGTAGAGAGGTATACACATATACTCACAGAGAGAGAGTTACCCATGCACTGTAGTCAAAGGGACACATGACATGCAGTTAAAAGAGTGTTCAGTACTTAAGTACAGCAGATTTTAGATCTGGAAGTGAGGGCCCATGAAAACAAGCAGGTAATTAGTCAGTCATCAAAGGGTAGTGCACATCACTTGTCCAGCACTGTTCTGTATAGTAATGAACCTATATAATAAGGCCACATAAAGCTACTCAGGCAATTTTAAATCTGGCATTCCCAACTGTTCTTTGGAGTGTGACTTTAGTAAATATTGCCATCAGGGAGGTTCAGAGATACACTTCCTTAGCCTTCTAGAAAAAACATCCCAATTTAAAATGAGCCAATTTATCCATGTGTCATTATACTGTTATAAACATAAAACAGAACTGGAAATTCTAAGGCTGCCATAGAGACATCTTTCCTCTGAACACTGAACAGCTGTAGTCTAGTGATAGATCAGCCTCATTAATCCCACAAGCTTAAGATGAAGGCCGCATACCTCCAAAAGAAGGTGGTACAAATGAAGAAGTTGGGAACAGTCCATCTGTGGAAGGTGGCTCCCTGTCCCCTTGCCCATTCTCTGGTGGGTGAAGGCTGACATGGACATTCCCCATGGTGCTGCAAGCAACTGGAAAGCATCCTGGTAGCCCAGGGTGCCTGGCTTGCTTCTTCCCCACACAGGAAACCCAGATGACCCCAAAACCTTTGTGCCAGTCCCTCACTTCTGCCAGTCATGAAACAGGTCTGTACTGGTAACTTCTTCCACCACAGCCGCCACTCTGCAGCCAGGCCCACTCCACCATGTGCCACTCCACCTCCCAGACTGGGTGCCTTGCCCAGCTAGTCCCAATACCCTTGTCAACCTCTTGCCCATCTTCCTACATCTTCCTTGACTCAGCCTTTTGGCCATTTCCTTGTCTCCCAAGCTTTTCACCTCTACCTCATATTCTTGTCTTCAACTGAAGTGGCCAGTCTCAACCAGCTCCTTGTCGTCTGTTGAGCAGCCCCTATCACCACTTTTCACCCCTACTTTCAGCCTTCATCCTCAATACACTCACTTTTTTGGACCCAATTCTCTCCACCCTTCCCAACTCCCATTCACAAGTCAAGACAAAGCTGTCTCAATGCTTCCCAGATGCAAGAAGAGTCCTGACAGCAGAGGGCTTCAAGTTTCTTAGTTCAGGCTCTGCTCAAATTCATACACAGTGAACAGCAGCCCTGCGTAACAACTGCAGGAACAGTTCACCCTGGTTCTAAGCCAGAACTGCAGTGAACTATGCGTGCAGGTACGTATGTACATAGCAAACTATGAGAATTTGAGCTAAGGTCACAATGAATTCATCAGCAATACTCCAAAAGGCTTATAACTTTGCCTAATTTGAAAACAAAATGTATTCACTCAAAATGACAATCACATTGGTGCTTTCAGCTAACCACAAATGCTGAGTAAGGTTTATACATAAATGTAAAATTATGGATTCTGCATGCCACCTTAAGGCTCTTTGCATGCACTCCCCATTATACAAATTGTCTTCTCCCTCAAATCCAGGTCTTCTACATATCCACTTTATTTCACATGACTTTGCTTATAAACAGAACTGATATTTTCTCAGAGGACAATTATTTCACCCCTTAAAATAAAAAGATAAATTTCAAACTGAGGGATGGATGCACATGGCTTCAAGAAAAACTTTTCATGTTCATTAACATTTACCAAGTACATCACAGTACTAATCCACACTGCTCTTACTTCAACAGTTACGCTCTTCTATCTCTCTTCTTTTTGATGATCACCATCTCATTAACCAGCTACAGGGATATGTTTCTAAAAGATGAATGCACCTCCCACAAAGGATCCTATATTAATGATTTATGACTGTCACTCTTCAACAAGCCTGCTTGCCACGTCTAAAATTTAAAATTTATTTTCTTCTCCACTCTATTAGCGGTCTGTTTATTATTCCATATGTTAAAAAAAAAAGCTTTCCTCTACTCCATAGTTATTTCTTGATTGCCCATACACCTTGCGCTTCCACATCACCGGTCAATTGATACTCTCCTTATCCAGTCACCTGCTGTCATACTACTCATACAAAGAAAATTATCAGGCCCACAACGACATGCCTCACAAGCTTTCCCAACCTCCCCCTCACAATTTATTTTCTCCTTCTTTTGATGATCGCTTTCATAACTCCAGCTTTCATGTTAGTTCATACAGAACATTAGCACTTCTCAGCTACCCCGCTAACAAGCATTAGGAGCCCAGCTTTCCTACGCTAGCTTAAAAGAGAGTAGCTACCAGCCACCCTGAAGAAAGCTGCAGTATCCCAATCACTACGTGAGAATAATTTCAAAAGCAGGAACAAAGCAAGATGTAGGCTCAACCGAAAAAAAACCAATCAAAGACTTCAAGTTATACCAGTGTTATAGAATGAGGTAGCCTTCAGGAGATTAATCTCCAAAATATAATTCAGAACAATTCCGATACCTTCAAAAACATTTAAGAAATAATTTTTAAAGAAAAAAAATTAAAAAGAGAGAGAGAACATTAAACATGGACTTATGAAAATCAGTCAGGACACAACACAGCAGACCCGTCCTCCTAAAGGCCACATCTCCCAATGGTAGCATTTCTGCATGTCTGCCACTCAGTTATGGACAACAGTATTGCAGCTCTACAATGTCTTCCACTTATCCTGAAGTGTCAAAGAAAGTATCTGTAGAACTTTATTCTCAGTCTACTCGGGGGATCCTTTTATTTGACCGATTTCCTTCATTCATTCATGAGCTGCAACATGATTGACATCTTTTCCATCAGAATTGTACGGTAGCATGACAAGCTAATTATTAGATAAAAGATGATACACAATACCTCTTCAGGTCAAGCTACAATCCCCTATTTAGATGTAATTTTTAAAACTGCAAGCTTTAACAATTTGTGCATCATTCTAGTCCAGACACTATGCTCATCAGTTTCAGAGGTTTCCTGAAAATTAAGATTTTGCTGCTTCTGTGTGCAGTTTTTGGAGAATGCTACCAGTACTGATAATAAAGACTGGTAACCTTTATTCTGCAGCAGATGAACCTATTTCTTTTACTTTTGTCAAGGCTCTCCAGAAACAAAAGTAACAAAAGGACCTGCCTTCTTAAACCAAGTTTTATAGTTTAAGCTGGCTGGAAATAGTTATTTTTTGCCCCACAGCTAACTTTCTATGCCACAGATCAATTTCTTGCCAAAAATGCATTCATATCTGATAAAAACAACAAAACAGGGGAGGAGGCACATTAGAGCAAGCAAATGCATTCATAAGTTCAGAATGTAGTTGGAGGCAGGAGACAATTAAAGAAGGAAATTCAAAGTATAAGGCATTTCCTGAGTATTAATGAGCGGGTGGTAGCGTTTGATAGTCAGGGGCAGGATGGGTTCTGCAACCGGCACGATTCATTAATCCCCCAGGCAACACAAACTGGGATTCTGCTAATTTTTTTTTTCCCCTTTTTGCTGCTCTCATTATTTTCTTTAGCATTTAATTAAAATTTCCATTTACTCTGACACCATTTTTCCTTCAGAGCCCAACACTGTCTGTATGTCTGAACAGTGCTACTATGGTAAGTGACATCTATAAAATTATGGGATTAATACCTGGTGCAAAAGGTCAGATAACTTTTCAAGTTTAAGAAAGTTCTCCTAATCTTCTAAAGACTAAAACACTCTCAGTCTTAGAAACAGAAAGGGCTCAGAGATGTGATCCTTTCCCCTAATTTACAAGCTGTTTGATGGCCTCCATTATCCTAATGGTAGCAGATAAAGAGAGAATCGAGTATTGGAAAGAATAAATGATTTTCAAGCTGCCTTTCAGCTCCTCAGGAAGCCACATACAATCATGCATTACTTAACACCTCCTAAATCAGCAACCACCCCCTCCCTCATCATAACTCCACACTAACCTGTGACTGGGGCATCTATGTCCAGCAAATTTTTTTCCTGGCGGAGAATTGAAGCTCCCTCTGTTATTATTCTCAAAGCAACGCTCTCTTCCAGTCTCCCTTCTTTCATAAGGTGTGCCTTTAAGATATCCACACGGGGTTTTCCATCGTTATCAAACACTTCCTTCGCTGTGAGCCGGTGACTTGGAGGAAATGGGACAGCTGAATGGAAAAAAAAAAACAACACAAAAATATCTGGTCATTTTTCACATTTAAGCTTCTGTGGCTGATGATGACACATTTCAAAAGACATCTTTGCTGCAAAACAGTGTTATCATGAGTTTTCTACTGCCTCTTATCATTTGTTGTTGAAATTGTACATAGATTATCAAAGACACCATTAAAGCGTGTGCGTTCTGCAGGCAACATTGTTCAGGCACGCAAGAACAACTAATTCATACTTATGAAAAATGAGGAGAAGATTTAGGCCATATTTACAGGCAGATACATTCAAAGAAGCCCTGTAAAAGGCACGGGAATATCAAGGAAAGAAGGGAATGGAGCTTAAACTGCTCTGGTAGCACTAGAAAACATTGATATAATACTCTCCTCCATTAAGAGCGTAGAACACACAATCAAGTGCAATATCTAATTTCTGTGCATGGACATGCATACACACACCCCAATTAAAACGGTAAAATCCAAGACAGACCTCAACCTAACGACTCGGAGTAGGGGGATGGAAGATGTCTTCCCCGTGTAAGTAATAGTTAGCTACACAAGATACACTGGAAGCCCATCAAAGCGTGCCTGCGCGCCAAAACAGACCACTCCAGCCCCGGCAGGGCAGAGGATGTACCAGACTGCAGTTGGTAATAAATGAATAAATAAGCCGGGTTGCCCTAGCAACGTGGCAGCAGCCACCAGCGAGCTGCATTCTGCCCTCATGTAAGATCTGAGGCGCAGGGCAAACTTCAGAGGCTCCTGCTCTCCGGCAGCCAGCTGGAGCCAGAAGGCTGGGAGGTGATGCTGGCAGCTGCCGGGATGAGGCTGGAGCGTTATCCCAGCTTAACCCCCTTTTTCCCCCTCGCGGTTCAATCGGAGCGGTGTAAGGAACCGTGCCCGCCTCGCCAGCCACGGGGTAATGACACCGACCCCTGCCACGGCCGCGGGAGGGTCGGGCTATCGGGGAGCTGGAGGAGGTGGCCGCAGGGCTGGTCCCTGCTGGCTGCATCCGCAGTGCAACCCCGTCCCCTGCCAAAGGGCTCTGTCGCCCACAGAGCGTCTTACTGGCAGCTCTGCCACGTCACGAGACACGAAACCCCAGCGAGGCGCATCAATGGACCCGTTAGCTTCCATCTTCTTCTCATTTCACCGTCAGTGTACTTCAGAAACAGCCCACGAATCACACACACCATTTAAAGCCCAAGCCAAGAACTCTTCACTTACGCTACCAGAAGTACCAGAGCAGATAATAAACAATTTCACTTTGTGCAGTTATTTTCCACAGATATTTTAACTGCAAACATCTTCAGAAAATATGCTTTTTTTTTTGGCTCAGTTTTTTTTTTTTCCTCTTTGCTACCCTAGCTCCAGTAGTCCATTCACTGAAATACTCCAGTGTGGATTAATGAATGCACATCTTCACAGTACACTGAAACCCAAATGCTCTCAGACAAAAGGGACATCCTTGACACCACCAGGATTCTCCTGAAGCAATGACACCTACAACCAACAATGAAGTTAAAACACTGGAAGGCCCTGCCACAGATCCATGATGATCTTCTCACTCAATCAGCAAGAACTCCTGGTTCCATCTTCATGGCTGGAAGGGACCTTTGAGATCATTGAGTCCAACCACAAAAGAAAAAAAAAAAAAAACCCACAAAAAAAACCTCCAGAAGACAACAACCACAAACAGACACAAACCAACAATCATCAGGCACCAAAGCATGCCCCGAAGTGCCACATCTACACATTTCTTAAATACCTCCAGGGATAGTGACTCCACCACCTCCCTGGGCAGGCCCTTCCAGTGCCTGACCACCCTCTCAGGAAAGTCATTCTTCCCAATATCTAATCTAAACCTCCCCTGCCCCAACTTCAGACCATTTCCTCTGCTCCTGTCATTATTCCCTTGGGAGAAGAGGCCAACCCCCACCTCTCTACAACCTCCTTCCAGGTAGTTGTAGAGGGCAATGAGGTCTCCCCTCAGCCTCCTCTTCTCCAAACTAAATAAACATGCCCAGTTTCCTCAGCCTCTCCTCATGGGACTTGTTCTCTGGACCCCTCACCAGCTTGGTGGCTCTCCTCTGGACATGCTCCAGCACTTCCATGTCCTTCTTGTAGTAAGGGGCCCAGAACTGAACCCAGCACTCAAGGTGAGACCTCACCAGTGTGTAGTACAGAGGCACCATCACTTCCCTGCTCCTGCTGGACATGTCATTCCTTTAAATTAGTTTGTTGTGAATGGTACTTCTATGATAGGCTGTTACAGACCAAAACCTAACCTCGCCCCGCTTTTCACAGCTACTGCAGTTAAGCTTGTCCCATGACACTCACAAAAATGAGGTTATGTGCTTTGTCAGTCTTTCACATATATCTGCAGCAGACCCTCAGAAGCAAGACAGCTATACACATGAGCTATAAAGAATTCATTATGCAACACAGAAAAAGAATAATCATTGCAAGAAAAAGGAAGGGGAATGAGAACTCAGCAGTTCTACAAGCTTCCATCCTCCTCCTGCAAAAAAGAAACACCAAACCCAAAACCCCAGAAGGCTGGCTAGTCCTAATGATCCTGCGTTTCCTGCATGGAGGAAAGAGGAGAGGGAAAAGTTGCTAATTATCTATGATCAGTTTGGCTGGAAGAAGCACGTACCATTAGCTTGCATTCCTTTGTGAGACAATAGTCTCTGCTCTTCCCCAAAGGTATCGTGGTGTAAAACCCTATGCAGCATACTATTACTTCAAGGTAACTACCATATATGCGTGTACACTAAAAGGAGATTTTTACATTCATAAAGATAGAACAAAACAAGGAAGCAAGCAAACAAAAGCTATGAAATGTTACCTACAGATTAAGAGAAAAATATAACATACACTGCAGCACTGCAAAACCTCTGCAGACAAATTTCTAACTAAGATGTACCAGTGGCTAATTAAAGAAAAAAAAAGATACTGTTCCAATAGCAGATGATTAATGATTAATTAGCAAAAACATGAGCGACTGAATAGAGCACAAATTGCATCTTCCATTATGAGAATATTAATTTTGTATGTACACATACACAGAGCTTCCACAGAAGAACAAGGTAAGAAATGGCCACGTTCACATGGAAGCCAAACATCGTTCTTTACTGGTATAACCCACAAATACCTGGATCAACCTAAATCCTTTTAGAAATATGGCGAAAACCTAATTTCTATTGCTTTATATATATTAACACCATTACCATCTGAATACATAGGTATCCATCGGGTTCTCCGCAACCTGCTTTCTTTTTCCACTTCAAACCTATGCTATCAGCACTTGCAACAAATAACACTTTCTAACCCAGTGGTTTGGCTTCTATCAGAAATGAAGCCAAGAGTCTCATCAGAGAGCAACCACACACAGCAGACACAAGGGGGAAGAGGATGGGGCCAGGAGATGAGCCCACCAGGGAGAGGCAGAAGCACTGGGTGGAACGGCCAGCATCCAGCTCCTCACCATGGCACAGGCTCAGGGAACACTTCTGTAAAAAGAGCTGGGAATCTGCATTAAGCAAAGGCCATAAAAAAGGGGATCAGCAATGAAACTTGCACGTACATAGCACATGGACTTTTAGGATGTTTAGTGACAAATCCCACTACCAGGCCACCACACAAGAAAGTCACGCACGTTTATCCGCACTCAGTAGAACTTAAAACCTGAACTGGTCTCCACCTCTGTTTACACTTACTGCTTTGTATTGGCATTAAAACAAACACAAACAAAACCCAAAAAACTCAAACAAACCAACCAAAAAACATCCCAATCAAACAAACAAAAAACTGCAACCAGAACCTGGCTGTTCACCATGTGAAATACCACCCTGGTGGTTTGGTAATAAAACAGGGACCACAATAAAAACCAAAGAAACCAAGTTTTTAACCCTCTACCTCAGCCTGTCAGAAGCATCCTCCCAAGATCTGAAAACTCAAGAAAATACTCTTTAACCGCTTACTGTTGTGGGTTTGTTTTTTTTTTTTCTTGTGCTATCAGGTCTCTTGAGCATGTTCCAGCAAATGGAGAAAAAGTTCAACCTGCTATTTTACAATTCTTGCAGGCTCCTGCAAAACCCATCTTACCAATAACACAGCCCCTGCAAAGGTCAGACACATCGTTACTGTTTCTCTCAAATATTAAGCAGCCTCTCTAGAACAAATAAATAAACCATAAAGAGCTTTGCTTAATTAGAGTGGACCATGTGTGCACACATAAATAAAATACAAGCATGCCACAAAGCAAGCATTATTTTGTTTATATATTATTCATTTTAAAATGAAGTTGTACACTAAATTAATACTCTCAGAGGAGGCTGAGAGTAAGAAAAACTGTCTTTCATCAATATTCAAGTTTTCTGCAAATTATCACCCTCTGTAATGCTCATCCTGTAATTTCATATAACTTATGCTGTATGTCTATACGTAACTATGTTTATAGCACACCGTACTTTTATGAAAAATAAATGCTTTCCTCTTCATTTGTAGAGAAAACACACCAATAACTATCATCATCTCAACAACCCAATGTATTGCATTTGTCTGATGGCAATTTGCAATTCTGCATTTTGAGAAACATCTGCACTACAGCAGTTAAACAGGTCAACACTTAAATCTACATGTGCCAAAAAAAAAAAAGGTCACTCTGCAGCTTGATTTTTTACGTCTATTTATTCATAACTTTCAGCTGAGGATACATAATATTTTTCCTATCTCAGAAACTACAACAAAAGTGTATTTCTGAAAGCCAGGAACATTTTAAATACCCAACTAACACTTTCTGCAGGCTGATTTTGAAAATCTACCCACATTTTACCATACGGTTCAACACATGGCATATTCTTGGACATTCCTGCTGAACAGTGACAACGTCCATACTGCAGTATTTACTATTTGTAATCAGAGTTCTGCATTTCTGTACCATGCCGTGTCTGACCAAACGTATGGGTCCAGTATGTAAAGCAGCAGCCAAATATCAATTTTTTTGACCTAATGGTAATAGTTTAATAATACATAATTCTGAGCATGTTCCTGCCCGGTTGCCTACAAATTTCGGGCTTAGGGGGTTACTATGAAACCAAAGGGAAGGAATGATTAATTTTTTTTTTTATTTTTTTTTTTCCAAGAACATGACTTTCTTCAGGTGACAGACAGGAACAAGAGGATGAGTTGCCACCACCCCCAGCTGGTAAGGGGAAGGGAGCGGAACCTCCCAGGCAGCACCGGGCTCACCAAAGCGGTGGGAAAGGGAAAGGGGTACTGCCAAAAGTGCTCGGCCACGCAGGACATCCAGTTCTCACCTGACACACATCCCCCCTCCAAGAGGCTGCCCCAGGAGGCACGCGGACGATGCTTTCATCTCCACGCACAACTTATCTGGCCACTATTCAAACATGTTGGATTACTGGGATTTTTTTTTTTTTTTTAACCTACACCTTGTTTTCTTAGCAGGTATTTTTTAGGAGTAGTATACAGAACGGTGAGTTATTCAGAAGACAAAAATTATTTTTTGTAGTAAAAAATTGTACTATAGCATTCAGAATGTGTGCAATTTTTTACTAGTTCTTTGTCCACTTGAATTTTGAACAGGAAAATATGTCTCTTCCTGAAAAAAAAAATAATCCATTTATATGACAGTGTAAGACTCAAACCAAATTTTTCTCAGTGCAACTCATATTCTTTTATTTTCTAACAGAAAATATCAGGTTTCATTTTACAATAGCTTCTTTCATTAAGGGTAAGCACAAGCAATAAAGCCTGCCTGGTAGCTATTCCCAATTCAGAAACATCACTGGAATTGGCAACCCCTTTCTAAAAGATCAAATTTCCATGTGCCATTTTAAGACAGATTTATTTGAGAACTATTTTTTTATTTATTAAATCTGCTCACAGGATTTTCACTAAACAATTTGACAACGTTACCAATATGGTGAAAGTATCGGAAATAAAATATACAAAACAAAATAATGCAAACCTATGAGGATTCCTACAGAAATTTATCATTACTTTTTCCCCCATGGCCAAGAAGTTCTTGCAGTGTAATCATTACTGCTCAATTCAGCTGTATTTGTTTAAAGATGTAATTAAATCAACGTCACTCAAGAACAAGGTATGCCGCTTCACAGAAAGCTGAAGGTTCCACTGGGCGAGCTACTCAATACTGCATAAAGAAACGGTCCATCAAAAAAAAGGTGCTGTTGCATTAGATCACCTTAGAGTAACAGCAACTGTAAACCAGATCTGGAATAGACAAGAGGGTCTTTACTCAACAAAGACTACATATACCAAATTTAGAGAGAAAACAAAAGAAAAGAGGTCCTTTGACAGATATCTCAGCTGGGAACATGGAAAACAGGACATTTGAGAAGAGGCAATAACACTGGTGACCCAGAAATCACCATTATCAGTAGACCCATGGCAGGGGGGTTGGAACTCAATGATCTTTAAGGTCCCTTCCAACTCTAACCATTCTATGATTCTATGACTTGGCAGTCAGATGGGGTAAAAATGATCATAACCAAGATCCTCTTCATGTATCGCGTAGAGGGAGAGCATCCTTCTCAAAGAACAGCTAAGGGCAATAAACCCACCACAACAGAGCTGCTTAATTGCTGCTCAAGTCGTTAACCAATTCTAGTCCTTGGTTATCCAGTTCCGGTCATCACCAGAAGATACTACAGGCTGGTAAGGAAACTGCTTCACTGAAGACTGAGATGAGCCTTGCTAGCATCATTTTTTGATGTATGAAGGCTCAAAATAAAAAAAAAAAAAAAGCAAGCAACAAACACACTTCATCAAATATCCCAGCCCTGATGACTGTTTTTAATATCTTCTGACATTTCAATCACAACTGGAGAACACAACAGCAAAGACAGAACTGTATCAGAGAAGCTCGCCTAACTTCGGACAGAGGCTATGCTAGGAAGGTGTTTGTGGAAGGAAGGGCTATGTCCATTGTGAAGTGTCCCCAACAAATTGCCAAGTCGTTTCCAGACGCTAAACCACTTGATGTGGCCTTCTCATCAGTACACTTCACCCCTTTCACTCCTCAGGTGAAATGCCCCACCTAAGCCAAGCCATTCGAGCACATCACAAGCAGCCCTCATGTAGCACAACTCTTGTGATTTCCGTGGGAAGCAAATTCTTCACGCAAAACACTTTTTCAGGATTTGAGCCTCAAATCTGCAAAGGGCAGATTTAGGTCTCGTCCCCCTGTAGCACCCTGTTGCTTTACACATGGGGAGATGCACCTGACTGGCCGGGAAGCGGGGAGTGCACGTTGTGCCAGGAGCTATTCCCTCACCCCTCAATGACGTGGGTATGTTTTTGACAGGGTTATCTTGTCTCGGCTACTTCCGTCACGTCAATGAGCACACAGGGGCCTTTGCACGAACGGATGTGTGGCACGGCAGAGAGGAAGGGCACCAAAAGTCACCGTTAACTTGGAACCACAGAACTGGGCTGAAATTCTGACGTTTCTGTTGATTTACCCAGCTGAGGTAAGAAAGTATCTTCAGTGTCCTCAAATCTAAATTCCTAACAGTGTCTTTCCACCCAAGTTACCCATTCTCGGAGCTATCAGGCAAAGAGGAATAAAAGTCACAGCACCACCCCTTCCCACCACTTCAGGAATTGGTATGGTCTTTTCTTTACATTATTGACCTCCTCCAGAACACACAATACCCAACAAAAAAAGTATAGGGCAACACTTTTCTTCAACTCTAAAAAAACATAACCAATCTCCTCATAAACTCAGGTTAAATTATACTTGAAAAGAACAACCGTAAGTAACTATGCCACCTTAAGTCCCCACACAAAAAAGAAAAATCCATTTAAAAAAAAAATCCAAACCAACACAAAACAAAACCCCAAAACCAACACCCACCAATATAGCATTTGATGTTCTTTACGTTCACCACAGGAAACCTTAATAAACCTAAAGAAGAATTCACGTAATGGGGTTCTTCAAAAGGGTTAGAGCAGTGACACATTATTCTTACTTGGGGCTCAAATGAAGAGTAATAAAACACACAAAGGCCTGGATAAGCACATGAGATTCCCTTGGTTACTTGATTTTCATCTGGTGAACTGATTGACATGAACCCATCCCAAGCCCTGTGAACACTTTTACAGTATGTTAAAGCATCGATACCAGTAACACATAAATTTGAATAACCATAACCAGCCATATCTAGATCTAGCCTCCAATCATTATCAGTCAGCAATAAAAATGTTTTTCAGTTTCTCAAAAAAATCTGAAAACAATGATCACGAAAATTTTTGCAGAAAAACATTTACAGGCAACAGGCTCATCATAAAGCACGTCCTGTGAACCCAGGAAGAGGTACAGGTTGGAAAGGGAAGGAGGTACACTTTAAGAAGAGTTGACTGGAAAAAAAAAAGCTTCATAATTCAAAGAAACAGGTCTGTTTGAAATATACAATCATAGGGTACATGGTTATTTACTAACAGCATTCCCTTTTGGGGAATATTTTTTGGCCAACTGCTGGAATAAGCAAACAAATCCTACCCATCTTATGGGGCAGAAAACAACACGCTCCCCCATAAAATATTACAAAAATATAACCTTTCCCTGTGTTTAAGATCACACGCAAATATCTTTGACATTTATTATCCCCTCATGTCCCCAGTTTATGGATAAAAAACAACTACAAAAATCAAACAGAGAGGAAAAATTCGCTTTAGCAGGAAATATTCCCAGTTAGGACCAACACATACAGTTAAAACTGGAAAATGTGATCGTAGCTTCCTGGCCTCATCAGCAAAGTTTGTTTTTCTACTTTGTGTGTTACACCCAAGTTTTTCCACAGGCCTCCAACTGCATACTGTTGAGCTTTGTTTTTATTAGCTTTTTGGAACAGAGAACAATAATTATCCAGAGTTTAAATTCCTTTATAGGAACAATTCATTTGGAGAAAACGAAGTCAAGGAAAAAAACCCTGTAACAATGGAAAATACCAAAGGTCTTCCAAGACTTAGATAAGCAATCAGGCGCACTCCTCCATCCCCCAAAATACTTGAGTGATGGATGATTTCTTTTCTATGGTAAGACTTCAGTATTGTTCCTAATTGGAAACAATTTGGAAGTGATGGCAGGTGAAATTATTTCAATCTATTGGGAAAAAATAATTGATTCTAGAACTAGAATAGCCTTCAGGTGTCAATACAGATGCATGGCACCATTTTCTTCTGACCTTCCAGTTCAATCTACTTCAGTCAGTTGACACTACCAAATTTCAGTTTTCTTCTCTGGCAACATAGCTAAAAGCAGCACTGCAGACCATTCCTCACCTAGAAACCGAGGTCTTAATTAAGACCCTCTCACACATTTTCAGCCTAACTTGATCATTATAAAGTTTGGTCAGAAACCAGCTAAGCTTTGATGTCTATCTCAAAGTCTCCAGTGACATGCGAAAGGGCAAAAAAGCAAACATTCTTCCCTTTCCAAAGCTTCTCCATCAGGACAACATGCAAAGACAATGACGATTCAGTATCCAAAAGTTGACTACTAAGCACAGTCTGCCATTAGTCACAGAGATTCGTTAAATACAGTCCTAGAAGGAGAAAGGAGGAAGTGAAGGTAAAGCAACCTGTATCTGCAGATATTCCATTTTCTAACATTGCTTAAATGTTACATAGCAGAAGTTGCTCTGCTTAAATGCCATCCTACAGGAGTTGCTTCCTGGACCAAGACAGACCAGCTCACCTCTTGCTGCTATGAGAAAGCCCAGAAGCTATTCACCAGGCAGAGGAAATGGAAATTCCTGCTACCGTTACAAAGTAATCCTTTTATAAAAAAATGTATACATAAAATCTTATATTTGAAATTTAGGATGTTTTGGCATCTAGCAATCAATTCCTTGCCCAAAGGAGCCTTCAGGGCAAAGACAAGGGAGTAGGGACGGTAATAGAGCTCGGTACTTTACTGCCTCCATCTTCCAGGCTCTAAGCTGCTACTAAGGACTTGCAAGTAGCATCTTTGAACTGCGTAAGTTTCAGTTTATGTAAAAATTAAAACAAACAAAAAACCCACAAACAAACAAAAAACAAAAAAAAAAGAAAACAAAACCCAAAAAACCACCACCCAACCTTAGGGAAAAACACAAACAAAAACCCCAAATACCTTACCTAAGCCAATAAATATCAGGATGGGAAGAACATTTAAAACATTAATGTCTGAACCATTCCATGTGAACTAAACCAAAAAACCACGCTTATCTGTAAATGTTACTGCAGTTTATTATTTTGCAGGTCACAAGACATGCAGCAAGTCACAGATCTACACCAACGCTTCACAAATCAATCAGACAAGGCCAAAACTGTATAAATTAAAGCCTTAAAAATGTTAATATGTGTGTGGACTAAGTACAGCAAGAGTCAAATTCAATTTATAAAGTGGTTGGATACAGCAATTGGTGAGTGGTGTTTTAGGGTTTTTGCTTTTTTATTTTAATCTTGAATGGCTTCGCTTGCTTTAGTAGCATTTTTGCCTTTGACAGAAGTTTTAAATCAACATAGTTTTGCACAAGTGAGTCTATACTGCCTAATACCAGTTTGTGCTGCATGAGGAACTGGCCAAGATCTACACATAATAGTGCAGGGAAAAAAAAAATAAATTTCAGAATTATACTAAAACTGAATTCTGCTTGTTCAGCCACAATCCATAGACAGGAATCACAGGGCAGGCATAAAATAAAACGCACTCAATTGTATTAAAAAACCTGATTTGTTTTTTTTTTTAATTGGTTACACCTATTACTGATTCAATAACAGCCCTTTTTTGTTTGGGGGTCAGGCCATATACCTTCTTATTTCCTCTGCAGTTTAATAGCTAGATACTAACAGCCTTCACAGCATGGCTTGGCTTTGTCTAGATTAGGATTTAGGGACGTACACATCATGTTACACAGAATCATATTAAAAAAACCAACAAAAAAACCCACCCAAAGCATAGTCTTTACAGTAAATACCCAGATGCAGTTTAAATAACTGGCTTCTCCTGGAACCGAACGTTAATCAACTCAGCATATGCTCAGCACAATTTGTTTCATCTTGCCTGATATCAGAGATGTTCCTTGCCAGTTCAAACTAAGACCCCAGGTTCAAACTGGAACCTTTAGCAGGGAAATTCAGCCCCCCCCATTTTCAGGCAGGGTGCGAGCCGAAGGCACAGGGTGGGTAAGCCCTCCACGGGCCCCAAAAGCGATGATGCCTCTTGCTTGTGATGAAAAAAAAAACAACCCAAAACTGAAACTCTTCCAGTACATTGTATGAACCGGTTCCCAGCGACAACTCATTCTTCTTCCAACATGCTCAAAGAACTAATTTTCTTGTGATGTTATTACAGTTCGGATAGATCAGCGCTAAAGATTATGGACCACATCCATCACCGCGCTATGCCGCTGTAATTCCATTAAACAAGTGTTCTTTGTATTCCAGCATTAACGGATCAGACTGTGAGCTTTGAAACAGGGTTCAGCCTGCTCTGGATGTCTAAATAAAACTTACCAAACCACCAAGCCGAGTGACACGGGCATTAATCTGAAGTAATGTGGCTGTGAATCAGCCTTGGTATTTTTTGTTGGGTTTTCATGGCTCACTTCTGCCAGCACTTACACCACAGAGAGTCCACATGGAAATTCTGCCTTGGACTCAGCTCCCAAGCAGCGCTTCTCCACATTCACATTTATTTCCATCAACTAATCTGCACTGCTGTAGAAAGTTCTTTTTTTATTCTAAAAATAACATGCAGGATTGTAAAAAATAAATAAAATGAAAAATTAAAAAGGCAAGGTTTTGTTGATCAGACCATTGTGTACTTTAATGGTGGTTTTTTTTTTTTAAACTGTTTTTCTGGGTTTTATCTGGGTATATGTGGCAGCAATAGAGTTTCAAAGCCCTGAGTATAAGCTTCTAGTTCTGTATTTAAAAGGATATTTAATCCAAATCCTCCTTTTATTTATTAAAGATGCTTTTATATTTTTTTGTAACCCATATCTTCCCTCAAATCTCAATTGCTGCATAATAAACATGTTGGATAAAAATAAATCTGTCTAAACTTACCATTTTGCTGATACTCTCTGAAACATCCTGTTCTTAAGCAGAACACTGGAGTTTTAAAAAGCAGATTTATGAGGCAGTGAGAGAATTGGAGACCTGTGCTTTATTCCCAGGTCTGTCACGTGCAGACAATTTAATCTTCACTTGCTGATGATGACCCCCACAGAGAGACCTCAGTGCTTGGGTGCTTGGTTCTGTCATCCACTGGTGCGTGCTGGGCAGGGTGGCTCTGTGAAGGATGCCTGCATGGAGGCCAGCATAGCACAACAGGCCTTCCAGCACCCTTTCCAAAAAAGCCAGTGAATGAGGACAGTTACCAGAGAGAAACCAGGAAGAGAAGACTCTTTTATCTGCTAATGGCGAGGTGGAGGGAGGCCCTTTCCGTCACACCTCCGGTCTCAGACCCCTTAGTGCAGAACAGGTCACTTACTTCAAACCCAGATTAAAAAAAGATTTCAGTCAGCTGGAGCTCACTTCACTCCCTTGAAATGTTGAGGCTAAGAGATCTTAGCTCAACACCATCTCCTCTTGGTGAATGTCTCAGCTATCATGGAATCACGGAATTGTCAGAGTTGGACTGGATGATCTCTAGAGGTCCCTTCCAACTCCCCTGCCAAAGCAGGGTTGCCCAGAGCACGTCACTCAGGACGACATCCAGGTGGGGCTTGAAGATCTCCAGAGAAGGGGACTCCACACCCTCCCTGGGCAGCCTCTTCCAGGGCTCTGCCACCCTCACCAGAAAGAAGTTTTTCCTCATATTTGAGAGGAACTTCCCATGTTTCAGTTTGTGCCCGTTGCGCCTCGTCCTGTCACTGCAAACGACAAAAGAGTCCGGCTCCATCCTCCTTCAACCCACCCTTTAGGCACGTTAATGGCTCGTTTAATTGTGAGCGGGAGGCGCTGGCTCCGCCCAGGCCTAGTCAGCAGCCCGCCCGCCGGCTGTCAGCCCCCAGCAGGAGGAGAGGGCTTTTCCTGGCGTCAAAAAAGCCCCCAAAAGAGCTTTCCGGTGGCCTTTTTAGCTACAGATCTCTTCTCCCAGTGCAGTCTTACCTGCCCTGGAGCAGGTCTCCGTCGCAATGACCCTTAGGCACGTTAATGGCTCGTTTAATTGTGCCACCGGAGGCGCTGGCTCCGCCCAGGCCTAGTCAGCCCCCGTCCGCCAGCAGGAGGAGGAGGCTTTGCCCGGCGTCAAAAAAGCCCCCAAAAGAGCTTTCCGTCGGCCTTTTTAGCTACAGATCCCTTCTCCCAGCGCAG
>JAHREE010000245.1:26282299-26295798 GCA_033628505.1 Tringa tobata
TGGCCTTTTTTCAGTGGTGCCCAGGGACAGGACAAGAGAAAATGGACACCAACTTGAATATAAGAAATCCCATCTAAACGTGAGCAGGAACTTCTTTCCTTTGAGGGTGACAGAGCCCTGGAAGAGGCTGCCCAGGGAGGTGGTGGAGCCTCCTTCTCTGGAGACATTCCAAACCCACCTGGACACGTTCCTGTGCAACCTGCTCTGGGTGGACCTGATTTGGCAGGGGGGTTGGACTAGATGATCTCCAGAGGTCCCTTCCAGCCCCGTGTGACTCTGTGATGCTGTAACTGGAAGATGCAGTCGAAACATACGCCTCCCTGATCCAAATGGTGCATGAAGATGTGCACAGCCAGTACCTCATCGCCACCTCTCTGGATGTGCTACCACCAAGGCAACAGTTACTACAGGGAACAGTCTAACAAAAGGAAGTACCTTTAAAATGTACAGAAACATCCCAAAGCAAGCAATTTGCCCTACGCATTTTCAAAATCAAGAGGTTTTGTGGTCTGGGGTTTTCCAAATACTTTCAGCTTTGCACAATTAAAAATAACTGCAGAAGTTAAAACCATTATGCTTTCTGAAGTTATTTTTAACTTCTGTTACGCTGCACCATCTGCAGTGAATGCAGAAGTACCTGCAAGGTAGACAGAGATTGCACAGGGACATGAAGTATTTATAATACCTATCTGCGCACAATTTTTCTAAACAAGACTCTCTGATACGTTTTCTATTTAATAAACAATCTGCTGAGGAAATAATGCACACCACAGTGGTAATCAAGATATACTGATATACACCTTTCTTATCATTTCTGTAATAATAATTCACTCCTTTACTATTAAACATGTAAGAGCATAATCAATTTATATACCGATATGCCTGTGCTTGCGTGTGTGTTCATGCACATAAGTAAAACCTATACAGATTACACATTTTATCTATGAAAGCCATGCAGAACTAGAGAGAAGTACCAAAGGCTCTACTGACTTCAATTTTCTTTTAACACAAAAAAACCCCCATCCACATCACGCACAGCTGAGAAATTAAAAAAAAAGAAAAAGCTTCTCCAGGTTTGCTGACAGGTAACCTTACATGGTGCAGATGTGAACAACCAGTCACTTCCGAGAGTGCTGTCCTAAGAAACTGAAACAAATTTGTAAAAATATGGGGAAGTATGTCTTAAAGCCTCACCACCTCAAATGAGAGATTCCAGCGGAATCCAAAGGGTAATGGACACTAATCCACGTGCTCCCAAAAGCCTCAAGGACCGTATGTAGTAAACGCACCGAGTAACTGCAGAGCTTCTGAACTGTACTAACTCTCGATCAATACAAATTCAAGCGCAAAGCCCCAAAAGCACATTCCCACCAGAAATATCTATTCCATTTGAACAAGTTTTTTTGAGCAAATAGGTAAAAAGAAATGCATCTCGGGGCTGTGAGTACCCCAGGCAAATTGGATCCTTCAGACCCTTATAAAATAACATGTATTATACCTGAAGTGGGTACCGTAAGAAACCCCTCAGTACAGGCTACCTTCATTTTGACCCACATCACTACAGCAACCTTGCCTCTGTTCAAAGAGCATCTTCAGCAAAGCCATTATCTCCAGAAGCAATATTGCTCGGAGAAGGGAACACAAAGGAGTCTCTCATGTTTCTACGGGCAGCCAGTGGGCAGCTCCAGGTTTGAAGTATTGAAGTACCTTCTTTTATCACCAGAAGACTCAAGGGAGATGGTGAGTCTTTCAAAAGCCCTCCCTATTTCACAAAAAGTGCCCGTACAAACAAATTAAACCCAGGCAGACATTGCAGGTAAGTGCTCAGCTGAGGGAGAGATGCTTGTCTCCTCCTTACCCTAAGGAGTAATTTTTGATCAGGTATAAAACGCTTGCCCTGTTATGAAGATCTCCAAAACACAATCAAAACGGTGCAGAATACCTTTGTTTCCCATTTAATAACCTATTTTTAAAATAAGTTTTCCAGCACAGAAGAAATTAGAAAAAAAGGACAGTTCCCAGCCCTCCCATTCTGCAAACTGTTCCTCTGGAATAACACTGGAGAGCTGAAACAACACTTAAACTTGCTTCCACACTTTTTCATAGTCTTTTCATATTTGTAACGCAATAGATACTAAGCATAGTAGAATGGCTGCTTTTCCCAACTTAACTACAGCTTTCCAGAATGCCCTACAGTATTTCCTTGTAAATGCAGCTGAGAGTTGCATTCCAGTACAAAAAAAAAAAAAAAAAGCTTAAAGATAAATAAATTTATAAATAGAGACAATAGAGGTCAATAACCACTTCTGCATTAGGAATAACTTTGTTTTTCCCCTGCAGCATGTTATGACTGGATACACAAAGGCATTTTTCTGTACTTGTTAAAACCAGCTTCTTGTTGACTATATTGTAGATGTCAGAGGGAAAAAAAAAAAAAAAAAAAAAAAAGGCTTTATTTCAGACCAGAATGCTCCCAGTCCATTAATCTGGTTCCAGTTCTGACATGGAGGAAAGCGCATCTTTTGCCATTCACTTCACATTTTTCCAGTAGCACGTGTCTAAAAAGACTGTAGAATCTGCCTCTCTTACTCTGCTCCCTCCCTGTCCTGCCAAAACACACTAAAAATATGATTAACTATCTCAATCGTACTGTATCATAAAAGAAAGCTGTATTTTTCAAGATGCTTATACTGCATTGCATAAGACTTGCTTAACAGAACTAATTCCTGCCATCCAACATGTGCAAAATCTCAACGGAAGCTGCAAAGGCCTAAGTGATTTGCATCTAATTTGGTTTTGAAAACATGTCACTGTGTACCATTTGAACACCGAAGCCTAATTTATGTCTTTTTATTACAATGCAATAAACTACTGTGGCGTGGAAGGGGGAAGAGTTATTACTCTCCAAAACCCAGCTAGCACTCCAAGCATAACTAGTTGTGTGCCTTCTGCTCACCACCCACTGGTGGCCACCTAATCTGTTAGAGTCTACAGTTAAAATTTGGGGTGGTGGTGGTTTTTTTTCCCTATTTGGAGAAACATATCCAAGAATTAATCCGCCTTTGAATAAATAATTATTGCAATTCAGTACAACGCATACTAAAGTTTCAGAGACTTTGGGGTTTTGCTCTTTGCTGATCTCCCTCTATCCCAGCCTGCAGAACCAGTAAGGAGGTTTCCATCAAAGCAAATGGGGCAGAGCACAACGTACTTCAGCTCCAAGTAGCTCACTCAACCATGCACGCCCCACACTGCATGCACAGAGCCTTTGTTTATGTTATCTCCCTGCTAAGAAACATTACCACACTAAAAAGAAGATATTTTGGCCCTATGAATCGTGGCAAAAGCTTGCCCAGCAGTCTTCCTCCAACGTAACTACAAGTTCATTTTCCAACACACTTGCCTTGCCACTCTCATTAAATACACCCGATTACGCTACGTCATCTCCTGACTTGGTACATCAGGTGAAGAGAAGCTACTGTTGGAATAATTTCAGCCCTTCCTGAGCCACACAATCATTCCTTAGATTGCTTTGCCAGAGACGTGCCAAGGGCTGTGGAAACTCCTTGGCACAGCAGCTCCTTGGTGTACTCCATTTCAAGTTCCTGACTAGAACTGGAAGGCTTCAGCTTCTTGAACCATTTCCCAAGTAATTTTACTGAATGCTTGAATTAACAAGCATTTATGCCACGCAGCCACAGACTTCCCCCTGTCTCTTTTTAATGCATGAAGCAAAACCCCACCATTATCTACTGTATTACTTCTTTGTTAATGCCCCCAGAAGTAAGGAGCAGCAGCAGAAGCATCACACAGACTGTGGAAAGAATATCTTTCACCTCACAACCGGCAAGTTATTTTAGATTTCATTTGAACTACAAAACAGTAGGTTTAATTACAGTTATTATTTGCTTAAAAGTTTTTCCCTTCCCCTCTCTATCTTCTTCAAACTTTGTTAATCTCTTTCACTGCTCTGCCCATAAACCATATCTGATCTTTCCTTTTTAAGAGATGTTTTGTTTTCCTGAATATCTTAAAAGGAGAGTCTTTAACAAAATCATAAACATTTTGTTAGACAAGAATGAGACAACTTTATTTTCTTACAAAAAGGATGGTGAAAGACAGGGAGGAAATTTGCTCTGTTGAAGACAGGGTAGTATTTCTAGTGCTGTCCTCAGGAAAAATGCAGAACGCCCTACACTGAATTAGAGTCAATAAAAACAGCACTGAGAACAAAGAAAGAAGAGAAGACCATTTTTCCCTTTTGATTAAAAAGAAAAATTGGGGACATGCACGTGAGACAAAAAGGGTTGCCTTTTTTACTCTTGTCACTATCACGGTGACTGTACTAACTGGGATGGTAATTGGCAAGGAAGTTGCCTTGCACAACCAGCAACCTAATCAGCCTTCCAGCAAACTGTGAAACGAGCATCAAAACCAATCTCGATCTTCCATGTGTTCCCCTCACCCTTTCCAAGTTACTTTCATAAATGAACAAAAAGAGACCTGTTAGAAAAATCCAGAACTCATTATACACTGAATCAATTATTGGCCACCTCATGTCCAGTGATAATTTCCTTGGACTACCATTTCAGTTCCCACTGCAAGACAGAGAGTAATGCCACAACTACATTCTGGATGCACTTTTAACTGGCTGTTCCATCAGCTCTGGACTGAGTCCATAAATGGCTTACTTTCCAGCATAATTCACATTACAAATAAGATCCACTGACCTTTAAGAGGGAGCAGGAAAAAAAAGAGCAAACCAAAGTCTGGTTTAACTACAAGTGCAACTTTCTGAAGCACAAGTTGAGGCATTTTCAATTATCTTTTATCAAATACTCAGTGAAACAGAGGAGATTAAATTAAGTGCACTTCAACTGAATCATTTTCTGTAGAATCAAGTAGTCTCAAATTGCTCAGCAACTTGATAAAGAGTAAAAAATCCTACCCTTCTGTCAGGCAAGTGAAAGGCAAGTACAAATGTATTATATATTACACTCGTATGACACAAAGGCTTTTCTAAGATTAATATTATCTTAGCATTAAGAACATAAAGATACTAATGTTTACTAAGTAGGATTTAGCACACAAGAAACAAAATCCTTTGTGCTTAATTTCTTGAACATGTATTAACAAAGTCCAAGACCGCCTCCGGGAATTTCCCAAAGCAGAAAAGAATCCATCCCTTATCCAGATGCGGGCAAGCCAGCAAGCTCAAACTTCGATTTCTCAAGTTTTATCATTGTTGATCATGTTGTTGCCAAAGAACAACTTTCACATTTTTCTTTGTTTAAAGATTAGACTAACAATAATCTCAAAGATCGCTGGACTAATTGCACCATCATCCAAAAAGCAGTAAAAGCACAAGCTTAGGGGATCTAAAAGATTTGTCCCAAACTCTCCTTTTTCTTCCCTTATTGCAAATAATGTTATAATTTTCACCCTTCCTCATGCTAGTTCAGTATAATATGTCCGGATTAAACCTTACAAGCTAAATAATCCTATTAATTTTTAGTAATATTAATTTTTGACTCTTGCATTGCTGCCATTTTCTACCTGAGGCACCATCACACAACGTGCTTCGGCAAATCTGCATCATTGTCAGGCTTTTTCAGACCCCTGCTCCGATGTTACCTTTTATAGATTTAACCTTACGGAAAGTCTGTCAAGCTGAAAGCCAAGATACTCAGTTGCGTGAGGGCAGTTATCACACTTTTAAGGCATTTGAGTTCAAACTCAAACCTGTTTTACAGTTGTGCCCTGTGGGATGCATTAAAGAGTCACAGTACATGGATATCCAGTCTTTTTTTATTATCTGAAGATCTTAAAACCTGTGTCACTGTCCTAATAATTTAAAGATGTTTAAATATTAAAATGAATACTTGATGGCAAATTCAAAAGGATAAATTCTACATTTAAAGCTTTACGATCAATCTTAATAGCTTCTGATTTAACTCCTTTGGGAGTTACCCACCCTACTTACCAAATTCTCAGTCTTACAAAAATGATATTTCTAAATTACTCAAGTCCTCCACTTACACTTCATATGTTGGTAGTATCACTGTCAGAATTTACCCTGCCTTCAGTCAGGGGCACATATGCAGGGAGAGCTGTTAAACTGAATCACAAACTCTTAACCAGTAATCATCACTTGAATCGACTACCTCGGCTGACAGGAAAAACAAAACAGTACTGAATTTATGGTTTTAGAATTTCCCTCTTCTGCAGGCAGCCAAAACGATCTAACACATTTATGCACGTCAACTTTAGCAGCAGACGTCAAGCAAGTTAAGTTGTTTGTCTATTTTTTCCCCCTTTCATGCTTAAAACCTTCCAAATGGAATCCCAGAACATTTCCTGGCTAGAAGCTATGTATGAAGCTGTGTTTTCAAGAGGGGAAAAAAAATAATAATATATCTTTGGGCTAATCCAGCAGGCAAGAAGAAAATGTCGTTCCTCAAAGCAAATGCAAGGCATGGGATGATGAATGGGTTTTCTGAGGTTCAGAGTCCCAGAGAATGGAAAGAAAACATTGCATATCCATCTTTTCCATATGAGGGACTGGGCTTTATTTTATAATGCCACAGCGTAGATAAAACATATGATGCCTTCCTCTACAAATGGCGGGCCTTGGCAGAGATTCTGCAAAATAGAAGTGATTTAGTTTCCACAGCTGTCCCTCCTTCCTCAAACTTCACCTTGAAATTTTTGGGATGCACATTGCACTGTGTCCAAATTCGCTCTTCTCCATAGGATCCCCCAGTAACAAGTTGAATATACTGAAATTATAACTCCAGCAATTCTCACATTCAGCAACTTCAAAACTATTTAGATTTAATTGATTTGTGTTACAGACAGACCTTTCATCGCAAGAGTAAAAAGGTTCCTTCCCAGTTCACCAGGTCTATAAACTAGTAGTAAGGCATTACTACTTCTCATAGCGTGCAGGAGAGCTGCACTGTGTAAAACACCAACAGTTCACTCATTTGAACTAACATCATACATTTTCCAGCAAAAAGCAATGCAAAAGCACGCTGAAGATGTATTCACTGCAAAAATCTTGCCACAGGGAAAAAACCCCGACTACCAAAAAAGCAAAATATGTACTTACATATGCATATGTTAACAGAAAGAGCTTAAAATCCTTTCCTCCGGAATTCAAAATGAACCAGGACGTGCAGTCACACTGCCTTTTGTTTTCTTTTTCCAGCACTATGAAATGAAGCCTGCCACGCATGCCATTGAACTCTACCTGGTTACTGGGGAAATGACATTTCAAACACAATACTTGAACCGCATTCTCTCCCTCATCTCCCAGGGTTCAGAAGCACATACTGGAAAAAACCCTAATTGCAAACCACAAGCCTAGAATAAACCCATCTATGAGGCCAGGACAGAACAGGGGCACGCACCTTTCCCTGAATAACAGGCAGATACAGTTAAATCAACATACAAAAAGACAAAACAAAACTACATCCAGAAACAACAAACAGCCTCTCCTGCAGCAGTAACAGGCAAGGCACTACTTCCAAACACTTATTTTGGTGTAAATACTGAGCAACTCTTTAAAGATAGGTTTATACATAGACAAGCACTTCTTTCAAACAGGAGACTGTATTACCTGCCTTTGCCTCTATACTGTTGATGTCTTTTCCTTTCCTTACTTCCTTTTCGTGAAGCCTTAGGCCCAAGGAAAGGCCTACTCTTTTCCAGAACTGAAAATAACCCCTGAACATCTGACAGCTTGCATTAGCTCAGCACTCCAAGGTTTGCCACAAAAGTCAGGCAACATTCACCCTTAGAGACTCTGCCAAGAAAATTCCTAACATTTCCCCCCCCTAATATAAGGATTTTCCCATTAGAATACTTTTATTCTTAGGAACAATTACTTGTAACGCTGCCTGTCCTTCTGCAGGGCTTTATAGCTGTCATAGTATGGGGACACTTGGGGTTGAGGGTTTTTTGGGGTTTGGATTTTTTTTTGTTTAAGGTTATTTTTGTGCTAACAGAAATCTAACTTGTCACTCTGCTTACACGAACAAGCGGCAACATCGTAAGACAACCAACCTTTTTGCTGGACTAGGACTAACTCCTACTTTTGAGAACAATGGAATGGAAACACCTGCAGCTGAGGTACTTTCTGAGCCAGACACGTCTTTTGTACTTGCTCTCAGTGGATTTCTTCCTTTCAAATTTTTAATTCACTTCTTGAATTCTTGCAATCTTTCATCATGGCCTACCACAGCATTCGGAACAGCTTGTGGTAGATGGTGCTACAGCTTGACTATGCTGCGTGGTAGCCCAGAACTGCTCTGAACGTTTAAGATGCGGGCACACCACTGCACAATGATGTCTTATGACTTGGTCCTTCATCTTTCCCCTAGTGATACCTGCCACCTGGTTTGCTGTGCACCACTTAGCCCTACTGAGCCACGAGCTCCTACCTTCCCAGAGTTACCCACGGGAAGATGACTCTGGAGCAACAAGTAAGGGACAAGGGCCAGGTCAGAGCCTAGCGTGGTAGAACTGTAATTTTCTCCTGTTTCTCATTCCCACGTGCGCACTCGCGTTTCTCCACATGGAACTTCATTTACAATCTTGTGGCTTAGTTAAGCAGGATGGTAAAAGTAGTTGCACAACTCTTTGGAGCTGGCTCTTGACTACCCTGAATAAATTAGTACTTTATTACCTCACTGTTCACCTGCTCTTGCAAATCATTTATACAGCCAACACAACAGGGAGCAGAAATCTCATCTTATTTTTCCAATACGAATTACAAGGTCTCCAGCTTTCCACAGCTGATACTGCCTATTCCAAAGTGTATTTATACTTGGAAGTTACTGTTTAATTTGACATTTAGGGCTGTGGAACACAGTGCTTTTCTGCAGGGGAAAAAAACCCCACTGTCTTAGTCATACTCTTCATTTTTGGCAACCTCTCTCAGAAACACTTTGTCTCATCACGGAGATCATTATCCTGAGGTGATGCAGCCTGTGTGCAGGAATGAGCTATGTGCCATTATGTCTCTTGCAGTAACAGACCTGATTCCAGTTTCACACTGTTACAACACATTACACTTCGTCCTTTTTTTATTGCTCTCGACTCCATTAAGAATGACAGTTTGATCTATTAGCAGGGACTTGGCTCAAAGGGAATGCAAAATAAGGGACTCCAACTTCAGGATAAGTACTGAGCCATTCTACTTCGAAAAATACACTAAGATTGTTTAAATGTCATTTCAGCACAAGAAAAAGCTTTTTCCGTGCTTACAATACATATTCTGGCTTTTGCCAACAGATCTTCCACCGCATTTTCATAAAATTTCAAGTCTACTAGCTACTGTGGTCTCACTGCAAGATCCATCTGGTGTGCCTCCTACCCCAATGACCTCTAAAGCACGGGGATTTGTTTTGAAGAGTTAACAAAACCCAGGTTGGCAGAGCTGGTGAGACTTCACACCTTTAAGCAAGGTAGTGAGTAAGAGGAGAGAGGAAAAGCAGTGAAGCCAGTTGGGTGCTTACACTTGAAAAGAAATCTAAATTAGCAGCTAATGCCAAACATGGAGATGGTGGAGGGTTTGCAACTGAGTTACTGAAAATTAATAAAAGAGGAATTTCTCATAAACTTGAAGTACATGGCTGAAGCTTAGATTAATGTCTAAGGCCTCACAGATGGAAGATGAAATCAACAGCCACAAAAATCAGGAACGAAACTTACAGTCAGCATATCTTGGTTTCATGCAATACACAGTTACAGTAAAAGATAACAATGGATTTATTTCTCCGTTCCCAGTTTCAGCAGCTGATAGGTTTTTTTCATGGAATAAAGAGCAGGTACAAACAAAAATATGGGTCTAGTTACCAAAATACTATGTGAAATTACAATCTGCATAGCAGTAAGTGTTCTTCCTGAAGCACAAGAGCTAGAGGTGCATATTACACGCTGGAGGAACTAAACCAGAAGAAAAGGAGGTTTCAGATCAACTGAGAAAAGGCAAATTTTGGGGATGTAAGTAAATACTTTTCTAAGTGTCTGTGTAAGTCTGAATGCTAGGATTATGAAGTTTACAGAGAGAGAGGAGTGGTGCCATACCCCCGTGTGCCCCTTTTCTTTTTGCCCAATTGCTCTTTCTGTTCAGACTCCTACTCACGAGCGTTTCAGGGACCTGCATGAAACATTTGGCTGCCAAAATGCTTATTTTAATGACTTTTTCAACCCATTAAAACACGTTCATCGCTGTATCCTTAATAATCTCTTCACACGCCACACTTTTTACAGTCTTTCAATGTTAGCACCTCCTCCTAGGTAGTATGCTTTCAGCACGTCAAGTACGGGGAGGAGGGGAGAAGAAAATTATCTGTGAAATTCAGGCACGTGACACGAAGGACAAGAGGAGCACTGGGCATCTGGTCCTGGACTTGTTGGAGGTGCAGGCGCCCTAGTGATGCCCTGGTGATGCTTGCACGGGGGCCGTGACAGCCCCAACGACACCAATCTGTCACTTCAGTCCGGCGGCGAGGGGAAGATCGGCGAAGGCAAACGGCAGTGGAGGATGCAAAGGAGGTCACACGGGAAGGAGGACAAAACGAGAAGAGGCGGCAGCCTGTGCTCCACAGTCTCCTGTCACACCACATCAAGCAGCTGCAGAAGAGCCAGCACAACAGCACGAACTGATAAACGGGACTAAACGGCTTCACCTAAAGCAAAAAACTATCCTATAATCATTTTTCATCTTCAGTCTTTTTACCATTCTCATCAATCCTGCGCTGTTTTCCGTTTACACGTTTAGATTCCCACAACTGGGAGACGTGCCGAAGCGAAGGGCTGTGTCCGGTCAGGTTTCCAGCACCTTCAAGGATGGAGACTCTGCATCCTCTCTGGGCAACCTGTGCCAGTGCTTGACAACCCTCACAGCAAAATTATTTCTTCCTATGTTTAAACCAAACTCTCTGCACTTCAGTTTCTGCCCACTGCCTCCTCCTGTTGGTGAGCACCACCGAGAAGAGCCTGGCTCTCTTGTTGTTATTGCCCCCCATGACCTAAGCCTTCTCTTCTCTGGGCTGAACAGCCCCAGCTCTCTCAGCCTTAAGATGCTCCATGACATGAGAGATGCTCCAGCCCCTTAATCACCTTTGTGGCCCTTTGCTGGACTCTCTCCAGTATGTCCACGTCTCTCTTGTACTGGGGAGCCCAGAACTGGACACAGCACTCCAGGGGTGGCCTTCACCAGTGCTGTGTAGATCCTGTAACCCAGTACTACCTCCTGACGCCAAGAAATCCCAACACGTCCTGAGATGCGGGTGGAAAAGCATCAGTGTCTCATACCACATACAAAGACATCATTTTATATTTAATAACGAGCACCCTCCTGGGTTTCTATAGATTGTCCTACAGCACAGAGTTATCTGATACACTACTAACTTGTAGTAATTCAATATTACTCTAACAGAGCGATGATATCACGAACTAAGCTTTTCAACTTGAAAGTTAGTAAAATTGGTCAAGAAGTGACAAAACCCATGAAAAACTGAGTTATAAACATGGATTTAAATTTGAGTTAGCTAAGCGCTGGCTAAGGAGAGCATCCATTTGCTCTCTGACCCACCTGACTTCTCAACTCATATTCTGACACCTAGAAATACTGATTTTCTGACATTGAGAACTGCTTGCCAAAGGAAACCTGGCAATGAGGCACATTTATACTTTCTCAGTAAAAAGAACAGCTACAAGAAGGAAGTCGAATGCTCAAACCAGTTCCTTCCTTACCCAGTACATGGAACTCAACAGCATTGAAACAGCTAAAATTCAGAGGCAGAGGGAAAGCGTATCACAAAGGACATGAAAAAATGGGAGGCCAGGGCAGGTTAAAAAGCAGCTCTCAGGGGAGATTTCAGTCGTGATCACACAACTGACAGCAGTACCATGGTGCAGACGTAAACAGCAGCTGAATAGGTACTCACACTTCAGGAATGCTTGGTCTGTAATCTCTACTGTTTGGCACTGATGTAATGTCACCTGCTTTGTGACCAGCCTGTGTTCCACTATCCTTTAATAACAAAGCAGAACCAGCAGCTGAAACCTAGAGGGGTAGGTACCGAATTTTCTTCTGACTCATGCATCATTAAAAGAGCTCTTTAAATTTAATTGCAGAACCTCTATGAAATGGGAATAAAGTATGTATTAAAAATACATCTTATATGTGTATTTTTTCATGTTCATGCTCTAGGCTATGACTGAAAAGCTGGCAATTACCAGCTGAGAAAAAAGCAAAGAAACAAACAAAAAAAATCTTATTTTTGTCTGCACACTGAGCAAGTTTGTTGTGGAGAGTCTCTTAAAAGAAAACATAACTCAGTCATGATCAATCATGTTTTTAAAGGCATCTGTTGATGTACTATTGCAAACAAAGTTCTCTGACGTTAGGAAAAAAAAGAAAGATAAGATCTCACCTCTCAGCACCAAAAATTCTCTTTTGTCAGAAAACAAAAATATTGTTTAAAAATCACTAAGGGGTAAACAAATAAATAGAATCAGTTTCCCACTTGTCATTTTCACTCAGCACATTGTTAAAAAATTAAATAACACACACACACTAACCTAACAATAAACCTAGAGCTGCTTTGTCCTTACTATATATTAGACCAAAGGAAACAATCTTAAAAGAAGCAGGAAAAGCAATACCAACGCTCATTGAAAAAAAATAACAAAAACAACAATAACAAAAACCCCAAACACTAAACCACAACAACCACCACCAAAAAATCCCCTAATCTGTCAGAAACTGGAACAAAACATATTGAAAGAGATTATCAACCTCACCTATAGTTCAACTACACAAAAGCCGTACACAGGCCTGATCCTATCAGAAACCAACTGGGATTCACTATTGTTTCACTGGGATTTAAAAAACATAGGGCTACCTACCACTTCAATAAACCTCACCAAAAAGCAGTCCTTGGCTTGTGCAACTCTCAGTTATGACTATGTTGTTATTTTTCCAATAAATAACTCCCAACAAAAAGAAACATCAACCAAAATTGGTTAGATCTTACTGCACCCTCATTCCAAGAGGACAAAAAACCCAGTGTAGTAGCAACAGTCACACTAGACAGGGCACACTCAGCAGGTTGATCAGCTGGCTATCAGTACCTAAGATACATTCTTATCTCTAGCATATGATGGAGAGGGAGAAATCAATTTGTAAGTTTCCCTAGAAACACGATAAACTGCCTTCACTCTTGTGAAAAGAAAAAAGTTCTGATTTAAATATACCTACAGAAGAATGGAGAGGGGGGAGCATTATTCTTAAAATGTCTATGTTTCTAAATTAAGAAACCCACAAGCATGTTCTTGGAAATTAAAATTAGCTAATGGCAGGTTTCAGGTGCGATGCTGCTGCCTCCAGAATACGAAGGCCAGTCAGCATTCCTCATTCTCTTCTTTAACATAGCTTTGCGATCAATTACAGCAAGAACAAAAAGAGGTATCAAGACCATTCC
>JAHREE010000245.1:26310700-26349180 GCA_033628505.1 Tringa tobata
AGACATTAATACCAGACCCCAGAAAGCATGCAGAATAACAGCCCTGCTGTGGAGAAACCAGTACCAGATCTCGACCATCAGATGGGAGCAGCAGTTGTGACGCGTCCCTGAATGCAGACGGCTTAGCACATCTTCCTTTGCAAGCAACAGGTTCAAGTATTTCAACAGGAAAGAGTGGACAGCCAGTGTAACCCGTACGGTGTGCTCTTCAGACGTTACTAACACAAAACAATGCAGAAAATCCATACATCAAAGACCCAACAATGACTGTCGCTAGAAACAAGTGTTTAAGTCAAGATGAACCAGCGATGGTATAGAGGAGATACCCTCATCCCAAAAATGCTCAGCAGTGGGGTTTCGTGGGGTTTTTTTGGAAGTTGATTATTGAAATGCGAGAGTCGGGATAATTTTTCCTTAACTTTCATTAGCTCTTGGAGCAACTACTAGGCTTAATCGGGGTTAAAAACAGCGCTGCTATCAAAATAAGGTCAAACGGGGAAGTTTAGCAGCAATACCACCAGTCACATCATGTTACACTGCCCAAGTTGAAAGACTGAATAATCCATCCGAAAGTTTTAACATCAAGAGTAGCAATTACTCCACTGAACTTCATCCCCAATAAAATGGTTTCTAGAGACAAGAACACAATCAGCACTTACTTCATTTGAGATGTAATTTCATAGAGAAAAAGCTCGACTGCCGAGTCCCGAACTGAAGAGCCTTTGAGTTTTGAAGTAAAACAGAGCTTTAACACTCTTCCTTCTCTTCCACCCTAACACAAGGGCAGGTGAGAGAAGAGGACTACGTGAAAAACGTCAAATTCTGCTTACTGGAGTACATAAAGGTTGCAGCAGCTCTCTGCAAGTCACACAGGGCCAGTCTGCTGTCTCCAAGGACACACTTCCAGGCAGCCTCACGTTCTGGCAGCTCTTTGAACCCACGTGGCTGGGGAGCATGCCCCAACACCATTGGTCCCAAGGTAGGATAAACAGCTCTGGAGAGACACTCCGCTTATCAATGGACCCGGCCAATTCCAAGCAGACAGCAGAAAAGCCAAACTCCACTTACACCTGCAGACTTTCAAAGACACGAGCAGAAAAGACTCGCTTTTAGGACTTGGCCGCCATCCAGATATTCAAAAGGTGGGAAGAGTTTAAAGCGGCCTTCTTTAAACTTCTCTAAAGTAAGCCATTCTTACTTTCACTCTGCATAGCTTAGAAAACAAAACCGAGGATTTAGCCCTGTCTTAAAAAGAAGCAGTTTTTAGAGATCAGGTGCCAGTGCTGACACTTTACTGGATGCAGAAAAGCCTGATCTAGGTAAAGGCACCTGCCTTCAGGCTCCAGTTCTGAGAGTTTTTAAACAACTCTCTATAAATCATCAAGAAAAAGAAAAAAAAAAATCAAAAACCAAACACATTCTTCTGAAATAGCACTGCTAGCTTACATACTTATTGGCAACTTTACCACTGACATCTGGAGAAAGCTAAGCACACACTTTATTCCTCTTTTCCTCAAAGTATTTGTAGGAAGCATGGTACATGAACATTCAGCTCCTACTTGTGATGTTAAAATGCACGTTAACCTTTTACAGTTTGAAGCAATAACAAATTAATTCTATATATTAAAGTATGCAACATAATAGTAGTTAGCTATTGATATCATCAGTACTTGGAATGCTTTCTCCCATTTTTTCCAAAATGCTTCAGAGCCAGATGCTATTAAAAAGTGTAAAGCATAAAAGAAGGCAGCTCATCTTCCTGTAGCCTTGCAGTGACTTTTATTGACTATAATCTGGCTTGAAATTAAAGTGCTGAATAATAATAAAAACCATCCATTTTAGTTTCAGACCACAACCACGCTGTTAAGTGTCTTTTTCTTTTAAATACACATTCATCTTTTACTTCACATCATCTCCACTCAGTGTTTTGAATACAAACAGCTTGTTTCTGAAAACGCTCTGATTTGCCTCTATTACCTTCCTAAAAAAACGTGATAGCCACTGTTACAGCCTTAAATTGCTGTGCCTCCCAGTGCAGAGCCCTGTCACCTTTCCACCTCTCGGGGCGGCTCTCAGAGCTTAAAAAATTACAATTCTGCCTAATTCCAACCCTGGACTCAACACCTGCAAGTTCAACTCCAGCATTCTGGATCGCGCTGTCCTCCAGCGGAGCATCTGGGAAGACACAGCAGAAGATAGAGAGGGAGTGAGAGCAGTCAACGCTGATATTATACAGTCTCTCTTCTTTCTCCTAACGCTTCAGAAATGACCTTGGTTGGTTGGTTGTTTTTTTTTTTTTAAACATGAAAGATAAGCATGTTTGCAGAAGACTGACCTATAGTTTAGATGGGTAAGAAATACTCAGTGGTGATTTCATTCTGCAGCCCGGTTATGCTCAGTGACTGAGCCCAGTCTCAAAATTATTGTGTTCTTAGTATACACTGATTACAGATGTGTCGAAGAGCTAGACCAAGCTCTTATCCCACTCACATCAACAGGACCGTGCTGCCAGGTTCATACTACCGTGTATCAACTAGGCAGAAGAAACTAAATGCATTTTGTACACTCCAAAAAAATCACCTCTCCCAAGACAAAGATGAATCCCACACACGTATGTATTTAAATAATGCACCCCTTCAAGCCGGACGTGGGTGCACCTCGTCAAGAGGCAGCTTAATTTCCCTCCTCATTGCAAACCTGCAAGTCGTAGAAGCCAGGTGGAAGCACCAGCAGAACCGGCACCTCCTGTGGCTTGGGAAGCCCTGTCGGTGGGGTTTGCCCCCCAGCCCGTCCCCCTCCCCACAGCCCCAGGGTGCCTGGCTCTCCGTGCTGTTATGGCAGACAGCACTGGGTGGCACTGTTAGACAACGTTCACGTCCTCGTCAAGGTAAGCAATATCCTCTTCACCCCCCCCAACACACACACACACCCCAATTTTTCACTGCTGGTGGTTGAGCTGTGTGGGCTTTTCAAGGATGCTGCTGCTGTTCTCTGGCATCCCCTTTCCCCCAGCAACGCACTCCGAAACTGAGCTCGCTCCCCAGGGAAATAAAAATCTGGCGCCTCGCAAAAAAAATTCCAGAAAGTATTTTTTCATTGAATACTGTAGGTGTACAGCTCTGTATTCACAAATCCTCAAATATGAGATAGTTGTACTAAAACTTCAACATCATTCCCTGTAGTTCTCGTACAGGCTTAGGACAAGCTTCATTGGCAGTATCTCAGAAGGGCCACAGGCGTTAGCACCGTTACAGAGCTGCTCCCAACCTTGCCCTGTCTGCACTCAAAAGTCCAGCTTCGCCCAACTAGAGAGAAAAATACTTGATAAGTACTCCTCTGCTCTTCAAGAGACTGTCAGCTGCTAGGTATTGAATTTGACAAGACACTAAAACCACAACAGAACTCATCATAGAATAATAACAACAACCTTCTTAAAGAGAATAAGCTTAGTTATGACTAGAATACTATTCTTTACTTTTTTTTGTTATTCTTTATTAGAATAATATTCTTCACAGATCAGTTTATGCTCAGTCACATGCTCAAAACTGCAGCAAGATGCTTACTGAAAGGTGGGAAGGCTACTCCTGACGGCCCAAAATGTGTGGGCTAATAATTACCAGAAATTTCATGAAGGTTCTTCACCTTCCAGCACAAATTGCAAGGTTGATGTAATATTACAGGATGTGGAAAATTGGAAGCCAACGCCTTGACGATGACTACAGGACTTCAAATATAGCTATTACTCGACTAAAAGCAGGCTTAACTCACATATACACACACAAAAAAAATTCCAACTCTGCAAAGATACAGTAGCTAACTCCTGACCCTCAGGTCATTTCAATATAGCAGATGGGACAGTAACAGACTAATCATAGAATAGTCTGGGTTGGAAGGGACCTCTAAGCGTCATCTAGTCCAACCCCCGCCCCCCACAACAAGCAGGGACACCTTCAGCTAGGTAAGGTTATTCAGCTCCATCCAACCTGACCTGGAATGCCCCAACCCAGGTGCTCTTAGCCTTGTTGAACCTCATGAGGTTCACGCAGGCTCACCTATCAAGCCTCTCCAGGTCCCTCTGCATGGCATCCTGCCCCTCAGGCCTGTCAACCACACCACTCAACTTGGTGTCCTCTGCAAAGTTGCTAAGGGTGCACTTGATCCCACTGTCTATGTTGTTGAAGATACTGAACAGTATCAGTCCCAGAACAGTCCTCCATGGGACGCTTGTCACTGATCTCCATCTGGACATTTAGCCATTGACCACTACCCTCTGGATACAACCATCCAACCAATTCCTCATCCCCTGAACAGTCCACCCATCAAACCCATCTCTCTCCAATTTAGTGAGAAGGATGTTGTGGGAGACTGTGTCAAAGGCCTTGCAATAGTCCAGACAGACAACACCTGTAGCTTTTCCCTTTTCCACTGACGTAGGGATCTACCATTTGAACAGCCAGTAATTAATATGGCCTATCAGGACTGAATTCAGAGGAGTCCAGACCAGCAGCCTGCATCTGGACACCAACATGAGCTTCTTTACACAAACAATGTCTTCGTTAACTCAAGCAACAATGAATAGCTGTCTTTAATGGGCGTTGAAAGCATTTAGCCCTCCTTCTTTCCTTTTCCAACTGACAAACGTGCCGCTCTTCTGCCTTATGTTAATATTGTTTTCAAGTTGCTCTAACCCACAAAATTTCCACTCAACAAAATTGCCATCAAGCACAAAAGGGCCCCTAGGAGAATTTGTCAAAGCAAATATTTCAGATCTATTTGCATATATGCATTGGGGTCTTATTTCAAAAACAGAGAGATGCAGAGGGAGACAGCTTTGTTGAAAGCAATGTTAACTGGTTCCCACATATTCCCAAGGCTCAGCTAGGGAACACTGGCCTTCGTACTGCTAAAAGTGGTGCTTTGGGCAGTTGCAGCTGTCTCTTCTCTCTTTGCTTATTTACCTCTTCTCGCAGAAATAGGATGAAAGCTTAACTACAAAAATTCTAAGAAGCTGCACTGTACGTGGCCATTATTCCCTTTATTTTAAGGTTCATAAAAACATCAGTTCTTCACAGAGAAAAATGACTGAGCTACACGGTATGACTAATGGCCCCGGCTGAAGAAAGCACTCCAACGTGCACTCAGCCTCAAGCACACACTCACGGCCCAGTGATATGAAGAGGAACTAATTGTTTTCCTTCCTCAGGATGGCTGCCAGAGAGAGTGCAAGGCAAGAAACACATTTCCAGTTTCACTTAAGCTAAATGACTGGCACACAAGTGGCAGTAACGAAACTCCTACTGATGTGTGTACTTGGTCCTTCTCTCTCAGTGCAATTCCAAAAACAAGTAAATTAGGACCCCAGAGTGATTGGTCTCTGCTAACATTCGATGGGAATTAATATGTTCTTTGAAGCAATTAGCAAGGTAAGAGAGGAGAGTTAATCACAACTGGTAGCACAAGAGTCTGAACACGCACTTCACCTTAAGCAACATACTCTTATTTTGAAGAGCTTTAAAAGGGATGAAGCAAACCGAGTTTTTTTTATTCTGGCATTTAAAAGAAATACACATCTTTTAATGGACATGCAAGTCACCATATTAAGTGGTATCACAGTAAGCTTTCCTTCCTTCTACCACCTCTCAGACACCAGACACCTTCCTTTTACACGAGCTTAAACCATGCAGGCGTTTTGCAAACCGTGCCCCTTTTATCTCTGCCCCCTTGGGTACCAGCCTTTATTAAAAGCACCAAACTGTTGCCAGCCTGCTGATTTAAACACTGCCACTAATTACAGGCAGGAGACAGAAGATTTCTTGTAGGGCAGACGGCCGGGGCAGGGTCCCCGTGGGGTAGGGGAGCAGGGCAGCCACACGTCCACATCCCTTGCGGGCACCAGGGCTGGCCACGGTTCTTCAGCTGGGCTTGGTCAAGTAGGTCAGCTGTCACCTGCGACAGGGTTAACAGGCTCTGCTGTGAAGAGCTCGATCAGCAGTATCTCAGGATCAGTTTTCGACAGCTGAGGCTGAAACCTTTTTGCCTTCAGGAAACCCCAGTATATTTTTCGGTCAAGAAACGGGCTTTCTTCCCCCCTTGATCTCGGGTAAGGGCTCCTCCTGCTCCTGTCTTTCCCTACAGCTCCTGCGTTGACCATCTCTTTCCCTACACACCTTTACCTGCCTGTGTTGGAGACTTGCACAAGAATCAAAATGCAAGAAACAGTCATTTAAAGTAGTCAAACCCCCTGTATTTTCAAATTTGCGAACACATCCCGATTACAGACATTTATTTTTTTTTTTGCCTAGCTAAGCAGATCACTTCATGCCTCAAAATGGAACCAAACTTGGGAGGGAAGCAGGGAGTCATACTTGCCATTTTAAATAACTTCCTAAATGCCTCCATTTGATACATATCTATAACTCTTCTGGTCCTGCCGGCAACCATAAATGTCATAACATCAGTCATATCAATGAACAGGTTCTTTTTAAAAAGCACCTCTTCCAAACTACTTCTTAGATGAACGTTCCCCAAACGTACAGGTCACTGTAGGCGTATTATTTTTTAAAAGGGTCTTGTATCCTCTGCATTTTAGCTACAGCTTTATCCCTAACCCGATACCCGATTCACCACGACTACAGTCTCCAGAGCAAGCACTGCCTCAAACTTGAGCTTGCTGGACCACTTGGAGGGACAACCGAGGGGAAGGCGGGTTGGTGTTCAAACGTTCTGGCGCTCGGGCAAGTGAAGTGAGGATACGGTCGCTCAAGTTTCAACAGCTCATCAGCTGCTGTTCCAGCCATCCTGCCACCCTGCAAATCAAAAGCCATCCCCCGGGGAGCCCAAGCGCTGCTTTTGCTAGGTGGTCACTCACTCTCCCCTTAAGATCTCTTACCCGGGCTCAGGGCTGCAGCCAAGGCAAGCCTCCAACGCAGAAAGCTGGATCCCATGCCACTCAGGGCTTTTAGAATTATTCTTCTTAAAAGGGGGGAAAAAAAATAATAAAATTCTCATCTGCAAGATGGGGCAAGGTTTATCCTCCTTCCTCAGGTACTTGCACTTTCCCAGATGACAAGGTCCACACATGCTTCTTGTCAACAAATATTTTATTGCGTACCACTAATAGCAGAAAGGGTCAATTGCCCTTTTTCTTCCTCATATAAAAAAATATAGGTGGCAAATAAGCTACCAATGTGCCTCATATACATTCACTTCTCCTGATGACACTATCTAATCACCGGATATGTAAAAGGAGGGACAAAAAGACAATAAAACATGTACTCCACCTTTAGCCCTACCTCCCATTGAAGGCACATTTATCGTCAGAACGGAGCTTCTCAACTCCATCTAATTCATGTTCCACCACTTGGAAGACAAGGAAATTAAAATCTCTTCTTTCCTCTGTTTGCTTCCAAAAGCTTTTAAGTTCCACTTGAAAAGAAATACAAAGGAGTCTTTGGGGCAGAAAAGAGTGGGTGGACAGTTTAAAAATTCAAGATCAAGCCTGCAACTGGAGTTTTGAGCCATTATTTCTTCAGGCGGTAAGAAGCGGGGAAGATATTACGTCTTTTGCACGTATCCTCTATAAAAGGCATTTTGCAAGCTCTCTTATCTCATCTGTAGTAAAGGGTTTTTCCCTCCTCGCCATGCCAGCAGGAGACTGCTGTGCAGACAAGATGATGTCACCTCCAGGAATCCCCCCCAAGCCCTGCCAGCTGAGTCCTCCCAGTAACAGAGATACTGGCTATAAATAGTTATCTGGGAGAAAACAAGGACAGTTAAGGAATTCTGAGGAAAACAGCAAATGGAGAAGACTTTAAAAAAAAAAAAATTTAAACGATAGTGTTTCTTCATCTACAGACATCAATAATAAAGATTCTTAGGAAGAGGAGAGACATGTTGTGAGAACACCTCTGCCTCACAGTGACTTTACAAACCCCATTATCCAAATTTGCCATTGTTCCTAAAATTATCTAAGAAGTGGAAAAGAACATGAACACACACAAGATCATACTCATATACATGTGCTTCTGTTCTAGAAATCTGCTGCTCAGAACAATCTCTGGGAACACAGACACTGCACGCTGAGGAGCATCACTCCCTGCTTCACGACCTCACAACACGGAAAGCTACAGACTGCAACAGACTCATTTTGGGGAGCTCTGCACTCTTTCCCCAGCACTGTATACATTTCAGATGCTAGCTCTGCGTGCCATAAAGAGTATTTTGAAAGTTCTGTAGAACTGTAAACGTGGGGAAATTTCTCTCAAAATATGAACAGTTTTAGTAATTCAGAAAGCCATGCTGCAGAGAATTATAAAGCCTGCACAGAACTACAGGTTAAAAAAAAACTCAAAAAACAAACTTCCTGTGCAATTTTTTTGATGACTAAAAAAAATTCTCATTAAGTACATGATGTCCAAAGCAGGACTGACAGTAAATGCCACTCACAAAGGAGTTCAGCAAACATCTACCAGGAGATGCCTCAGATTTGCCTGACCCTGGGATGCGCAAAGATGCACCAACTGAAAACACAAAGCATACTTCAAGTATTAAGTTTAAGCCACTGCATTAGAGTACGTGGCATATTTAAGTAGTATCTACATCCTGTAAAAGTAGCAGGTACTGCTGGTACATAAAATCCTATCAGATGATAAACAACAAATGCCTTTTACTTGTCAGGAAAAGCATTTGGTGTGTTTTGGGGAGTGGGGAGGAAGGGGGGAAACAGGGGGTGGGAATTTTCAGAAGTGCTGGTGTGCAGAAACCCAGGCTGAGCCGTGCCTAGGCTGGTAAGAGAACACTAGTCCCACTTGAGTGCCACAAGCCTATTTCAGATACATATAAAATATTTACAACACTCAAAGTTATTACTTTAGGTTTTCAGGGAAGTCAAGTCCCGTCTCCAACACCATTTGCTATTACACATGCCAAATCCCTTGATGAAATACTTGCTGTGCCTCATATAGTAAAAAGCAGAAAGCACCGCAGAGAAATAAGAGAACAGACTATCATAAACCGATTGTCTTAGCACAGAGAAGGCAAAACAACAAGCCAAATGAATTAATGAGTTCGCTTAAGAACACAGTGTCAGGGTAGTAAAAATATCCTCTTTAGTGCTGTAGTGAATAAAGGAAACAGCTGTCTAAATATTTGAGTTTTTCTGAAAAAACATTTCTATACTATGGTGAACAGCAAAGCTAGTATTTTCACACACTGAAGAAAAAAAAAAAAAGAACTGACCAAAAACAATGGGAACCCTAATGGCGATGTTAGCCAATTAACAAAGCTATTTTCACTTGAGGAAAACTGCACGAGAAACTTCTCTGTCAAGGAAGGAAATGAAATTAAAAGAGACTAGGCTCATGCAAGCTGCTAAATGGAGCTGGTTCGAGTGAACCCAGCCTCGCTGCTGACAAAGTGTAGTGAAATTGCTCACTGGGAGGCTTCTCTCACTTTATCATTTAATCTCCATCTCAAAAACTGCCACAAAGCAGATCTAGGGACTACCTGGGAAAACCTTTACACTACAAATTTTACTCTGAGCAATGAGATGGGCTTCCAGCACAATCCTTAAACCACCTGAAGAGGCAACTGCATTAAGCATTGCATCAGATCCACAACGGAGATACAGAAACTCCCAAGAGGAGAAACTGTAGGGATTAAGTTTCATGCCAGAAGCCACAAAGCCCAAATACCATCTGGGTGCAGTTGCCCAAAGAACAAGGTTTTCCAAATGAAACGCTCCCATCTCCCCAAGAAGCACCTGAATGAGGAATTCACAGCGGCAGCCTGGGAATTACACTGTGCTGAACTGTAATAATCATCGCCTGTAAATCACTCGGAACGTGTGTCACTTCTGTACGTGACATTTTAACTCGACTTCCCTGACACCGATATAAAAGGTCAGTGGCCTCATCACTGAAAGCCAATGTTTCAGTTTTGCATGCTTTCACTCGACCAAAATAAAATAACAGAGAAAGGCACAAACTTCACGTTTTTAGCACTTTGAACATCAGGCTCTTAGGAAGTGACAAACTTCCACGAATATCCGTGTTTCAATATTTCAGCCTCTGCAAGTTACGTACTCAGAGTTAAAAAGCCAATTTGTTCTCTGAATGAGTGTAACACTATCATTTTACTTTTATGCCCTCTCCTCCACCCTCAAGAATAAAATCACTTCACTGAAAGCTCAGACTAATATTCCCTCCTTAAACTTATAAAAATAAGCATTATTCTCATTTGCCGTAACACCTAAGTTAAAAGTGACTTCACTGAGCCAGAACTAGCGCTCCACATCTCCCATAAAAGCTGTTCTCTTCCTGTTCCCTGAAGTTAACTCTTGCATATAAAGGGAGGGATCAGACAAGACATTAATTTCAAAAATAGCAAGTATATTTTAAAAGGCAAAAAAGTCATTAGGATCTGTAATCAGGATTTATTTTTTTTCCCCCACGATGTTCAAGCATAACTAATTCTTTAATCTACTGCTTTGTTGTTTCAGGCCAGTGGGGGGTGGACAAAAAGGAAAGAAAAAAAATAAATCACCTCTTACTCATCAGTGCGAGCAGGTCCTACTACAAGTCACAGCAAAATGCAAGTAAACAATTTATCCGAGCCCAGTGCTCCTGCAGCGGGATAGATCCGGGTAGGAAAATAAAAGCATTTTGACTCTAGCTGCCACCTAACCTCTGGCTGTTCCAAACACTCCGGTAACACAGTCCGGCTGGCTCGACATTAGAAATAGTCCTGCCAAATAGAGAGCACAGGAAAGGCTGTTGTAACTCGTACCGTGGCTACGGGGCTGCAGAACGTGCCTGTGGCTCAGGTCGGTCAGAGCCTCCCGAGCCACTTCCCAGGGCGTTAGCTCAGGCACAAGAACAATCAGAATTTAGCCCTTGTAGCACTTGTAGAGTCTCTGGTAGGCAAATGTAGCCGGCTGAGAAGCCAGCCCTGCGCTGACTCAGACCTGCACACTACAGCCCACTCTGGTTATTTCACCCACTTCTGAGCCTGCTGAAGGCTTCTTATGAATCCCAGACCTGTTTTAAAGTCGCAAGCTAATCCTCATATATTCATTTTCCTAACTTTGAAATGCACCTTTAGATAAAGCTGGAAAACATCAAGAAATAATCACTCGGTACTATTTAGAGAACATGAAAACTATCCAATTGAAGTATTCACACACAGGCACACAGAGGGAATCCAGAAGTACACGCTGTACTTCTCAGAAATAAAAAGGGAAGCAATAAAACTACCACTTGCTACGGAGCGTCAGTTCATTGCACAGTTGCATGCAGCTTTACCAAAGCTAGAAAGAGGGCACACAAATCCCAACAACCCGAAATGCCCAAGACTAAAGAATCTGGATAATCAGAAAGAAAGAAAGAAAGAAGCATAATTTTTTCCTCCAACACAGGATTGACCTCAATGAGTACAGAGCTAAGTATGCATCGCATTAGCTTATCAAACACAGTTCAGAGAGAGAGAAGTGAACATAATCTTTGTACACAAGAGCACAAGTAAATGTTAACAACATCTGAAAAGCAACATTACTAGTGTTAATACCAGGTAGATGAAAGATGCTGTCCTGAAAGAAGCCAGCGTACAGAGAAAAGAAACTGAATGAGACAGATATAAGGTTTCAGGCTCAATCAATTACAAACAGTCTTGAATTACACAGAGAGCTGATCATTTTAACAGTGAATGACAGAAAACCAGAACTCAAAAAAAACAGCCTCTGGCAATCATCTAACCTTGTTCTTGCCAACTTGTGCAGCGTAACTCACTGTTGAAACACTGCAGAAAACAAACGAGGCATGAGGACCCTTCCCCACTCCAAGCACCACCCCCAGACAAGACTTTTCAATGGGGAAAATTGCATATGGACTGGAAGAGCTGGGAAGCCCTGACTAACACCGGTCCCTGCCTCCAGGGCAAACTCTGGCATCTTCGGGCCATCTCTACCGCACGCAGCACCATTTCTCTGCAGGAGCATCCCAGGCAGCTACACGAACAGAACCAGACACCCCTGGCTACCTCAGCGCAGCCCTAAGGCTGGGCTGACAGGCTCTCCACGGGGTTAACTTGCTGCTCTCGCTGCTGCTTTCAGAGTCCAGCCAGGATCTCCTTTGCTAGGACCACCACAGCTAGGGGACTGAGGGTGGGTTTACATATCTCAGCCAGCATTTGTCTTTGCCGTCTTTGCAACGGTGTCAGTGTTTCATCTATCTCTTGTAAGTCCCTGGGGAATCTTTTTTCAGCCCTTAAAACACGTTTAGTACTGGGAAATTTCCATCCTGTGTAACCTAAAGCTCCACCGCTGCAAATTAAAATAATTTATTTTAGCCTTAGCAGAAATGAAACACAGAAGATCTCTATCTTTCTCACACCATCTTTTCGTATCATTGAAGATCTAGGCATTCCCCAGCCTTCCTGTTTTCTAGGCTAAAGAAAGCCAAAGCCTTCAGATTTTCCCCAAAGGCTGAGTTTTTCAAACCTCACTTCCCAGCCTTGTTGGTGCCTTTGAGACCCTATCCCCTTTAACCAGCACATCCTTCTTTAATAATAAGTCTAAAACAGAGGCTAAAAGCACAGTGCTAAACACAGAAGAGTAATTACCTCCTCTGCTATTTACTTGACATGTTTCATCACCTAAACAGCCCTAACGTGTGCTATGCACGCCACCCCTGACAAAATCAGTTTGGGATCCAGCGTGATTCCTGTGTCCTTCCTGGCCAGCACAGCCCGGCCCATTTATATTTGTGCATTTGGTTTCTCCCAAGTGTAACGCTTTACGGTTGCCTTTATTAAATTTCACCTCATCGATTTCAGACCATTTTTCCAATTCATCACCTGAAATTCTAAATCTCTCCTTCTAACTGTTTATAATCCCTTCCCGCTTTGTCTTCCAAAAACGCTCAAATTATCCTCTTCGACAGTAACAAATGGATGATGAATAATGAGAATATCGACTAGTAAACAACTTAAGCCAGCCTCCTCCAGGAATTAACTTAATAGTCTGACAGCAAACAAGCGAGCCTAGCTCAACGTTTCAGCCTAATTTCTCAGTGGACTGCAGCGTTGCCTGTCATCATCCAAGCAATGGAAAGAAATAATTTCTTCAGCATCTGCTTTGACCAAGCTCATCTCATCTCATCACTGTGATCGCTTCTTTCCTCACCAAGTTTGTTGATGGACTTTTAAATGCTAAGATTCAGGTTGGTGGGCAGAGTTTGAACAGGGCCTGGTTTTATATCCATATACCTATTTACCATCCTAAAAAACATTACCGGTGCGAAAAGCATATAAGTAAGCTTTTTAGTTCCTGCTACCTGAAAAAGAAGTCACTATTTCGGAAGGGAACTATAAGAGCTGCAGGCTCCTTGACAAGTTTTCAGATGTAAGACAGCTCTCCCAAAACCATGTGCTCCCCAAAATGGGGGGAAAGACAAAACCCACCCACCTTTCTCAAGTACATAAAAGACAGAGGTAAATAAAACTATGCTAAATGATCCATGTGCTTCAAACAAAGCAGGAACACATCTATGTAGATTAAATGACTGTTCATTTGACTGTGGAGCTATTTAATGTTTGCAAAGTTATACAAAAAAAACAACTTACTGTTTAAGTCCCAAAATAGCAACAACTCTTCAGCCTGAACAACGTGCAAGCTTTGTAAACAGAGATGAAAACAATTCTATTTCATTAAAGACCTACCTCTTCAATTGGTATTACCGACCCTTAGAGAAAAATCTATATAAACAAACTGCAGTTTAATCTATCAAAACTCTGTGGCGTGAGCAGTCTCCTGTAACATTATACAGACCGCTTCAGCAGGACAAGTGCCAGCCTTTTCAGGAGCCACACGTATCTTCCTCCTGCTCTCTTCTGCACATCAACGCTCAGCTCTTCTTTCCAATGCCCGTCATCGGTACCACTTCTTAATTCTGCAACCCCTAGACCTGTTCCTGTGTTTCGAACAAGAAGATTATGAATAATACACCTTCCCTTAACTCAAGGCATTACCTGGAAAACCCCTCACAACCTTCATTTCCTGCAGGGGAAAAATCTGGGCACCTCTTCTTCAATGAGAAGAGCCCATGAGGGAGGTCACACAGGTGCCTTCTGCAGCCCACCTGGGGGCCAGCACCCACAGCCAGGGCATGGCTGCACAGCACCCAGGCACCCTTGTCAAATGCCTCTCCCAAGCTTCCTTGTGTTGGAAAATACAACAGAAGAGAGTCTGGGAAAGGGAAAAAGATGCTAGGCATCACCTCTCATCCTGAGATGGAGCCATGGTGTAACTGGGATAGGTATGTGAGCCCAGGAAGCTGGCTTGATCCCACCGCTTTGGAGGAGTCCCGGGACAATCGATCTCCTCCTTCTTCTACCTCACTGCTAGAGCTTCTCTGTAGTTTGGAGACCACTCAAGAAAAATGCGTCAACAGAAAACATCAACTTACAAGTCACATCAGTCCTTTTGACAGCTTTTATACAGCGTAGCTATTTTGTAGTTTCAAGGAAAGCTCTGCAGCTTTTTTCCCATGTTTCATGCAAGAGTGACCAAGGGAGAATAGTAATATTTCTATTATATTCTAAAAGGAGGGAGACACTTATAAACGAAATGCTACTCCTTAGGGTAGCACTTAAAACCTTGTTCTTATTCATACAAAAAGAGAAATGTACATTTCCCACACTCCATTCATACACGTGTTTTCTTCTATAAACGAAATACCAAAAAGTACAAGGACTACCTACTACTAACTAAATAACCTAAAGGTCATCCATACTTCATTTCCCGTTAAGTGAAGTAAAATAAAGCAATATTTGATCATTTACAACATATTGCATCATAGTGAAAGCTTCATGAGCGCTCTCAGGATTTCTTCAAAATGCAGAACTAATAAGCACAGTTGTACAAGTTGGCAAACTTGCTTCAAAAGGATGTTTTAGGTCATGTGAATCTTGCCACTGCCAAGTTAAGTTAAACACAAAATAATGATAAAACAGGAAGCACACGAATACTGCCTTCCTTTTCAATGGTTTCTATTTCTTATCGCTATGCTGCTGTTTAACAAGGTTTGCAAGTCCACTTGCAAAAAAGAAAAAATATCTAAGAATAGCATGCTTCCGGTTGAAGTAATTTTTCTACTCTCAGTTTTTTGGAACCTTGTTTTAATTCTTAACAAGTAGCCATCTCAGCAATCACAAAAATTGCAAGAGCACTGCTGCTTCTTCTCGTCAACCACTAGTCAGAGTTGCATGAATTATTCAGTTTTTATTGAGCATGGAAAAGGCGAGAGCTGATATTTATGCAGACTGAAAAACAAAAGACTCATCCCAAAAGAAACGCAACCCCCACCTTTCGGATCAAGCCAAGTTTTTCATTCTTTACATGCTTCATGCCAAGGCTCCCTCAGGCTGTCACTATCGGAGCCTGATCTTGACACCCCAGTGGTGAAACGCACATCGTAAACATTTATCGAGCGGAAGGGTTTCACAAATCTGCAACTAATACTACCCAAAACTGCTCTGAGAGCAGGTCAGCATCCGCCTTAATCTGAGAGGCCAAAAGATAAAACGTTGAGCAGACCATGTAACTGCAAACACTCTCAAGAGCAGCAAGAGCTGTCTTCTGTGCTGCCAGCAGAGCCACACGCCATTGTCCCCATCCCGATCCCTCCCTGGGGGTTACAGCCTTCACCTTGATGCCTCCTGACTTAAATAACCGAAGGCAAAACACACCTACCTTACTGACACCACTGATGGCCAGGACGCTTATGTTACACTGCACCTGAGCACCAACCCTCCATCCCTTACTTCTGCTTCCATACCATAATTAAACCTGCAGAGCTGCAACTTGAGAAGACATGGGACCACCCAGCAAGAGCCTGATGGTCTAGTTTCGACTCTGTGACCTGGGCAAATATCTCCACATTTAAAAGAAAAACAAGCGAGGAAATCTACTGAGGCATCCTCCACACCCAGGTGTAGGAAAAGCCTCTGCCTAGTCTTCTGATCTCATGAGCCCGAAATAACATCTGGCCAGGCACCAACACACACCCCAGTCTCCAGAGAAGGGTGGGAGATGCCCGGGAGCAGCTCGGTCGTGTACGAGACCCAACGTGCCACCCCTGGAGGAGCTTCCCACCCTGACGCAGGGCTGGCTGGGAGCACCGGGGTGCAGAAGAAGGCGGCCACCATCCCACACCTGCCATGTATCCTCCAGCCTTCCAAGATCTTTGCCCTTCCCATGCTGCTCTGGAAGATTACAATATATTGTATAATCAGCTGATGCCACATTAGCCTGGGATAAACACGTTTGTTTCTGCTTTGCTGTTCGCACATCCCAATGGATCTTTAAATGATTAGATACAGAAATAAGTAAAGGAGTAAGACAGGCATTTGATCCACCAGACTCACATCATCTAAGCCTTAGCCATCAGCTCTCTCATCGTCTTTTTACGCAGTGTCAAAAAGACTCCGACATGTTACCACAGAAAACCTAGCAGATTTTTAAAATATTATATTAAATGTATTCATACTGCACCTGTAGGCATACAAGTACTGTCATTATATTTTTCTGGACTTCAAAGGAAAGAGTCAGTGACTAAAAGCAGAGACTACAAGAAGTTTTCCCAGCATTGGAATTCCAGTAGAAAACATTGCTTTTGTCAGCTGTTTTGTGAATAGTTAAATATTTTCATTTTTGGTTATTCCACTTACAAGTTCTATAGTTTCCCTGGAAGTGCATATAGTTAGTTCCATTTCCTACATTTCCAACATACGAATTACTTATAGACTCTATATTTAAAAAATGGCAATTCTAACGAGATCAATTCTAGTCATTAGGCCTAACGTAACTCTTGCTCAGCCTGCATTATTCGGGTCAACGTGGAAGCCCAGGTCTGTATTCTCCACTCTTTAACCTCTAAGTCAGGATGTTCAGGATTACAGAAGATGCCTATAAACAAAGGGATCCTTCAGCCCTCAATGAGCAGGAAAGCTGTCCCCAGGGAAGGTGGAAATCATCATAGAAGGTCAACGGTCAACAGCCTGGCCAGTGGCTCAGCTTTCTCCACTGCAAACAGAGAACAGCAGTGGGATTTCCAACTAGGTGAAATTCAGCTGACTGTGGACAGTGGCAGGGTTGCCATTGGTTTCTAAATATCAGTAAAAGAAGCATGTCTGGTTAATTCAATTTTGCAGCCTTTTGAGCGATGCTAGAGGCACTGCAGCTGCTCGTCTCAAGACATCAGATTAAAACAAAAAAAACAAAAAAAACCACCTCACATGCTCCCACCCACAAATACGGATTTGGATCTATTTCCAGAGGCCTCACTCTCACTGCTGCATTCATAAACAGTAAGGACTGTTTTTGAAAAGTCACAAGAGCCTATGCTCCACACAGAGCTAGAGGAAAGTGCTGCCACAACACCACTGGTGAGGAGATTTGCAAGGAAAGTTCCCTACCCAGGGACAAATGTTCCTGTGCAAGTGCAGATCTGCGTCACTTCAGACTTCCCAGCATAGGGGAGAGATATCTATACAAATACAAAAATAGAGAATGTTGGATTTGAAAGGTAAATCTAGATTATAGCAAGCCTACTTACTCCTTTACTGATTTTAGAAAATGCTTATGACTTCTTTTACACTTCATCTTTGGAGAGTATCATAGTTCATATACTATGTCTGGTCCTTCAAAAAGCTGAAGTGTTCAACCCAAAGAAAGCTTGTAAAGAAGTTAAGGGACAAGTGCATCCATAGCTATCCTTTATGACCCCCAGACGTAATCTCAGATGTTCCACAAAACAGTCTTATGAAACTTCATTTTAGAATAGATAGTTAACATGACTTCAGTTAGTCAGTTATTGTGACTTCTGCCTTGCATCAGAGAGGAAACTTCTCCAAGTTTTAGCGATCAGCTAATGAGCTTTTTCATGATGGAAAGGAAAAAGGAGGATCAGAAGACTCTAAGCTTCTTTCCTCCTTCTACAGAAAGGAAACCATTTTAAATGGGCACGGAGGCTTTACACCACACAGAGGATCACAGGCCCTTCCCACCCTTAGGTGAGAAGTCCCCTGACCTGCCTCATGTTATGGGGATATGGCAACAGCACCAGAAACGCTGAAACTGCTCTGTCTGGGTGGCAGGTGACTACAGAAGGAAGGAGACCACTAGCAGCATCTCCTACTCTCACATGGAGGTCAAACAGCAACCAGGACATCCTTAGCAAGTGGAGGCGACCGGTCATTCAGAAACCCTGGGCAGTCACTTGCCATCCCCTCCAGAAGGACAGGTGGCAGCAGAATTCATTTAAAACATACTTTACAAATCATAAACATCAAAAGGATTTCACAGGTCAAGCAAAGCAAGAGAAAATAGATTTCAGAGATGTTCCTCGTGTTTTATACCGCAAGGCAAAGCGGGAGGATGACAAAGTTTAAAAAGAACCGTAACTTTTATATTAATCAGCAAGACATCTTGAGCTGAACAAGACCTGGTAACACTATCAAAAATACATCATTAAGTTACTGAACAAGCGCTCCGTACTGGGCTTTAGGCAAGACCCTGAGAAAACAGGTCATCTTCTAGCCTTTGCAAGAAAACGTCAAGGGTTGTATCTCCCTCACAGCCAAGACACCATGTCTCTTCATTATCCTTTCAGCTGGGCATGGAGCAGCAAATGAGATGTCAGCAGGAAAAAGCCTTTTGATCCATCCCTGCTTCTACAAAATGATAAAGTAACAAACTCCAGCCTCTTGTAGATGTTTGCAAAAGCACTACACTTGAATTGTTCTTCTAATCATTCTGAGGGGATGCTAAAAAAATTTCTGGTAACAACTTCTAGAAAACACCGGATTATGTAATTCACGGAAAAAATAACTAACCTTTTAAGAGCAAAAAACTAAGGAAGAGGAATCCGGGTATTTCAATGTGAATTTAAGATTCCTAATATATTTAATTAGTCTGTCTCAAGACCACCCATACATAATTTTATGATTTATTTGAGAACTTACCGTCACGGACAAGTAAACTCTGGCTGGCCTCTTGAACTAATTTAAAATTAAATACTTTATTTTCATAGAACTTAGACGAGATCATTGACCGCCAGCCATTTAGAGAAACTGTTTAGGTTAACAGAGATAAGGCAAACTGTATTTACCAGTCCTTAAGTGAATTTCCTCAGCCCTCTATAAACTGTTATGCTTATCTGATACATTAAGAGGGGACTGACTGCCCAATACGGGGAGCACTGACTTGTGAGCATTATAAGGAACTGCCTCTTCAGCCATTCTGCACACCAGCACGCATACTGCCAAACTTGCTCAGTAACAAGCCTGGGAAGTGAGAAGAGTCACTAATACCTCAACTTTATTAGGCAAGACTGAAGAGAGTGGTCCGCTTCCACTCAGGGCCAGTCCGCCACATGGAGGGCTTAGGAACACAGTTCTGGTATGAGATACCCAAAAACTTCTATATGGTTAGGAGTGATTTAGACAAATATCCACAAATATCCCCTTCAGCTTGCTTTCAGCTGATTGTGAGTTTAGATGGAAGGTCAGTTTATATATAAAAATAATTTATAAATGATGTATACGTAGGGAATCACATGCTAGAACTACACAACCTGCCTTTTTTACTTTTCTATTAAATGTCCCCAGAAGGATGATACTCCTGACAGCCCACCTGAGCTACAACACTCTTCTAAGAATACAATTTGACCCTCTCTCATAACAACTGAAATGAAAGCAGTCTCCCATATAATATTTGATCTGACTTTCTGTACGTGCTAGAATTAGGTATTTTTCCAAAAGCCTTCTGGCACCACATCTCAAAGAATGCCAGCTCGTCAACACACTTTGTGTTCAGTGTCTTTCAGATCGTGTCACAAATCAACACAGTTCAGTTAAAAAGAAAAAAGAGAAGGAGAAAAAAAAAAAAAAGAGGCAAGGGACAAAAGTGGAAGGAAAGATAAAGTGGGACAGGGTTTCTTCCCCAGACAACACCCCCACCCACAAGTCAGCATCTCTAACTCACAGAATAAGCTGTTCTGCAAACAGACAGGACAGGTCTTCATGGTCCTTCTTTTCATTAAATGCACAAGTCACAAGCCATTATGAACAGCAACGGCAGTTTTTGCTTGAACTGCAAAACTGCTTTTTTAATTGTTGCCACCCACTTAAGGTAAAAAAATCAGAAATTCTGAGTCACCCTCCCTAATGCTGTAAATTTATCACGCTTTCAATTTGTAACAACACTTTCTCCCTCTGAGAAGCTGAGAGCAATACATTCTCAATACACAGCTCTCCTCTGAATTTCACACAGATTTTCTTGTGGGAGAAAAACCACCACAGAAGATACAGATTTTATAGAATAATCACTTTGCCTTAGGAAAGTATGTATTAGAGAAAATAAGACCTTTTCTTTCCAAAATTTTAAGAGGCTTTTCAGAGAGTATTTGTCTTAATTAGTCATTGCTATATAATAACAAATTACTGCAAACTATACTGGGATCCAACCAGTCTTTAAGGGTCGTGACAATCTGCATTTGGCTGAGTGCCCACGAACATCCTCAAGGGCTGAGGATACACCAGAGCGACGCACACACTGCTTTAAGATGCAACAAGGTCTTCAGAAAGTAAAGTGACTGCACACCTGGGTCATTGTCCAAATGAGACATTTTGGCCTTTCACATTTACTTCCCAGTGCCAGAGAGACCCTGCATTTTCATGGGGTTAGACTGGAGAGAGGAATCAGAATCACAAGGTGCTGTGGAAGCAACAGACTCTTCACACACACTTTAAAACTTTAAATATTGTGTTGTGAGCAGCTCAACTACTGGAGAAGATAGAGGTTTGCTACTGAAAACACAAGGGCAACTGACTCTATTTGAAGTCCAGGCTTCGCAGTAACAATTGATATTCTCATTTAAAGATTAATTCTTGCTCTTGTCCGTGGAGAGAAGAATCATGTATCTGGGAAGGTGGAGGGGAAAGAGGGAGCAAACTTAAGCAAAAGACAAAGCATTGCAAGGAGAACACAGCTGTGTCTGCCAGACCAAACACCTTCATCTCACAGGTGGCACCAGGTGGCACTATTTTGATAGCGATATTGATGCAACAGATTGGGGCACTGGATTGCAAACCAGGAGACAGAAATGCCATTCCTTACAGTGCTGCTGGCTTCCCACAAGACCCCGTGAAACTCACTGAGCAGCCCTGCACTCAGAGAGGCAAGTTAAGTTCTTCCCCGTGTCTCAAAGAACGGGCAAAAACACAGCATACATGTTAACAAGAGTACCAGCACCGTGAAATACCGTTTTTATTGTTGCATGACATTACACACCAAAGCAAATGACAAACTCCAGTAATTCACGGTGCATTTTCAGAGAGAAAGTCTGCTGTGGATCTCAGCACATGTGTTACCTCCCACCGGGGCCACCTGATCTATTTCTCCTTCTGGTAACTCACCATGAGAACCAAAGGAGGATGCTAATGCTCAACAGCAACCAGAAGGGAAAAAAAAAAAAGTTAGTTACATTCTCCCTTCTTGACCTGGGCTTTATGAAAACTATCAGGAAAGAAGTACGTTGGTAGAGAATAAAATGTCGTATTGCCCCTGCTTTCCATTCTTCCCCCCTTTCTGCTCATTATCCCTCCCTGCAGCACTTTTGCTAATGTCATGATGTTCTCCCCCAATAACACCCTCCAACACCAGAAAACCTGAATAATAATCCATGGACAGACATGAAGAAAAGTGTTTGTAACAGCCTTTTGAGTTTAAATTCATAATACAGCCTTTTTTAAATGCAAGCCAAAATAACCAAAGGCTACACAGGCAAGGTGAACCTTAGTTAAGTATCCCGTGAGTCAATAACCATTAACTCTATGGGGGACCAAACAAGTGAGAGACCAATAACAAAATGGTCTGAGTGAAGTTACAACCAAGATACATCTGTAACACCTTGGGTGGGTTTGGGGGTTTGGTATTTTCTTTTAATTTAAAAAAAAAAAAAACAAAAAACAATTTCTGGTAGACTGATTGTAAGAAAAATAATAGTCCACATAGGATTACACTCTGCACAAGAGGAAATTAAAAGTGATTCACGACAAATCTTCCTGGCTGTTTTACAAGGCACAGGAGTGAACAAAACCAAAAGGGAAGCAAAAGGAATACAACTGACCTCACTGTGCTTTCCTCCTGGGAGGACTGGTGGGCTTGCTTCCACTATTCTTTAAGAAAACCTTGAGGTAGTTTCTGTACATCAACATACAAGGGACAACCTTTGGGGGAGGGGACTGGACTCCTAAAAAAAAAAAAAGCCTGCAAAATAGAAAATTCTGCATGACGGCCACATCGGCGGGCACGATTTGTTTCTATCAGTATTTGTTTTCTCTTCACTTCTTGTTCTTACATCATCCTTCTTGCCCGAGAACCTGAACCGAACTGAGCAACAACAATCAACATCTGCAACACGGGGGCCGAACTCTTGGCCTTTCCACAGGGAGAGGGACAAGCCAAAAGAGGGCTTCACTTCAGCTGGAGTTACATCAAACCACCCAGATTTTAAATGGACAACAGATTGCATAAGAAAATAAAAGGTCAAAGATAAAAATATGTCTTACACAGGTGCACAGAGCATAAGATCTAGGACCACCCTTCATCCAAGTGGAAAAAAGGGGGACTTGATTCCACAGTTTCAGCTGAGCAATAAAACAAATTCCCTATCTGCTTGCTGCGGGTATTTCCCTCGTGCCAGAGGAGCAAAACCACTTACAAAAGCCTCATTTTGGAGCTTGAGGCTCCAGCATAAAAGATTTTACAAGCAATCCAAGAGTTTCTTTGCCTATCGCTGGGTGAGGATGTTCTGTCATGCTGCTTCCTCCCAGGCAGGCAACAGATGCCTGGCGATCCAGGTGCAGGAGAACGTCTCCTAGTGCCACCAAATCCTCTCCAGTTTCATGCCCTGGACTCAACCCAAGATATGCCCAGTTTAAAATATGAGATTCAATTAAATGAGTTTGTAGTCGGGGCTTCGAAGGTTTTCTGCGAGCCCTTCCCGTCAGCCAGGAAATATTACGGCCACAATAATTTTGGGCTACCTACTTATTTCCCATCGCTCTGACCATCAGGGCCTGAAACAAGAAGTAGAAGTTGCTTCTACAAAGCACGGGCTTTTTCAGCCAAGGATGAAACTGTTCACAGCTCTGGCACACAATAGGAAAGAAACTTATTGGACTGTCAAGTCCTGTACTGAAACTCCTCTGCCTCCCATGCCTACTGAAAGTAACACGGGTGGGTGGGTGTTCGTAGGTTGGTCCTGGCCATTTCAGGTGACCTTCAAAGCACAGAGGCCTTTCCAGGCTTTATCCCCCTGTTGCTCACTTCTATTCACCAGATGCATGAAAAGACTGGAGTCTCTTGACAGACAACCCCCTGATACAGAATTTGGCAGCTTCAGTAGATGCTTTGCACCATTGCTCCTTCCTCCTGCTTATTTCTAAGAGATAAAGAAGTTCATATTTTATTCTTTTTCATCAAACACCTTAGGTTAAAAAAGAAAAAAATCAAAAAAACAAGAATAGAAGACAAAGCAGGACATAAAGTTGAAAGGCAAACATATATAAGGCAGCTACAGTGTGTGTGAATAGAAGAACTTTTACAGTAATCACAGTATTGTAAATATTTCAAGTACCCTGATTAGAGAAGTTGGTGACATGCATACCAGTCATCACAATTTTCTTGGTATAGAAGAATGGTGTGACATGAGACAGGCCACAGGTTTTACAGCAGCTAGGTCACCAAAGCAAGAAAACATCCTCTTTTTCATAAAGAGTCTAAATTTGCATATATAGGAAAAAAAAGAGTCATGTACTGATGCACACATTTTTCTAAGGTGCTTAAATTTAAAAAAAAAAAAAAAAAGAACAGAAGGCATTTGTTTGGGTTAACTCAGGAACAAATTCATTTGTTTTCAGTAAAATTTAGCAATCTGGGACCTAAGTCTTCAACAAGTTCGCTAAAGCTTCAAAATCTAGCCAGTACATAGCACAAAACATTAACACCTCTGCAAGGCCTACCCAACTACCCACAGTCATTTCCCCACCTAAACGGGAAGTTAAAGGCTGAAAAGGGAATTTGTGGGGTTTTAAGTAGAAAGCTTTTAACACTTACCTTTCTCTTGCACGATAGTTTGAATACCACCTTCTTCTGCTACACCACCAGTGAACCAGAAAAGGGTACACAGACACAGACCAGGGGTAGTGCTCGATCAGAAAGGAACTGGTAGCATGCCAGCATTTACTGTTCAACAACAAACATCCTATTTCCAGCTTTGAAGTAGAGCTTGGAAGCAACTGTTGGTATCAGGAAGAGCTTTATAGGAGATTACAGTCCTGCCACGTACAAACGCATCACCTATATGGTGATGAAACCACCTTCAGGTGGTTTCTTTCAAGATAAACGAGCCCCTCAACAGAGGCTTCTACAGTGCAGCAGATAAACAAACTTGAATAATTAACTATCCTCTGGTCCATTTATCCTGCTCAGTCCTCCTTGGTCCATTTACTGTACTCGTCACTCTTTGCTCGTGAAGGTTAATACCAAATGAGAAGATGTCTCCTTTGAATTACTTGAATGTAAAGTTTACACTAAATATCACAACTCCCAAGTAGAGTGTTCCAGGAGAAGCCAGTGCAAAAGTCACTTTCTTCTTTCTTAACTGAAAAATGCAAAAGCAGGGCTTTCTGTGTTTGTAGAAAATATTTACATCGATATTAGCGTGGTTGCAAAGCAAATGGGCAGCATAAGGATAACCTTCATGCAGGTGCTGATGAAAAGGAAAGGCAATTCGTACTCCACTTATTTTACCCCAAGCTCCACACAGCATCCTTTCTGCTCCCTGTTCCATCCCACACCAATTATCAAACTCAGTCTCTCCAGCACGGAAAGCTTCGGAGATAACCCAGCCTTCTCCTCCCAAGGTCCCTACTACACTAAAACTTTCAGAAGCCTCAACCTTACTTCAGATAAATCTGACAAAGCTCAGCAGGTGCTTATCAACAAATACATTTTTTTGCATGTCCAGAAGGCACACACAAAAAAACCCCAAACCACCTAAAACTCAAACAACCCCAAAAAACACGGCTTTCAAGGAGGACCACAGCAATGAAACAGTTGCCATGTATTATTCCCATGTTTATAGACTACTGTTTATAAATGCCCTGATATGTTTGTTTTTTTTTTTTAAAAAAAAGTTACCTTTTCTAAAAGACTGGAGGAAGTAAAAGGGAACAGCTTGAAAGGAATGGTTTTCACCAGAATAATCCATGGTAGTGGATCAACTCAGGCAACTACAGTCGTGAAAGGATCTTGTAGCGCGCCCCGGCTGGACAGGGCACCTGATTTCACCAACTCTTCAAGTTCACTCGGCTGTTCAGTATCTTTGAGCAAAAATAAAACCTGCATTTTTGAAGCAAAAGATGAGGGAAACAGTTAAAATTCTGGCCCTGCAGCAAGGCAAGGGAAGAACTCACTGCCCTCACCCAGCTCTTTATTTTCTGGGAACCATGACAGAGACGGGGTAGGGAGGAGGTTGCCAGTTTTGTTAACATTAAGACTTCAAGCAAAAATTTTAGAAGCCTTACGAAACCATGGTAATTTGCTAATATTTACTGATAAAATTATTTCTTAGAAGCAGCTTGCATCACAGGCTCAGATAAAACATGGCACAAACTGAAGTCACATTGGGCAACATTAAAAGCTGTCAGAGCATCGGAATACAGTCGATTCTCAACAACAAACCCCAGCATCCTGTACCTTCCCTCATAAAGACATATTAACAGCCATACGCTAACGTTTCCTCCACAGTCTCTCTTGAAAAGTTTTTGATTAATATAAATCCATTGAAATAGTTTCCTCTGATGACTATGACAGGTGCCCCCTGCGCTAAAAAGCCTTCTCTTTGCAGGGCCTGTGCCTGGACAGGAGATGATGGTGTAGCCTCCACTCAGGAGGAAAAGCCCAACAACCCACAGGTGCTGTTAATTTCTAATTTGCCCTGCATTTCCATCTATTCAAAGCACCGTTTCAGCTCCTTCGGTGCATTTAGTTGCCAGGATCGTCCTTCCAGGTCACGGTATCTACGTTCAACCTGTCTTTTTCTTTCTGTTTCTTTAAAGTACCTTTAAGGCAACTCTTCACCATTTTACTCGCCTTTTCACAACCAGAAGTTCTTTAGAACAAGGGATCTTTAGACATGCACTATTCTAATTACAAATAATTTAAACTTCTTTCATAGGGATGTGTGTTGCCCCAGGTTTTTATTATACAATATGATTTACACGAGGCAATACACACCTCAAATTACAGTATCTGTCTATCGTTTTCCTCAAATGTATCTAGTCAACTGAGCAACCCTGGAAGCTGCAATTTCAAAAAAAAAAAAAATCTCCATTATCCAGATTAATTAACCAGGAAGGTGATTCCACTTTGAGAACTCACTCAAATCTTCTAGTGTGGTAAATCTACTAACTTTTCTGAAGCAGTCTGTATACTTTCGTCACACTCAAACTCTTCCAAAGCTTATTTTCATTCCCTGTCACTCGCATCAAGAGATTCCTTCACAGAGGTTTGATTTCCCTTTTACACATGCAATATTTGGGTGTTTCCTAGCCAGCTTTACAGGGCAACATGCATCTTCAGAGACAAGAAAAAAAAAGCATGAGAAAGCAGCAAAGAAAACAATATTCCTAGAAGTATTAGAGATGAAAGATAGAGCCATTTATCACTACTACGAATTTCAATGCTTTTTAACCAATTGCCATCACCCACAGTTTTAATTTTCATGCCACTAAGGAAAAATCAGATGAACCAAGAACTAGTAAAAGATAACCATTTCCAGTAATTAGAAAATAGACCCTTCTGATGGTCATGTTAGAGCACTGATAATAACTATGAAAGATTCATATAAAAGCTTTTTTCCATTTTTCTTAGAGTTGCCCAAAGCAAAGAACAGTGGACACACTGTCTGCTCCTGCTTCCAAAGTATAAATATATATATATATATAATTTCCCAGTTCAACATATCTTGCTGCCATTTCAAAGTAAGTGTTTATATGGTGGATTCTCATAATCACACAAAGCATTCTTCCTGTAGAACACCTTGTTAGCAGACACAACCTTTCATTTTTGAAGGGAGATTTCTGTATTTCGTGTTTGGTCAACAGGCCTGTGAATCGATAAAGAGGGCTTCAATTATCTATTTAAAAGAGCTGAGTGAGATGATGACAAAATGCCTAAGATCGGAAGGGACACCTAGAGGTCATCTAGTCCAACACCCCTGCTCAAGCAGAGCCACCTAGAGCCAGCTTCCCAAGACCTTTTCCAGATGGCTTCTGAATGTCTCCCAGGATGGAGACTCCACAACCTCCCTGGGCAACCTGTGCCAGTGCTTTAAAACCAAAAAATTAATTCACTGTGAGAGCTGTCAACTTGTGCTCATTATCTCTTGTCCTGTCACTGAGAGGAGCCTGACTCCCCCTTCTTCATTTCCCCCCACCAGGTACTTATACAGATGGATGAGACCCCACTGAGCCTGGTCTTCTCCAGGCTGCACAGCCCCAGCTCTCTCAGCCTCTCCTTGTACAAAAAGATGCTCTGGTCCCATAGTCACCTTTGTGGCCCTCTACTGGACTCGTTCCAGTATGTCCATGCCTTTTTCATGCTGGGGAGCCCAGAACTGGACCCAGCACTCCAGGTGTGGCCTCGCCAGTGCTGAGGTGAGGGGAAGGATCACCTCCCTTGGTGTGCTGGCAAGACTCCCCCTAACACAGCCTAGGAGGCTGTTGCAAATTCCCTAAGATGACTTATAAAACCTCCATCTCCTTCGACACACATAAATCCAGGCTGGGGGTGGGAAGTTTAACAGACATTCAGAAGCCACAAAAACTGGATTATAACCAAAAAGACACCCACAGAGTACCTTTCTGACTGGCGGTACTTCCAAGGTCAGCCTAGGTTATACAAACAGTATCCTACAGTGAAATATTGTCTGTGTCAATAGGATACAAAACGTGAGGTTAATACTGTACCAAAATTCACACGCATTTAAAACTTTTACTAACAACAGTGATATCCCTCATGCTGTATGTGGTAAACAGAGAGTATTTACATGTGAGGTGGGTGCCACCTGAGATTCAGAGCTCCAGGGAAGCATCAGTACCTTGTTAAAAAGGGTAAGAGTGTGCTATTCCCTGATGTACAAGTTCTTCATAATGTATAAGTTAGCTTTTATTTCCATTTAGATTTCACACAAACTGTTAGAGATGGAGCAACTGCAGAGAGTCCAGCAAAGGGCCACTAAGGTGATTAATGGACTGAGGCATCTTTCCTATGAAGAAAGGCTGATAGGACTGGGGCTGGAAGAGATGACCTCCTGAGGTCCCTTCCCACCTCAACTATTCTGTGCTTCTGTGAGGATGTCAGAGCTCATATTTTTTAAGTTGTGAGTGATTGGGAAAAGGACTTTGACACATCATTCATACAAATTAAGGATACATTATTCCTCCAGCGAGGCAGCAAGCAGAAGGTTAAAGAACAAAGAAAAACCCTCATATCTGCTAAAGTAGTCAACAGCCCAGAAGCTGAAAGTAATGTCTCAACTGAAATAAACAGAGGTACATCCCCTTTTCTAGCACAAACAAGCTCTTTTGAGTTCACTCTTCCTTTCCTCCCTCTGCCAAAAGTAACCTCATCTCGGTATGCTCAAAAGATAGCATCTTAAAGTCATTTTCCCTTCCTCCCTAATTACTGATAACATAAGGACAAACAGCTTAAAAGTTGTTCTAGTTAACAGAAACTACAACCACTTTATCGCGGGAAGCTTTTCTTAAAAATGATGCTCACTGATCGCTCCCTGATAATCTAACCCAAACTTAGGGTTATACACACAGGGTATATGAGTAAACTAAAAATTTCACTGACTGCCTTTGCCACTTCTCTGCTTGTTGACAGCGTGGGGCTCCCTTGCAGCCACGGCTCAGCTTCCCACCCCGGCACACACAAACACCTCCCAGATGCTCACCTGAGCCAATACAACCCATTAGGAAAAAAAAAAACCAAACCAAAACAAAAACAAACCTCTTAAAACACCCAATACACACCTTGGCTGTGCCATTGTAAGCACAGACACCACCACTTGTGAGAGACAGAGCTCCAGGTCCCTCAGGGAGGAAAACAACACTCCTGCATGGATCCGGCATGTACATCTCCAGTACAACCAGTGTGATTGTTAATATTACAACTTAGCCTATTACACCAGAAAAATAAGGTAAACACATTTTATTTAAGGCAACCTAGAGGCGTTTCTTACTGGAGAAAACTCATTTGTAAGGGAACACAGGAAAAAAAAAGTTGTACATGAAAAGGGTCCTACTTGTTTTTCCAACAAAAAACCAACCATACCACATACGTGGAAAACATTTTAGACTACACTTCTGAAGACACAGCAATAGAACAGCAAACCGTTTCACAGAATCACATGGGGTGGGAAGGGACCTCTGGAGATCATCTAGTCCAACCCCCCTGCCAAAGCAGGTCCACCCAGAGCAGGTTGCACAGGAACGTGTCCAGGTGGGTTTGGAATGTCTCCAGAGAAGGAGACTCCACCACCTCCCTGGGCAGCCTCTTCCAGGGCTCTGCCACCCTCAAAGGAAAGAAGTTCCTCCTCATGTTTAGGTGGAACTTCTCATATTCAAGTTTGTGCCCGTTTCCTCTTGTCCTATCCCTGGGCACCACTGAAAAAAGACCAGCCCCGTTCTCCTGACACCCACTTCTTGGGAAACCAGCCATCTACAAACAGACAAGTCCTTTTTCACTCCCTAAATGAGAGCACTGCCAAGTAGAAGTGCGCTTTGCTCAGCCTCAAAATAAGAAACAACGCTGCCCTGTCCTAAGCTGCCTGAGATCAGCTCTAACAAAGCAGTTTAAACCAAAGAGAAATCATGCACTGAAAGGGAAGGCCAAAATCCCAAGTCCTAGGATGGCAACTTGATTCACAGTTTACTCAAGTTAATGAGAAGACTCCAACTCCCGCAGATTTCAGCGGGTTATGAAACAGGTCCCGCAGAGGAAAACCTTCCAAGGCACAAACAGCAACGCCGTATTTTGATACGTAATTGCCACCACTGCCTGTGAAGAAATCCCTGGTGTAAAATAAGAGAACAAATACAATAATCTCGCTTTCTCATTTTAAAAATGGCATGAAAGGAACAATAAAAGAAAGTTATTGAAGAGAACTAGATTGTTCCCAGCTGTTATCATAAAATACTACAGCTGTTCGTGTCATCGCAGCTAATGACCAGTTGCACTTTTTCAAAGATTGTAACATGGTATGACCATTGTAATCTACATCAAACCGAAACTTGGCAAGCATCATGAAAAAAAAAGCCTAAAAAATTATTTAAATTCTGTTTGATTTAAAAAGAAAGATATATATGTTCATGGGGTTTTTTTTTTGCGTTTAGGGGATAGGAAGGGTTTTTCTATAAGTGGTTCTGCATTCAAATAATCATGTTAAACTGCTTAAAAAATGATGGTAAATAAGATGTATTAAATTACTAAAATTGCCTTTTCCAGTAACAAATGCAGAATTCGGCCACGAAACCCCAAATTTGTTGTTGAAAAGAGGTGTGCTACATAAAACTATCTCAAGTCCAAAGTGGAGGATGAAACATCTTTTCTCTGGTGCTAACAACAGGGTGGGCTCCCCCACCTAGAAGCTTTTAGTTGTTTTGTTAACTGTATTATATGTGAACCAAATCTGGTTCTTCATAAGGATTCAAACACACAAATGCAAAGAAAAGGTTAACGTAGAAAAAAATCCACATATATAGGTGCAGAAAGAATTTTCAGATACAACACTCTACTGGAGCATTACTCCTTGACAGATGGAGAAAAAGCTAGCTTATATTCCTAAAGAAAGTCTCCACAGAACCTGGAACATACTACTTCAAGTAATTTCATGTCATTTCTGGAGAAAAATATAAGAGTATATGTTCCTCTCTAGCCATGTGCCTTCCCCCCCAAAATCACCCATATAGAACAGAAAGAAGTCACGACCTCCTACACTGCTTTTCTTTCTTTTTCCTAGTAACCAAAGAAATCACTGATTTATTAAGGAAATTACCACTCCTTTTACCAGTTTCTCCACTTCAGGGTGGAAAAACACTTCCAGAGGAATTCCAAACACTTCAGAGAGACTACCACCTAATCACACACAGCATACACTCATCTTCATAGGAACCAAGCCAGAACTCAATAATAAGTAACAAATACAGTGACAGCAAAAGAATAATAAAAAACCCCAAACATCCCTATCCAAAGAAAGTGATAAATAATTGTTAAACACAGACTTATAAACAAATATAGCAATGCAAAACATGTTAGAAGCCAAGTCTCCTTTTCTCACTTTGGGCCATTTATCTAGGCCACAAAGGATTTCTTTCCAAACGGTGTTTACTTCAAAACATGAATAACTCAGGAACTTTGCTTTATCCGGCCACACAACTGCTGAGCTGTCACCATCAGCAAGCAAAGAAAAAAAAAATTAAAAAAAAAAATCATACAGCTTACCTTCAAACAGACTCACAAAAGCTTAAATTAAGAAATAAAATCTAATTACACACTAAATTAGGTCAAAAAACCTGTAGTTTGAATTCTATTAATTAAAGCTACTGAACAATGCCCAGAGTGAGGTTGGACTGTCTGCAGCACCACATCTGCATAACCCATTATTAACACATGTTATTTTCACCATTCCAATCAGAAGTTCAAAGTGCACTTCCTTTCTTGTGGCAACAATGTGCAGGCTTGATATTTTTGTAAAATTAGCGCATATCAGAGCCAACATTATAGCAGAATTTGCTCCACAGCAGGTTAGTTACATATTTTTTTTTGCTCCACTCCACCATCAGTTCTACATTGTGCAACAGCCAGGGCGACTCCAGGAAAGCACCGTGGCCAACACAAATCTGATGCAATAAAATGCTGAAGCTGCATGCCTCCAAAAGATGGGGTGGAGAAAAAGAATATGGTGTAGGATACTGGATACTGGCATTGTTACACAGATACCCCTTTCCATCAGTATGTCTTTCATCCCGTTAAAGCACTTCTCAATTTCGAAAGCCTCATAATGCACGAGGCATATATGGCTTAATAAACTAATTGAAGGCTGACAGATGGAAAAATAACTATTACCATTGCTAAGATTTAATGCAACCATATTTTAGCATAGGTTTTCCTTCTTTACCGCAAAGACTCTGAATAATCTCTATGCAGACGAGGTTCTGCACCTTCTACACTTAAAGGCGGGGGGTTTTAAAAATTCATTCATCTGTGGTGAACTACAGGTTTCCTTCAAGCAAATACTACCAGTTTCGCCAAATCTTCCTTTCCGTTGCTGATTAACTCCTGTGCCTGGTTCCAAAGACACCAAAGCACCTCTCTTCTCAAGTTCACCAAAGAACACCGTCGTCTATGCCAGCCCACGGGAACTTTTTGGAAACTATGGGAGTTCAGACCAACAGTCACACTGGGAATTTTTTCAACATTCCTGCTAAGCAGCCCGCGAGCAGCAGCTGAACTGCAAAACAGGGACATCCTTCTGTGACACGTTGGGTTAGAGCTGGAGCAGCAGCACACCCACAGCGGAGTCCATGCACTGAAAAGAAAGCTGCAGCGTCAGCAACTGGCTGCAGAATTGCAACAGAAGTCAGATGCAGAGGCAGAACATACTTCCCCTATTCTCATGTGCTTCCCCAGGCACCTTACAGTCACCTACTGGTGCCCCCCAAGGAAAGACACGGTGGGCAGTGAACCTCTGGCACTGGGTAAGGGCACCCAAATCACAATTACCAGGCAGCACTTCAGCGACTCAACGTGCTTAGTACTAAGTATAAGAGCAACAAGAAAAGAAAAGTTTGTAGAAATGTAGGAAAGGAGTAGACAGGGAAAGAAAGGGCATACTGAAACACAAGAGGGAAAATGAATTTAAAAAAAAAAACCAACGCACTGAAAACAAAAAGAAGCTGCAACATAAGTTCAGTACAGCTCAGATTTATTTCTAATTAGAAGGACGTTCAAGTGGCGGACAATCCTCAAGCTAAATGTTTTCAAAAATCTTCATGAAATACATCCAAAAGGCATATTTCACACCTCAGGCGCACGCAACCCCCAGACACCCAGGAATTAACTTCTAACTAAACCACTAATTTTGACCTCTGGTGCCTTTCCCCTCTGCAGCTCCAAACATAAATGGTATTAATTGGATATTAGTTGGGAGATTGCGTTGGCATTGTAATTCAACCTTAAATAAGACAGCCATGTTCTCCTCATACAGCAGTGTTGCCATATCAACGTTAACATGCCTAACCTTGCTTATAAAAATAGATATCATAGTCAGTCGAAAATGCACGTAAATGACTGTCAAGGAGGCACTATTCCGGAGGTGTTATTTCGACTGCAGCCGCTTTCTAGTGGAGGAGTAAGTAGGGTAGGAATCAGTAGTTCAGATTTTTATCTTTAAAAGAAAAAAAAAAAAATTACCTTCGTAGCACTTACTGTCTTCCCTGTTTCCACACATATGACCTTCCATCTCTTCCTTCATTCAGTAATTAAAGGAAAACAACAAGAATGCACCTGGGGTACAACCTCCAGCAACAATACACCCCAATCTACAACGCGAGAAGCAGGTGGCTCAGCGAGCCGCACGCTTACCTGAACTATGCTGCACGTACACTATAATGTTGTTCAGAACTGTGATGAAGCTTTCCACCATTATTGATTGAGTAGCCATAAAGTTATCTTTTACGGGGGAAAAGTCAAGTTAAATGACTGATTATCAGAGCAGGAAATTATTTAAGCGTTCAGCTGAGGAACGATTATGCAATTGTAACTTGCATTTGACTCCCAAAACCACATACAAAAGAATACAAGAAGGCACCTTTTCACGAATATGATTTGAAGTGGCTTTTACTTCAGAAACTTGTGGCTTCTTTCATGGCACGCTTGAGAAAAGTGTTTGCTTAACTTTGTATCTTAAAAGACTCTTACGGAAGTACTTTTCTCCACATTCGTTAAGGCTATAAAGAGGAAACTATCCCCCACTACGTGGTGCTTCAGTGTTACTGGGAAGCCTCAGATGAATTAATATTCATATTTAAATGGAATACCAAACTTAAATTATAATCCTGCTTTTGTACTTTAAGTAGGAGTCACTCAGCAAAACAGAATAAACTAAAAAGAAAAAAAAAGATGAGTTTGGAGTATCCAAGCTACAGGTACTTATTTATTGACGTTACCCAAAATGACTTCTGACAGAAAACCCCTGTAGAAATCGCAGACAGGAAGGAATGTTACAAGTTCTGGAAGTCATGGAACTGCAAAATAATAATTTAAAATATCGAGTTATGTAATCAAAGATAAATATACTTTGCATTTGATCTTCCTGCCACAACCTGCACGGAGAGGCAAGCATAACCGTGCAACATCCATCATCTCTCAAGTGGCACGCATGCGATGGAAGTAGATACCATTCAATTTGGGAATGGGCAGCGGGGAGGAAACAACTGTTCTCTACAACATCCCCCTATGGAAAATGACCTCAACCGGCTCATATTTTCCAATTAAGTTAAATACTGATAACATCCAGCATGAACTCCTCTTTGAAGTTTCTCACCACCAGCAGCAGCACCAGCCCTTTTGCGAGGCTCGGCCAAAAAAGAGCAGGTAACGGCAGCTTCAGCCAGCGTGGAGTTCAGAAGTCTACAAAAGGTTCTTAACACGCCAACAAGGTAAGTTTGTCCCTCACCTCCTATCAGTCCTGAGGCTCAGCAAGCCACAACCAAAGTACAGAGCACGAGAAGAGCCTCCCACCTATGCCACGCAGCAATAGCTACCTAAGAAAGGCACCCTTCAGCCTGAGCACGATTTTCCCCCTATGCCCATACAGCGAAGGACTTGTTTTTGCTACAGGGCTTATTTACAAAATTATCCTAATGACTAAGAGGTGAGTCCACAAATCAAAACAAATGACCAGCTTTATTACAGGAGCACAACCGTCGAGTACCGCACTTAGGTTGTGTCTCAGTTCCTCGTTACTACATCCACGACCCTTTACAAGTGTGATACACCCCTCGCACGCGGCGTAAACCCCAGAAAGACTGCAGTACCTCAGCAGCTTCCAGGTGACAGAATCCACTGGTCTTTACAAGTGTTAACTTAGTTTTGACCAGGAGGTAAGAACAAAGGGGTTACACATCAGAAAATAACGAGCCAACCCCATTTTCTTTCCTAACCGACCATAAAGCCTAAACCTGCGTCCCGCTCTGGGCTTGCTTCATGCAGGTACCAGGGGATGTGCTGATTTTGGGGTCACCAAAGCTGAGGTGGAGGAACACCCAACCCTGCAAATGAAAGTGAAAGCCTGTGGAGGAGAGCAGATAATGCCCAGCTGTACCAGTGCCACCTTTCTGACACAGCTGAAGGTGGATACTCTGGTTAGTAACACTCCCAAAAACCTGGATGCAGGCTTCCCCAGAGCAGGCAAGTACATTCATTCCTAAGTACTACAGGGATAAATTAATTAGAAGAAAAATAGAGTCGGCTTTCCTCTGCCAATAGGAAGAGCTACAGAGCAACTTCTTCCTTTCCTTCACGAGCATCAGGCATATAGTGAATCTCCTGCACCCTCAGAGGAGGGGCACGTAATCATTTAATCTACTGTCATTAGTGAATCTCCTGCACCCTCAGAGGAGGGGCACGTAACCATTTAATCTACCATCATCAGGACAGCTGTAACTATCCGAGTTACACTGGTCCTTGCCACACACTTCCTCATGCTCAAACTTACACCAAAACACACACCAAATTCACCGGCGCTGCCGACGTCCAGGTCGTCACACAACCACTCGAAAAACCCCACGGAAGGGCAGCCTGGTGCCCGCAGGACACAGCTGGAAATGCTGGAAAAATGGCATTTGATTCCCAGGGAGAGGCAGGCTTCTGCAACACACCGGTGCTGGATTCCAGCCTGGAGCACAAGCCTTTGGCGAGTACACACAAGTCTCCCCGGACTTAATGGAAACTCGAAACTTAATTGCTAATTCCCCTTATTGACAGCAATTTCACCTTTCACAGATCTGAAACTAACACTGATGGCTAATGCATCGATCACGAGCTGGCACTCATATTATATTACAAACAACCGCCAGCCTGAACGTTAGAAGCCCATTAACAGTGACAGGGTTTGAAATTCAGAGACAGCGGGGACCAGCGTCTAGGTTTTTTGGGTGTTGTCAATTGTTGATACAACAATTGGAGATGGCCAACACCAAGGTTCAGGAGCTGTGGCAGCAGCGCAGCCAAGCAGCTGAGGTGAAAGGATTTCATTAAAACTCCACTTTCCTTCAAAGAAAAAAAAAAAAAAAAAAAAGGAAAAATAAATCAGAAAAAAACCCACACCTCACAAACAAACCACTTGAAAGCACATAAGCACCTGACCTGCCCTGAAGAATCAAAACAATCATTGTACCCAGCCAACAACAAGATTTCCAAGATATGCTGCCTCTACTCCTTTGTAAGGCTACTCCAGTTCACTTTCAGAGTTTTTATTTAGGATTACTCTGCTTTAGAGCAGTATTTCTAGAAGGCAGTAACGCAACACTGAATATTTTGAAGAGGTCAAGTAACACGATACACAGCTTTTTCCCCTCCAGGTCAGTGGGGTTCAAATCTTGCTAATGTCAGTGGTGCCCAAAAGCTGTTGACATCAGGCAGCTGTTACGTGACCCACGAGGAATGAGCTGGTATCCTCGGTCCAGTTCTTCCTGGACAGGTAGTCCCACCTCCACAAGAACAACCAAGCCCACACTCTGGGCCTAAAAAGTCTCAGGAGTTAAAAACCTGTGTGGAGAAGGAGCAGCTTTCACAGTCCTGAAGAAAAACAAGAACTTCGGGACAGTTTTGTCCAGGAGAAGGCTGCCTCATACCTCTAACAAAAACAAAAAAGCCAGGAATTTCAATTTGTAAATACATCAAGGCAGTATTTGCCACAACAGTATGTTGTCCTGAGCCTTGATCCAGCAAACCTCTGAGCCTACAGGTCTTCTTATTTGCAGTCAACAGACCATTCAAAGGGTTGCTCCTCTACAGGATCACAAAATCCAGGGAGTAAAGGTCCAGAGACCTGTCTAATTTGCATCATAACATACCTACCATCTTAAGGAGACCACAAGCATAAATCAAAAAAGTACTTCTCAAACAGTAAGTGCATCCTCTGGATTCACACACAGGATCTTCTTTCCCTTTAACTCCACAGAACACAGTTTTGTCCACTTCACCAAGAGTTAATTCCCTTCTGAGAACTTCACATCACACACAGACTTGAATTTCTGCTTCACACTCACTGCTCATTGCACAGCAGGGTCAGATCCAAAAATTTCACTCCAACCGTCAAATGTAATTGTGCACGAGCTGCCTAACGGAGGTGGGAGAAGGCAAGGACCTTATAAACATCAGGGGCTCCTGAGCCTTTTCCCCCTCCTTCTCCCAAAAAGCACGTTTTACTTTTCATTCCGATCAGTTTAAGCACAGTTCAGGCCATTCAATAAGCAAAGCAAGATGAGCGCGAGACGAAGCCCTGACCTATGGAAATACCCCACTTCTCAGTGTATTTGAGTTTTTGAAGCACAGGAGGACATTTTTTTGTCCAGGACAAGAAGAAAAGCCCCCAGAAACCCCCCCTCCCCAAAGAGGTGGCAGCTCTCAGGCACAAGCCATCTGCACCAAGCTGCTGGAAGCCCAACCTCCCCAAACCCACCCCACCGTTCGTTACCCAAGGGTGCCCAGCCAGGATTTTCACCAGCCAGCCCAGAACTGTTGTGAGAAGGAGACATCTCCTGTCATGCACCAGCAAATCCACAGGATTTAAACAACAAAAAAAAAAACCAAAAAAAAAACCAAAAAAAGCAAAAAACCACCAATAAAACCCCAACAACTCAACACAATAAAAACAAGCAAAAAAAGGCCACACATGCAAACCAAAGAGGGATTTTAATCCAGAGCCTACATACAGACGCTAAAAACATTTCCAAGTCAGGTTTTATATGATATTACTTTTTTTTTTTTTTTTTAAGTTGTTTCCACAAGTTGTATCTCACCAACATCAGGCTGGTTTTCCTCTTTAAAATACCAAAGCTCTCCAACTACTTGCATAGGTTACTTACAAGGTAACTACATAAATGAATAAGAAATAATAATTAAAAAAAAAAAAGCATCTAACACAGTAAGTCTATTTCAGTTGCCCATCTCAAGAAGCTACAAATCCAGCCCTATAGGAAAGGAGCAAAAAAAGTAATCTTTTCCTCTCTCTACTGGTATTGCCACCAATTGTTTTCTTACTTGATTTCCCTACAGTTTATAC
>JAHREE010000245.1:26364130-26385420 GCA_033628505.1 Tringa tobata
GCTGTACAGTATCACTCCAGAAACTGCTAAGCCTTGGCAATAATTAAAAGATTGGTGGGGAGACACTGCAGAGATGTTGGATGAAGTTAATCAGACAGGCCAATTAAATAAATACTAGCACAAAATTGACAAAAAAAAGAAGCTTTTGACCCACTAGTGACAGACACCAGCCTTTTACTCTGAAGTTCTGCCTATTTTCCATATCATTCATATCTAATGTTCACATTTTATGAAGATCATATAGGAAAACTCCTATGTACCAATGCTAAAAAAATTACATTGACTTTCTCCTAAGAGTATGCTGAATTCCCAGATGAGGGAGGAAGAAGAGAGATGGTTTATAATTCCTTGGTATTTAGCAGTAAACAGATGATTTCTAGCCTTTCACTTACTTTATGTTAGACTAAAAGTATATATCTATTTTATTTTAAATCCTCTTCTGTTGCTCCTGCCATTTCCTGCTAGGGCTTGTCCTTTTAGGGCTTTAAAAGCCACTGCTTGGCACCTTTCGTAATTGCTTGTGGAGAAGGGCAGGAACACTAACACCCTTCTGTCCACCCTACTCACCAACCACAGAGAATCATTTCCTCTCCTTGCACGGATAAGCCATGTAAGTAATCAACAGGAAGAGAGTTTCACATTTCACATTCAAAGATGCAGAGCCTGGAAGCTGAACTCAGCAAAACTCAAACTGGAGACAAGACACACGTTTTTAACAGTGCGGGTAATTAACCATTGGAATTGCTTGCCCCGGAATACGCTGTGACACTTGGAGCTTTTAAATCAAGTCTGGATGTCTATAAAAAGATAATGTCTGCTTCAATTTGCAAGATACTGAACTCAATGTGGAAACTCTTGGCCTTGCAATGCAGAAAGTTAGACCAGACAGTGCTAAGGGCTTTAGTGGCTAGGAAATGTACTCAGAAACATGGCCAAGTGTAATACACAATTTGCACAAATACTGATAATGCACATTGTTTATGAATCCACTTTGGGATTATCATTTCCTTTCTATAAGGCAGAGGAAACCTCAGCATCATTACAGTTCTGTCAGACAGACTTACCCCCCTGCAAAGCAAAAGCCTGGTCAGAGAGAGTAAAGAGAAAAACTTCACCCTGCTCTCACCAGCCAGTGCTAGAAAGAAACTTCAGTCCCCCCCTGATGGAGGTTTCCCTGGGAGGGCTGGTCACCCACACCAGGCAGCAAGAAAGCAGTGAAGCCATTTCCACAGCTCATGCTTTGTTGGTTTGCATAACAATTTGGCTTCTGTTCAAAGAGCTGGAATCCATGGCAGCATCTCATTCCTAGGAATCACATACTTGAATGCTGGATGCCCTGTGTCTGTGGATGCCACCTCCAGTTAACTCAGAAAGGTCTTTATGGTGTTTTATGCCAGAAAACTTATCCATCCAGCCTTCTGACTATGTGAGTCTTTTTTCCTAAATACTCTACACTGAGTTCCTATAGAAAATTAGAATATGCCATGTGTGAAAACACAGAACTGTTTTCCTTAGAAGCTCAGTGACTGCTTCATGGCACTGACACGATGGGACATCTTTCTAGTGATACTAGTACAAGTTATTGGTTATAGTCCATCACTACTTTTCTCAACTTTATCCAGTTATCCATTTGATTGCCAGATTAAATTCATCAATCAGACCAGCTAGATGGAACATTTTAGCTAGAACTTTTCCCCAAAATGCACCTTGTTTACGATTTTATCAAACATTTAAAAAAAAGAAAGGGAAGACAACACTCAGTCCATTCAGCTTGTGCATGAAAACCACTAAAGCCAGTGGTTTTACCTTACTCCTCAATTAGTCCATTTATTTCAGTGAAGCTCCACAAGCTTCCGCAAGAGCTAAAAACGTCTCCTAGGATATTTTTACTGCCCAGAATAGACCTTGTGCAATTCAGAGCCCCCTGAGCCAGCATTGAAGCAGGTAACACGGTGGTCCCAGAGATACCAGCCCTCGTAGGTGAGAACCTGAGCTCCCTGGACTGCATTTCCAGGTGGTACGACGAAGCTGAACCAGCTGCATAGACCTCCTGTAGCCACAAATGAGATAGCTGGTTGTCATTTTGCAACATAAACCCTCCTCCAGCGTTTACTGCACTTTTGATTTCGAGAACTGAGAAGGAAAGCCTGGAGCTTAGTGCTTTTTCAAACTGTCGTACATGCCAGACGCCTATTTGTCCACCGCGCGGTTACGTAAGAGTGGATCAACAAGTCTCTCTGCTTCTCCTTTCCCATGGCACAGCAGACACGATTTGAATCCCCGTCTGCAACGTCTGCGGCGCGCTGATGGCTTTTCACAGGAGAGGTTTGAGATTTCATAGGCCACAGGACCATAGGTAGGCAGCTAGCTGGCAGTGCTGCAAGGTTTTCCTAGTCTATGGCTAGATATTAAATAGCTAGAAAAACAAGGGAGCCCAAATAGTCTTTCCTCAAAGCTGAACTCCCCAGCCATGAAAACTGCACAGTAGAATTCTGTCAGAATTTATCCTCCCCCAAAAAATTCAACAGAATACTAGGAAATTTTGACCAATGAATAAACAAGACTTCCAGAAGAAGAGACACACGTGCTTTGATTTTACTGATTTCTTCTTTTTTTTCTCTCTCTCTTTTCTCCCTCTTCCTGTTTACACAGGTTTTTAAGTCTATATGATCAATGGAGTACCTATTGGAGCACAACAAGAAAAAGGCAAACCCTTCACTCTAGGTGGTCCAGGCCCACACACTAATGCTGAGGTACCATTTTGATGTCCTGTTCTGGCAAGTGTGTAATCGCACCTCAAGCAGCACAATTAGATTCACTGTGCACACTCACTGAAAGAAAGATGAACAACTGCAATGACTTTCAAGATAAGATTTTTACACTGATGCTCTTTCTGCTGCTGTACCAAAATTCTTGTGGTGAAGTCAGTGAATCACAGTAATATGTAAGTGTTGACAGCTATTTATGTTAGGTCCTTTTGAATTTGTAAACAGAATATGACAGAACTAAAGCAAATGCCAAGAGGTTATTTTACACTCTGCTGAACTACGAGAAAGCGATATAAAGACGTTTCGGGGAAGTTTAACAGAGCTGGGGAAAAACACTGCGCTGCGGGACACAAATTGAGATTGTGTGTTGGAGAAGAAACCCTAACGTGGTTCCCACAGTGAAAGTTCATCCTCGTAACATCGCGCTAGTTCCCATTAGCTTCCTCTCTGTGTAAAGCAGATAATTAACAAACCAAGGGCGCACAGTGTGTGCGTGCCCACAGCGAGGATGCAGGATGGAGGCACGGTCTCTCTTTATATTAGATCCACACGCTGTTGGCAGGCATGGTCTAAGGACCCAGCAGAAAGGCAAACAGAAAGGGTGTGCAAGCCCTGGCCTTGCCCCCGGCAGGACGCAGCCCACAGAGCACTTCACCAGCCAGCCACATCCTCCTCCACTGTTGCTTTTTTGGGTTTTATGGGAGTCCCCAGGAACCTCATGCGAGCAACACTCATTTATTCTTCATTCTCCTCCTTCCCTCAGCCTCCCACTCTCGTCCCGCTAGAACTCACCTAAGAGAGAAAAATAAATGAGGACCTGGGCATAAGAATGTGAAGAGCTGGTCTGGTGAAGCTATAGACAAAATAGATTCGGAGTTAAAATTCACAAGAAACCTCTGCTCTGTGTCCTCTGTGTCCCAGTTCTAGTTTTCAAACAGCCGACTGTGAAGTAGTCAAGCTTTTGGGGGGGTCTTTTTTTTTTTTTTTTGGCTTTGCCACGTTTGTATTTCTGAACACGTTTCAAGGCAAAGGCAGAGAGTACTTTGATGCAATCGAACCCAATTCCCATTTGATAATGCAGTGACTGCTAGCGAGGCTCAGCCTGACCCACGGTGTGCTCAGACTGATCCTGTGATACCCTAGAGAGGCGCAGGCGATAGGCATCAACAGATTAACCTGAGAACTAACCAGCCTGGCAGCGTGGATGCCTTCACTGCCTCAGTTCCCTATTTAATTGCCCAGCAGGCCCTTCCATCTCCAAGAGCTTTTGTTTATTTGATTCTTAAAGAGAAACAATATGGAGCCAGGATGGAGGGGCAGTGATCATATAAGTTCTAAGAGATGAAAAAATCCATTATTTTAGTTGCATGCAGTCATTTTATAAGTCATTTACACAGCATTCTCATTTACTTATGCTGGTATAAATCAAGACTCGCTCAGCCACTCAGCCAGCATGAAGGAGTTCTCAGAAGTGAGATATCTGATGTTTTCTCAGGTCAGAGGAGGTCACAATATTTTGTGTGAATATCTGCTGTCATTTCTGCCCTCCCTGCAAGAAAGCACATTTCCTGCTAGCTACGGGAAAATGCTTGAAAGTGCAAGCACTCTGGGTTAAGAACTTCTAAATGTATTATTGCTTAAAGCATTACCACTTTCAAGCCAGTTTCATGATTTTGAACACTTGGGGTGGACAGCAGCGAGCAAGTTGGAACAAAGGAGGTGTAAATGCTAAGTATGGCCAACAAAATATACGCTGCATGAAGAGCATCATATATGAATCTGTTGTCCACAGATCTGTTGGCTGACCTCTAGATAGTATCTGGAATGCTACTTACTGAACATTGCTTCAGTAACCTCTCTCCTACTGCCAAAATCAATACTCCTGTTTGGGATAACACGGCCCCTTATGATACATGTTATTTAGAGATGAACCGATCATAAAGAACCTGATGAAAACTGGAAAGATTGATGGAGCAGATAATGTTTTCGGGAAAAAAAAATTATAAGACATGGAAAATTTTACTTATTTGGGCAGCTGAGCACAGCAGATGGCAAGATCTTCAGGGAAATAAACACAAAGTTTGGGAAAGCAAGAGTGTGTTCTAGCAGTTGCCAGTGATCTCATGCAGCAGGAAAATCAGTCAAAAATTAAATAGACACTCAGTAGCACCAGTGTTTTGTCAACATTTTGTAAAGAACAGGGACTTGGCAGCCAGAAAGGATAGGACAGAGGAGGCTGACTGGTTTCGAGGGCCAGTGTTTGCAAAAATAATTGTCAGGATCAGATGGTGCCACAACTTTAGCAATCAGGAGTTTATGGAGTTTCACCAATCGTATATCAAAGAGCACGCAGCTATAAAACTAAACTAAATGTGCATCTGTTACAGTCCACTCCCAGGCTAGTGACTGTCAACTGATCAAATGAATCATGAGCGACAGCTGAACATGCTACATGATGGAACGAATAATATTGTCCCAAGGAAACACTTTTATCAATCAATATGGCTCATAAATATGTTCATTGTTTAATATGGTTTATAAACACACAAGTAAGTTTATAAATCTAAGTACAGAATGTTCATAAATACGTGTTATTCCACAGAAGGGCCACAACCATCTCTTTCAGGTAAATATGGACTGAAAACGCTGCACAATATCTCACCTAGAACTTGATCCTTTCTCCATTCACTGCTACTCAGACTTCACATTTCACATCTGTGGGATAAATAAGGAAGGTAAGATTGGGCCTATTATGCCAAAGTGAATTAGCAAGTGATTTCATTTTAAAATAAGACATTCTAGATGACCAGAATTATCCATAATTTTGCTTGTGTTTTGGATTGAAATATCTACTCGATGTCTCTTTGTACATGGGATTCCTTCTTAGTCCTCATTTTAAATTACTACCAGCCACACAGCTGGCAAAACTTGAAAAAAGGATAGCTATGGATGCAAGGAAAAATGATTATGAAGAAAAATTATACATGCTCTCTGAACATAGTCCCTAGAATTGTAATCATGGTGGAACCAAGATGAGTTGATCGTTATTTACAACCATGCAGCTTTTGTAATATCTGCCTCATGATCAAGTATCAATTAAAAGAGAAATGGCTGGGTACACAAACAAATTATACAAAATCTTTTGCTTGTATGTCTACCTACATGTGATATTTATGTCTGCATGTATATGTCTAAGACTGGAGGAAGCAGGGGCTCACTCTGGCCATAGCACTGGAGAAGACCACAGCACCACAGCATCAATACAATCCCTTAACCCCCAAATTTTATCTGGGTACCATTACTTCCTTCTGCCCTCAGGAAACTGAGCTTTCTCCCCATAAAGTTGAGCTGTTAGTCCCTGGTTTAAGTTTGCTGGTGAGATGAATAAAGTGCTCTCCATGGTAAAGTTTTTAGTTACTTTTTTTTTTTAATAGAACTTACACATTCAGTAACAATTCTGCACTAATGATCTGAATAAATTCCTTCTCTACTTCTGTCACAGATTTTCCCTGGGCGTCAGAAAGGGGGAAGGATTTCATGCAGCATTTGAAAAGGGCTAAATCAAGTAAAATGAGGCATAATATTTGTATGGATGTGGATACCTTAGGCTTAAATCTAGATACAACAGGACCATGACCAAGCAATAGTAATTCATAAGATCTAGCAGGAATTGTGGCCAATTTATAGTATTTTGGTAATCTGCATCAGATTTTAATCTGGTTTTAGGTATTCCCAGAGGTGGAACATTAAGAAAGACCTGCAGAAAACAGTCTTTCTTATTTTTGTTGATTTTGGTATTAATTGGATGCTCCAGCAGTTTAGAAAATCTCACTGGAGTCTTAGACTCCCAAGTACATTAAAGCACACATCTACTTCAAAACATTGGGCCATGAGAAGCCAAGACACACTGTTGTCGATCTAGTTTAGTATTTTGCTATTAATATAGGCAAGAAAGTACACAGTGGACAATTTCTGAGTCACATCCCTGGAAAAAAAATTCTCCCAAAATTAAATTATTTGAAAGTCATTGGTTCTCTGAAACTTGAGAGTTGATTACATACTTTCTGTGCATTTAATATTATAACTCTGGATATATTTGTTTTGAGGGTACTTTAAAAGATTCTCTTACGTAACCAGATAAAGAAGCTGACCCCAAATATAGCTTCCACTACTGAATCCAATAACCTAAATATTTACATGCAAAGAACAGTCTTTCCATCAGTTCTGCATTTACAATTGTTCAACTGCACAATGAATCCTGCTACCCCTTGGTCAGGCGAATTGAAGTTTTTTTATCTGCCTTCTGCAGACCTTTTTTTTTTTTTTTAATTACACATCCATGGGCTTGTTTTCTCTCTAGTATGAGTGTTTCAAGTCTAAACATTCTGTCTCTCCACTGGTTTTAGCAATGACAAGGCAAAGGCAGTACAAATGTCTTATCCAAATGCAACCAACAGTTTCTTTGATGCTTTTTATTTTTTCAATAAAAGAGCATTTCTAACCCTCTCCCCAAATTATGTATAGTATACAGAGTGTTATTCCAAAATGTTTCTGTGCCCAGTTCTCACTCGGCAGACTGAAATCTCCTTCAGAAATTATTTGTAATTATCCAGTTAACCACCTACCTTGCCTCACTAATGTGCATCACCAGACAAATAAAAAACAACCTGTCCAGAGGTTTATTCCTCAGCCAATATATCTACAGACTTAATACTCCTGTGAAATTGAATGGATCCTAACATCTTTCCTTTTGGGAACTGCAACATCCTGAGCAAATTCCAAGACAGGAAAAAAATTCCCCTCCTACTCTACTGATTCAATGGGAGGGACTTTGAGACGCTCATCATCTCTTCTGTGCATTCAAAACCTTGCAGGACAAAACCTATGAGTCACTGAGCAGGGAGCTCATCTTTATTTATATACATCTTAGTGGCAATACATAACTTTCATTCTCCATAAACAGATAAGTATGTGCCTATAAACATATGCACATGCATGATTCTGGCATACAAAATAGGAGATTAATAAATACTCTGTGCTGTCAAATTTATGGAAAGATTTCCGAAGTGTTTCAGGCTATGGGTATTTCTATCTCCTAGCTTGGTGGCAATTTTCTTTGCATTTAGAAATGATCTTATAGTCCTTAATCATGTCACAATTGTCTTGAAGATACACACCTTATTTACATGCTGAAAGAAATCACTTTTATAGCTGGATGTGTTCCCAGTCAAATACCATGTTTCAGTCAGGACAGACAAAGTATACGCAGCGTGGAGAGGCTACCTCATTTTAATGGTTAAATTCTGCATTACTTAACATTCAAACTCCCAGGAATGCAGACCTGTTCTTCTCTGGTTTGCAATCTAATGACCCTCAAAGCAAGCAAATGTGTGAGGAAGTTTATAGCCTTCTCTTCTTTAAACTTTTGATTAAACGTCCATGTAATGTTTTTGATGAAACGCCCATCAAAATATAGTATTTTAACAAAGAATTTCTATGTCATGTCCTGTCTCAAATCCACATAAAGGCCCAAGTTCATGGGTCTAATGAGAGGGAATTTTGGAGCAGAAAGTCTACGCTGTACCTTGCCTGCTGAGGGAAAGTGCAGGACACACTGACGGCAGCATAAGCCAACCAGGCCAGCAAGTGAATGTAGTTTTTCAATGTGAAACGTCAAAATGACTTTTCATTGTCAGCCCAGAATGTCAAACATAAGTTCTGAAAACAAATCCATTTGCAATTTGGGTAGTTGTGCTTTCCTATTCTCTATCACAAAAAAAAAAAAAAAAGTACTGCATTTGTTTGCACTTCGATTTCACCTCAAGTTTATTTGTGGGTTTATCAAAAAGGTGGTGGGTTTTTTTCACATCTGCAACCATTTGAACTTGTAATAAAGGCAGGGTAAGTTTTTCAAATGGATCCAGGAATTCTGTCTGACTGAAGATGGTTGAAATCAATATTACTGGCAGATCATACTCCTGGCAACCACGAGAGCATGGTTATGAACAATTCAACTTTTTATTTGTAAACTTATCTTACAAGTTACTCATATTTGAAACATAAGTTCATAGCTATGTTTCCCAATTCAAAGCTAGTGAAGAAAAAAAACAAACCCAAAAGTAGATTCTAAGAAATCATCATTATTACTAAAATAATTAAAGAATTTGCTAACTATTTCAGTGGATACGTTAACCTGCCTCTAACTGGAAAACACTTTGTAACCTGGCAGGTTGTTTCCCAAGGAAGGGAAGCAAACACCACGACTGTGTCCTTTAAAGGTCCTTGCTTTGCAGAACAATTTATCATTCAAATACAAAGACATAACACAAACCCAATACTGATAAGTATTGGCTTTAAGTGGTTTCCTCTCTTGCCTTTATGTAGAAAACAGACAAACCCTGGCTTGCTTTGCTCCATGGGTCAGCTCAGACAGGTCACCACAAATCTCACTGGACTCTTCCTTCACTCTTTCATATGTCTGGGTTTGGGTACCTGGTTCAGACAGAAACTGGATCAAATCCAAATACTGTATGTACTCCATGGACAACCAATTTTATCTTTTGACCAGTAAAGAACAATTTTTAGTGGCAAGACTGAAGCGAAACTGTTAGATCAATATAACAGGTATTCCTTTGCAGTATCTATTTATAAATACATCTGTATGATAGCAAAGCAGTTATGCAATTTATATTTCTCTGATATATTTTCACATGCTGGTGATTATTTAATGAAAGTAGAATGATAAGAAGAATTATCGCCCACTGATTGCTTCTAGTTTAAGCTTGGGGAGGAGGGTGTGTAAGCCTTCACTTTCACATTCTGTTCCTTCACTTAAACATACAGGGCTTGGTCTGTAGATCTGTATCATGTTGTAAATATATATATATAGCTTGTGAGGTGGCCATAGTGCTGGGATGTGCAAATCCAGCTTTGAAGTCTACACCTCTTCCTGTTTATAAATAGAGTCCTGAATGTTAAATACTACATTGAAGCAGATGGTACCTTCCAAAAGAAGCCATTAAATAGCTTTAATTTTACTGTATCCATTATTGTACATGCAAGCAGAAAATGCATGCACATTTATGTGGATGAACATGCAAATTTGGTGTCATCCTCATACTTTTAAAAAGTCCCCAACGTTGCACAGTCTGTGTTTTCCATAGCATAAAAGGGCCCTTCACCCCATTAGGAACAGCACATGCCCTTTAAGCCTTATACAGAGACAGCCAGGTGCCCACATGCACTGGTTGTTGTGGCTGGGGACAGACCAGGAGAAAGCTGTGCTCCCTGGCCACAAAGGCCACACCACCCCAGCTGGTCACGGGCTCTGTTGTCCTGACGCAACCCTGAGCTGCCCTGCACCATCTGCAGGGCCCAACATTATGACTTCACAATTAAGAATTTAACAACCCCCCCAAAAAAAGCTACCAGGACATAATCAGCAAGTATCTGAAGAGATCTTTCTACATCAGCTGAAAACAGACCCAGTAAAAACATCACAAGACTGGTGAAACAATTGTGTTTAATGGGAGATGGCAAAGTTAATTCTGAAGTCCAGCAGCTCCTTCGTGGCTGGAGAGGTGGAGCAGAGAGGTGGAGAGGCTCCTGGAGCCACAGCCCAACAAAATTGCATAAGTGACTGCAAAATGTGTGTTACCAAACTGACAGGCACAGGCTCCAGGAATCAAGCCACAGAGGGACGTTAATGGTGCTTGATCTCCAGTGAGCTATTGTAAGCGAAGATGACTACTGCCAAGCGCGTTGTGTAATTAAAAAAGACAGAGCGCGAGAGACGGGTATTTCTAGATCAGTCAGACTGGATCCTCAGCAGCTAGAGAGCTGCTTCGCCTGGGAAGAGAGCTGGGTAAAACAGTGTACCCTAATAAAAGTTTAACACCATACACCAGAACAATCTCGGGAAGCTAAATTCCCTTTCTTTTCCTGGGAGATTCCACAGCATGATTGTTTCTTTCTCGCTCAAAGTCTGTTTGATGTATTCCATTCTCTCTCTTAGGAAATAACATTTTATTTATGCTGCTCCTTTCCCATATAGTCAAGAATTTCTGCTTTAATGCCCTCAGTTACGCCGAGAGTGGTTTCTGGCACCACCTGTGCTGCAGGTACCATTTGTTCAGTAGTCTCTGTGCTGTCCTCAGACACCACCGGGCACCAGAGTAATACTGTGATACCAGCGTCTGTCACAGGTCTGACTGACAACCCCAACCTCCCCCGAAAAGCACAAATCTAATCCTCAATTTGCTAATGCGTTTCTAACAAAGGAATGTATTTTGTTTGGAGTAAGCCGTGCAATAATTAGTTATTTTGAAGCATTCAAACTACTTCTGGATGCTAATTAAATGCTTGTGACTATTAGCCTCCCCATAGTTACAGTAGCATAATTATATCCCCATCTTTCACAGCAGAGCTCATTTGTGAAACCTTTGCATTAAAAGTGTCAACTGCCTAATCAGAAAATAAAAATAATCCCATGAGATTTAGGTGACTAGCTATGATAACAAACAAAAAAGCACAGTGAAGGTGAGTGATTCCCCTAAAAACCATAGTTGTTTACTGGGACTACCTGGGTAAGCATTACAAATAGTGAAAAAAAATCAGAGGAAACGGAGACTAGGTCATAAATAATCATTTAACCAAAACAGCTAATTAATTATTGTAAAAAAACCTGTTTGACCTGGAAAACACCGTAGAAAGATAAATCATTACAACAGCTGTGTAAATTGGGAGATATTTTGGAGCTACAGTAGGTGTGGGATGTGTAAAGATAGAAGTGCTTCTACTTTATATGGAGGATGAGCAATGCACTAAAGTTGCACAGGGATGTGCTGATAAAGTAAGTTCTTCAAATGAGAGATCTTGGTTCCACAATTACGGACAACCTTCAGCAGAGAACACAGTTCTGGAAAGATGCATTTCAAGCATTAAGGAACTGCGTTTGCTTTGAGATGCATCATTTTCAGTGAGACATTAAATACGTTGCATATACAGAGCACCAGAGAGGAGTCACTCATAACTGTGTTGGGATTATAACAATAGATGACTTTACACATTTTAATTTGCCGTAACGATCATTAACTGGATTTGTAGCAGTTGGTGTTTTCCACAAAATGAAGATGATTGGGTCAGCAATGAAGGGTTTGCCATGTGTTTGCAGCTGGGATTTTACTGGCTTTATTAGAATTTTCATGTTCTCACCATATGTGTTTTTCCTTCCTGTAGTGACTCCGGCCGCTCTGCCAACTGAGCGTTCCTTCAAGGGGACTGAATTTGGGAAAAGTCTTCAACTCTCTTTTTTGGTTTTAATCTTAAAAATAAAGCTTCCAACCCCAAAAGTTTGCTACATTAACTTCAAATCTTACTGATCATTGGACTACAATGCTGTAAGTAGTTTTGCCACATCTGAGGAACAAGATGAGAGTAGGACATTCCCTGTAGGGTGCAGAAGGAGGGATTATGTTGATTACAGTCCAACGCAGAACCAAATCAATCCCTCTGTCACCTTTGGTACCACTTAATTAGCACTATTCTTCTAATTATCATAGGATGGCATACAGACAAGTAATAATGTATAACCTATTCCAGAAGGCAAAGGTTCCCTCATAAGGAATCTGTGCGTTGATAACGATGATTTATCATGCTATAAATCTGGGAGGGGGGGGAAATCTAAAATGTAATTGCCAATGTGGCGAAAATGACCAAACAAATGACATGCCATTCCCCATCACAGCAGCACAGGGAACACTGAAGGTTTCATTCACATGGCCACCGCGACGCCAGTACCTTGTTATACACAGAGACTGAGAGAAATTCGAGTCCTCTCTGAAATTCTAGGGGAAAAAAAGCTGTACCAATGCCATACAACATGACCTTCAACTTTGAACACTCTTAGAGAAGTTTGCTTACAACTGTGTTTGCAATCAAACTGCATAAAGGATTGTGCTGGGCTTAATCCCTTGCCTCTGGCCTTAATTAATCTATAGTGTATAGTTACCGATCACGGCATTGATTTTTTTTCCATGGCTTTCTAATATAATGTGTCTTCAGACTCTCAGGCACAATATCAAATAGAATACCACTCTGCTCTGTTCTATTGGCATGTTGTTGAAATCAGTGAAATATAAGCATAAGCTCGGAGAAATACAGCGGTGACAGAAATGCAGTAACAGACTTTGTATACAGGGTGTATAAATTGGGGAGCAAATGAGTTATAGTCACTCGTATCCATTTAATGCTTAATGGCCATGCAAAATTGATGTAACTACACAGATTTATCATTTGCTGGGCTCACACTAAACCCTGAAGCCGGGAGAACATGCACCTAATAAAACTACTCAGAGCTGCTTTTGGAGCTATGAGGAAGGTCAGCCACATATTAAAGTGTCTGATGCTGAGGAATTAACTTTCCTATTTAAGCACGCATACTTACTAAAAATCGACCTTCCAGGAAGTAAGTACTTAAAATATCTTCTGTCCAGCCTGCACCCAATATTTAGCTTGTGCCATGCACTTTCATGATTGTATTACATTTGTGTGGCAAGGCAGTGGGGGGACTACAGGGGTGGCTTCTGTGAGAAGCTGCTAGAAGCTTCCCCCGTGTCTGATAGAGCCAATGCCAGTGAGCTCCAGGACAGATCCACCACTGACCAAGGCTGAGCCCATCAGTGATGGAGCTGGTGCCTCTGTAATAACATATTTAAGAAGGGGGACATTTGCAATGGCATTTGCAGCCGGAGAGAGGAGTGAGGCTACATGAGAGAAACAACTCTGCAGACACCAAGGTCAGTGGAGAAGGTGGGGAGGAGATACTCCAGGTGCCAGAGCAGAGATTCCCCTGCAGCCCATGGTGAAGGCCATGGTGAGGCAGGCTGTCCCCCTGCAGCCCATGGAGGTTAATGGTGGAGCAGGTATCCACACGCAGCCCGTGCAGAACCCCACGCCTGAACAGGTGAGTGTGCCAGAAGGTGGCTGTGACCCTGTGGGAAGCCTGTGCGGGAGCAGGTTCCTCACAGGACCTGTGGATCTGTGAAGAGAGAAGCCCACACTGGAGCAGGTTTGCTGGCAAAAATTGTGACCCCATGGGGGATCCATGCTGGAGCAGTCTGTTCTTGCAGGACTGCACCCTGTGGAAAGGACCCATGCTGGAGTGGTTCATGAAGAACTGCAGACAGTGGGAAGGACTCCAGTTAGAGAATTTTCTGGAGGACTTGTCTCCCATGGACAGACCCTATGCTGGAGCAGAAGAAGCTTATGAGGAGTTTTCCCCCTGAGGAGGAAGGAGCAGCAGATATAACATGTGATGAACTGAATGCAACCCCCTTCCCTGTCCTTCTGTGCCGCTTGCGGGGAGGAAGTAGAGAAAATCAAGAGTGCGGTTAAGCCTGGGAAGATGGGAGGGGTGGGAGGAAGGTGTTTTAAGATTTTATTATTTATATTTAAGGTTTTATTTCTTATTACCCTACTCTGATGTGATTGTCAATCAATTACACTAGTTTCCCCAAAATGACTCTGTTTCGCCCGTGACAGTAACTGGTGAGTGATCTCCTTGTCCTTATCTCAACCTATGAGCCTTTCATTATACTTTTTCTCTCCCCTGTCCAGCTGAGGAGGAGGAGTGGCAGAGCAGTTTGGTGGGCACCTTGTGTCCAGGGAGGATCAACCCACCACAATGGTCAGTCAACATTTGATTTTCTTGTACCCTTCAGTTTTTCTGCCATCGCTCATTCTGAAAACTGCTACCTACCTACAACCAAGCTATTATTAACTACCAAGTGATTCAGTTCATCTTGAAAGGGTTCTTTAAACTGCAAATGGAGCTGTCCTTAGAAGTGGGTGAAAAAAATCCCATCCACTCTAGTGACATAGTTATAGCATTAGATAATGTATCCATCGCTACCGGTTCACCATCACAGGAAGGAATCCTGAAGTCCTTCCTGGATTGATTAGAAGTGATGAGGAAATTATTCCAGATTGTATTAACAAAACTTAAAAATCATGGTGTCCACCAAAAGTTTAGTGTTTAAGCCCACTTCAGGAGGGCTGTTTTACCTGAGTCAGTGTTTCCTACTACTAAACGCAGCTCTCACTCCATCAGAAGACTTACTTTAGAACAGCAAGTATTCAACAGTTGCTCAAGGTAAGAGTGAGTTTGACAGGACAGTGCCTTTACAACATCACAAACGCCAGTGCATAGGCAAAATGAGAATCCATGTGCTGGTCTAAATGAAAATCCCATCAGATGGTAAAAGCCAAGAAAATGACATGAAAATTAGTAATTTCTCAGTGTTAAGAACAGCTTATGTTATAGAAAACCACAAAGTTCAGGAAAAAAGGGACATAAAAGCAGCTACATTTGGCTGCAAATCCCTCCAGCTCCATTATCCACTCTTTGCCAGTGACCGTTAGCACTTACCTAGGGAAGAAATGCAAGAATAACAGTTTTGAAATGATCCATTCTTTTAAATACTCAACCGCTTTCCTAACCTGTCATTTAAGAACTTCCCAAGCTGAAAACTGCAGCTGAAAAAACTTGTAGCAGCCACTGACTGAGGCGTCTCCCATAGGAATGTCTAGTCCTCTCTTTGGCACTCTTAGTTCTTTGTCCTCACAATGCCATGAATTAACAAGCTACACCAATTCACTCTGTATTGCCCTATCACTGCCTACCTGCTTCCTCTGACCCATCTATCTTTTGAGAGACCCGTGTCATACCTCTCTTAGTCATAATGAAGGCAACCACACTACGACTGGCAATGAGATCGGTTTTCTCTTTTCTTTCTTATCACATCAGTATATTTCCAACCGAAAGAAAATTTCCAACAGAATAAAGACAATATTTGTAACTGCAAGCCAGGCTCCTGCCCTACCCTGTTCCTTGCAAAATAAGGTGATAATTCTATACTTCTTTACCAGATCAATCATAACTTGCGTAACACTTACTGAACAACCTCATTAATCCTTTAGGTACGGGAACTGCAGCAGCGTGAGTCTCTCTTTTCACTAGAGCCTAGAAAAGTCAAAGAAGACTGTGTGTGCTTCACGTGTCAGACAGGTGTGTACAATCTCATTTTACAGCAGGGCAGTAATTACAGAAGTAAGGAATTCTTCATGGGAAGCATCCGAGTGCATTGGTCTGTCTGATGGTCTGTAGGCATCAAAGAGCAGTCAGTCACATTGCATTTGGGAGAAGGGTGACTGCTAAATTATATAAACTGCTAAAATTATATGACAATAGCAAGATTATTGTAGTATACGTTTCTATACATATTTTAAGATAGACTGTAAAATACTGCTTCAAAGAGCCCCACACCCCAGAGTCGCCCAACTCCGACTAGAATCTGTAAGATTTTTGCAGCAAAATCACCATCACACCAAGGAAAGAGTTTTTTTAATCTTTGTCTTTAGGCTATTACAATTTCTCAGTAATAGGAGATAATAATTGCCATCCTTTCTTAATTGGTTTTTTGGTAATTCATTCAGTCCTTGACTCTTAGTATCTCTGCATCCCTCTTCTTCCTAATTTGATGCTACTTTGTCCTAAAAATGTCAGCCTTGGTAAAAACAGACTTGGAAGCAGAGTACTCCCCAGCCAGCACGTCTGCAAGGGCAAGCAGCGCCCTGACACAGTATGATGTTCAGATTCACAGCCTCTTCCCAGCCCTTCGCTGGGAAAAAATAGGTAAAAAACCAACACGATTCTATGCTTTGTCAACAAGTAATTTCATAACAAACAAACTTATGATTTATTTCGATATTCTTTTGAATTTAAGTTTAATACATTGCATAAGTGTCAAAGCATTACTAATGACATTTACATTCCTCACCAGTATCCCAGAGTACACCGGAATTCCTGTTCTACTGCCTAAAACCATTCTAAGAACTCAATGTGAACATTTTGTTGAAAAAATAATTAGTAAACCAAACACTGACCTGACAAGACTTTGGTTCTGTAGTTCAAACTTAGCAGTGGTACGTTTTCAGTTAGACATGATCAATATATGAGTACTGGAAGTGTTTTATTTGGGTTTCTAATATTTTATGTGTAGATGCTTGGTTGTGGATAGGAATAGCTCAGGAAAGAGCTCCAGAGCCCCACTGTATTTTTTCACAATAACTTTAGCACCTAAACACTTTGGAGAATCTGAGTCTATCCCACAGAAAAGAGGCACAAGTGAGTTGTTTGAGAGTGATGAAAGACAGTGGAAATTTTATTTCAAGATTTAAATGAATGAACTCCTTTTTTTTTTTTTTTTTTGGCAATGTTTTCTGCTCAATCAATACATGGTGTCGTCATGCTGGGCATCAGAATGGGCTCGAGTATAGTATTGATCCATGTTTGGCTGGTGTTTCACACTGTTGTAATCCAGATGGGTAACTAAGGGAGTAATTGCTCAGTCAAATCTGTGTTGAACCTGGTGCTGTGCCAGAGTAAATCAAGCTAAACTTTTAAATAGCCAGTGGAGTTAATTATAAGGAAAAATAAGTGAGCCAGGGAAATCAAAATGAAAGCCTTTTGACGTTGCACACAACACTGTAAGCATTGGAGTAAGAAGTGTTGTGCCTGGGCTGTATGGCCACTCACCCCCTCCTGTTTTGCCAGGGGAAAGAAGATATTTCATTAGGTTTTTGAATCTTTGTAACTTGTGGAGTACCTTATGGTTCCTTGGGATGCATGACGCCCTACTGAACTCCAGCTTAATCAGTTACCGTGTTACAGTGCTCCGCTAACTATACCATGAACATGTTGTGCCCATGTAAAAATTGGATCATCCTACCTAAGATTTCTCATATACCTTTAATTTCTCATATACCCTTAATTTAATTAACTTACAGTTGCATTCCCATAAATTTAAATGGAAACTAAAATGTTTCATCGCATTTCATATGATAGACCTGAGGTCTGTAATTAGATTTTTATTCCATGCATGGGAGAGGTAACTTAGACCCATTTTATACTGAAAATGTGTGTTTCCTGTGAATGTTACTGAAAGATGAAATCATGCGTGGTTTGGACAGTGAAGCAGAAAAACTGTGTGGCTATTCTGGGGAGAATTCAACATAAATAGGCAATATGCAATAGCAGTATAAGAGAGGTTATTTATAGATGCATATTATGCCATGCAGATAGGCTGTGATGAGACAAACCTAAAAAATAATCTGAATTCTATATATTTGATAAAGTTGTTCGTAGTTTCTATTTTCAACAGAAAACTTTCCACTCCCCTTTTTTAGCATATATTTACTGATTTTCTTTTGTAGTATATAATGATCTACATCTTTGATAGCTTTTACATTCACCAAAGATAAATGGTTTTATTAGATTAGAAGGCATTTTTTTCCACATAGGACGCCTTCTGTTTCTATACCTGTTTTTTTCTGGAGGATGAAGATTCCCAAACAGAAATAGGGGGCGGGGAAGGGGGGGAGGAAGAAACCCCTTTCCAGGTCCCAGGGCTGATATAACCCTGGCTATATGTTTCTGCATTCCTTTTTTTTTAACATTTACTCATAGAGCTGCTCCTCTGATAAACTTTAATTTTCCCGAGTGCTGTACCACTAAATATGAATGTTCAAAACATGAGTAAAAGGTGCCTAACGTACAAAGGTTGGCTTAAAAATATGAGAATTCTTGAACTTTGGAATTTTTTTTAATATTCCTTTTGGACCCAAGACCTTTGGGTTTTATAGTCTTAATATGTTTTTGACAACCCTAATGAGTAGAAACATTATTTTGTTTTAAGTGAAAAATGAGACTTCCAGTTAATTATACAGATACACAGATCCAGAAGACTTGTAGTAGAAACGCAGGTCTTGGAGAAAGAAAAAAAAAAAGTGCATGTTATGATGACTGGATCATTTCTGAGAGCTGCAAAGCAGGGGGAGAAAGAATAAAAGAGCTTCAAAAAAAGAAAAACACATGATAGGTCATAGAACACTGATAATCAGAAATGTATAAAATGTATCTTTTAATATTCTGAAGTGTTGATCTGTGTCAGTGATGACAGAATTATTGATGGCATCTCCAGATTTTTGGCATTATAGGCCATGAGAGTGTTTTCATAAATTTTATCCTATTTTGCTAGATATTCTTCTTGTTATTCAAGGGAGCAAGTCCAGCCTTTTTAACATGTAAGCTGAATAAAGGATCTGCTTGGGGTTTTTTTGTGAATCTCTGTGAGAAGCAGCTGTACTTAGCTACTCAGGGATATTTTAATATCATACAGGCAAGATGGCACATTAGTTCTAGTAGTGTTAGGTGATTCTTGCTAAGAAAAGCTCCATATGACAAATAAAAATGAAAGCATGAACTTTTTTTAACAACACGATACAATTCTTCAAGTTGTAGAAATAGTTCTGTTCTGTGGTTTCGTTGGGTTTTTTCCCTTACTGTTTGTTTAGTCCTAGATTATTTTTATGCTAAGAAACCACAGAAGGCTACGTAGAATCTGTTGCATTCATGGTGTCTGGTCTAAAAGTATTTCTCTAAAAATATCAGAGGATTATGGGTTACAGTAGGCAAGTTTCAGAGCTGCTTAAAGTTAAATAAACATTTTGCATTTGTTTTCTAAAATAACATAACAAACCAAAGCATATCAACTTTCTTGAAGTTATATCTGATTAAAATCAGACCTTATATACATCTGGAATGGTTTGCGTTATAGCTGTGAGAGCGTGTATTTTGTATGGTGCTGGAATTTGGTTGTATTTAATTCCACGTAATTTTTAGACCGAAACATAATGCTCTTCGCAGAGGTTGGTTTGAAAGTATTGGAGAATGCCATCCACCAGGTGGGTACAGTACAAGCTGCACAGACATCTGCAGAAGAGCCATGGTGAGGCTGAGAATGCAGCTTTGCTGTTAGACCCTCTCACCGAGGCTGCCATTAAGGCACCTTCATTAGCAATGCTAATGGGTTTTATGAGTGCAGGTAGTTTTCTGCGTAAGTTCACTCATTTTTCAAAAGCCAAAAACCAATTCTAAAAAAAAAAAAAGAAAAAAAAAAGACAACAGCTTCTCTGCAATTTGAACTGGAACAAATACAAAATTAACATGCGGAATGTATTTCAGGACTTTTGTTCCCATCCTTACTCCCACTGTCTGCGTTTTTGTTTAATAAGGACTTTTTTTTAAAAAAAAAAAAAGATGAGTGCAGAGTTCTCAGTGATAAGTCCATCAAGATTTCCACATGGAGTGTTAAAGGAGCCCTCCTCCACAGACAGAGAATGGGGTGAACCGGGGGCCCTTCCACGACGGACTCAATCCAATGCCCACGGATCACCTCCAGATTTCTGCAGATTTGGCTTTCCCCCATACCTTTGCAGAGCCTGCTTCTGCTCTGTGCAGGCAGAACTCACCCCAGGAAATTCAGGCTGCCTTTACAATGTAAAAGTTAAAGGCCTGTTCTGTCGTTACAGCAAGAGCTCCCAAAGGTTATGCACTAATTCAGTAATGCTCGGTCAGGCACATTCAGCACACGTATGCAAGCAACGGAATGCAAACACATTGGTTTTGCTGTGGATGTGGAAAGGGAGACTGATTCTTAATGAACATCTTTCTTAAAAGATGCACCAGAAAAGATTCATCTAGCATCAGAATGACATATCGGACACAGAGAAGGAGGGTGGTCTCTCCACACGCTTCCTCTGTCTGCATGTGCCTCTCATATCACAATTTCTTTCACTTATTGGAGTCAGACACCTACATTGACATGTTTTTTAATATTTCTTCAAAGACTATCTTTGCAAAATTCAGGAGAAAACTGATTATTAAAACCTCCTCCTTGGATGCGGTGAGAATGTCATCATAGGGAAACCAGAAACCAAAATGCTTATGAGATGACCAAGAACTGAAAGGATGAAAGGAAATTCTAAAATCCTGATGTCCGTGAGAAAAACAATCTACTCTGAAGCCTTCAGGTTATTTACAATGACACTTTCCTGGACTTTTTGCCAATTTCTGTGATAAAGGCTGAAGAATGATTTTTGTCTCTCTCTCCCTTTCCAAATGGCTTCATTCTAGCAATTCTCTTGCCAGTATCACCCATTCTCTCCCTATTAGAAAGAGTGGTAGAAACTTCCAAATTGCTTAAACAGCCATAACCCTTCACAAGTATGATCTATATCTCTTTCTCTTTTTAATTAATTCCCACCTGATCAATTTATTTGAATTAATTTCAACTCCAGAGTACTATCATCTTAGGAGACTGAACCTATCCTCTTGATTTTCATTTTAGCTTCATTCCCCAAGCTTACTGTAAGTCACTTTTACTGCAGGGATTAGATGTCCCATTATATCTCCCTAGGGTTTTTTAACTCTTTTTCTTAGACCATCACCTCAGCCCAGTTTAGCTGCAGAGGAGTACGGGATTTCCTCTTTGTGCTCTAGATGCACCAGATTAATTTCATGGCTTCTTCACAAATAACAAATATTGCTAAAACAATTGTGCTTCTACAGAAAACAATAGAAGGAAAGTTAAAAGTAAGATTCTGGAACTTGCTGAAAACCAC
>JAHREE010000245.1:26385583-26436570 GCA_033628505.1 Tringa tobata
GCACCAACCTCTCTACAGTGTCCTTTCAAGTAGTTGTAGAGAGTGATGAGGTCTCCCCTCAGCCTCCTCTTCCTCATACTAAACAGTCCCAGCTCCTTCAGCCTCTCTTCATACGATTTGTTTTCCGGGCCCTTCACCAGTTCCGTTGCCCTCTTCTGCACTCTCTCCAGCACCTCCATCTCTCTGCTAACAGCTGATGACTTTTCGTTAGCGTTACTGCCCTGCAAGCTTGTGCGTAGGGGACGCGTGGGTCCGGGATCTATGTTTGACTTATAACCTTGAGAGACGGGTGCCCAGTTGGGGCTGACGGGCCACCCCAGGATGTGTGCAGTGGCAAGCTCCCTGCCCGGCAGGCACGCTGGCTGTCCGTGCCCGGCACGCCTGGCCAGCTGACGGCACGGCGGGGTGAACCGAGGCCGGCTCCGGCGTTTGTTCTTCGCCCCCTGCTTTCAAGCCCGACCTTTCCCATCGTGGCCATGCGTTGCTTGGTGTTGGGACCACATCAAAGGTCCACCACAGCCTTCCGTGCCTAATAGGTATTTGCCGGCAGGCTTGTTAACGGGAAAAGAGTAAGATGAATCGTCAGTCCCTAAAACAACCGCGTCTTTAAAACACGCCAGAAATGGGCCCTTCTGCGTCGGCGGCTTCCATTTGCCAAATGGAACGTGCCTCCCTGCCTCATTTTACCAGCAAAGCATGCAGCAGGAAGTAGCAGTGGTTCGGGCACAGGGAGAGCTTTCGGTATACATGGAAGAGGTGACATCTTCCAGACAGAAACACAAAGCTCCACAAACTTCCTTCTGTCAAAAAGCATCACCGGCTGCAAAATAATGGATAAATAAAAAGGAGAACCTAGTAGCAGCAGAAAGCTTGCATAACCCCTTCATTTGGTATTCCTGCTGCTGTTAGGGGCTGATTATCTCCAGTTCTGGTATTGAAAAAACAAGGAGGATAATGAAAACGAAACAAAAAATCTAGAGAACAGCCATGAGAATGCTTAAAAGATTGCAAAAGTCATGCAGCAGTGAAAAACTAAAAGCTTAGTCTGTTTAGCTTACAGTGAAAAAGGTTAAGAAGCAGTTTAACCCCTCTCTGTGAGTAATAACAAAGAGTAAATGGCCCTTCGGACATGAGTGTAACTGGCTAAAAGGTGCAGATGAACTGGTCTAGAAGGGGAACAAAGTGCTTTTTCTGTAAATTATAACAGTTAAGCACTGGAACAACTTATCAAGATTTGTGGTGAACTCTCCACAACTGGCAGTTTTTGAAAAAGGAGTTGAAGTTTATGTAAAAATTATGTTTTGGTTCCAATAGCAATTACTTTGGGGGAATTCTAACACAAGCTGGAGTCTCTGTGACCACTGCTGATGTTGTAATCTACATGTCATAGTATTTACTTTCAAGAATCAACGAGTTCTTTATTTGGATGCCTTCTCTGGGTCAGGTCCTGGTTACTCATAAGTTTCCTGTCTTCAGATCATACTTGAATCATCTTCAGATGGGGGAGCATTGCTGTAGCTTCATCTGGAGATTTTTCATGGTAGATATTTAGGTCAATATAGAGAACATACTGGGATTCTGATCATAGGTCCCATTTTTATTGAAGCATTTCACAATGGCCGTATGTATACACACAGCATTAGCATGTTTAAGTCTAGCTTATTTATTACATAAAACATTTAAGAAGTGCTTCTGCAGCTTCTGTATTTCAGTATATACTTTGCAAACAAGACAAGATAATTAACTGTCTTGTCTGAACAAAGGCCAAAAAATCAATGCAAAGGGATAGCAGACACCCAAGGTAAAAAAGGACTTCTGTTTTGGCTTTCAGTTTGCCCTTTTCATAACGAAAGAATTTAATAATTATCCACACTGTTATGTAGGATGACTATCCTAGCATTGCTAAGGTTTTTAATTATGTGATCACTTCCTAGAAGTGCTTAATGACTGATAAAATTATTTTTTGTAGCTTTTAGGTCCATGATTTCTACATCAAGGCTCTCAAACTGAGTCTTCCAGTCCAATTTAGCAATGCTATATCTGAATATATACTTGAGTCAAAGTGTACCGGCAGCATTTGAGTTAGTGCTATTAACCCATTTTCTAAGAACACAGGACATCTGAGGATTCAGGAAGAATTTCTTGTGGTCAGAAATAGCTACACAGGAAAGGTTGTTCAGAGCTATCTCAGCATAAAAAGTGTAACTGAGGGGGAGGAGGGCCTCTTTCACCCAACCACTTCTTTCTCCAAAAGCATCAGTGAGGACACAGCAGGGGGAACGCAGTCCCCTGCAAATGATTTGATGGGCCCACAAGTAGGACAGCAAAAGCATTACCTCAGAGTAACCTCTGGACGCATTGGGATTGTCGTCCTCATTATGACATTAAGGCACTGAACATTTAACGTCTCTTCCTTACTTGAAGGTTTTTCAATTTTTTATGCGCGCTGCCACAGTAGCCTTTTTAATAGAGAGAAAACTCTTGATAAAAGGCACCGAAACCCAAAAGAAAGCAGCAGCAGCAGCAAGCACTGGCTTCGTTCAGTCCCAGGAAAACAGCTGGTAGCGAGCTGGTACTGAGAGCTGCCAAGGGAAGGCTGATTGCTCTGTCTGGCAGCGAGGAGCCCATGCCTGACCCCGCCAGGCAGAAGAGCGACGGGGCACGGGGATTTCCAGCAGGATGAGGCTGGAACTCGGCTGTAAAGCGATGATCCAAACCTACAAAGCGGCTCTGATTTGAGTGTTTCAGTTCGACTTCAAAGGCAGATTAGAGCCCTGCTGGAGCCCAGTTTGAACTTCCAAAAAGTTGAAAGCTTTTCAGCATGGTGTTCATTTTCTGTTCAGTAAAGATCTAGCTATTCATCTTCTCTATTACCTTACAAAATATGTCTACTTCCACTCAAAAGGAAATGGTGGAGGATCATACCACCCCTTATGGCTACCCAATACAAAAGAATCTCCTGGACACCTGCAGGTATTAAAAAGGTCTTACTTACTGGAAAGCAAGCTGTAATTAACTCTTTTATGCTAGTCAGCAACTATTTAGTTTGCAGAGGGATTATTTAAACACTTTAAACCTTTTCTCCTCTCTACACATTAGAATTTTCATGCTATTTTCAACTAATACCTGTTTTTCTGTATTCGGCGTTACCTCATATTTCATGAAACAAAAAAGTTTGACACACTTGGCTCTGCTGAATTGAGAATATTCTGAAAATCCACCCAAGCTTCCTCTGGAGGTCAAGACTGACTATATATTATCTTGGCAAGTCTGATCCAACTCTTTCCGCGGCCAGCCAGAAATCATTCCCAAAGAACAAAAGCAAGTTAAACACGGTCGTTCTGGTCCAGCTGCCACAATACCTGGTAGAGCAGGATCTTGCCAAGAAATCAGGCAGCAGAGTTGTTGCAAAAGAATCCTTTCAGAGTATGTTAGGTAATTTTACACTACCCCAACCTTGTGTTGGGGACACAGAACATATCAGAATCCTAGCAGCACAGAACAAGTGACATTCCTTAAAAAGGGCAAATAACTCAGTACCAAATTATCCCTTGGTCTTTACTTGCTCTCTTGTTGACCAAATTTTCCACATATGCTTCTGTCCATCGGTATATATATCTCAGTATAAATGACCTTTGCAACAGGCTCAGCTCATGTCCATGTGTCCATGAATCATCTCAGAGACACGTCAGCCCCTATCACTAGGGCCGTGTCAGGAAGCGTTGTACACTTACACTGCTTGTATTGAGTATCAGGCTTCGTGGAATTTTGTCCAAGGTTCAGGCACATGTAAGAAAACATGCATTTGTATCACCATGACAGCCCACACAAGCTCTTCTTTTTAGGCAGAACATAGTCCCACAAAATACATATTCAAACTAAACTGCACAGATCCCACCAGCTATGCAGAGTAAGTTGTATATACATTCATGGGCAGGAATTTCATAAATTTGCAGCATGTACTGCTATCTGTTAAGATTTACCCATGGTTGCTACTGGCAATTAACCTTTCTTTTCAGAAATATAACTTTCTAGGCAGAAATTGCAGTTTCTAAGGTCAGGACTGAGTAAATTTGAACTCACTGAATGTAAAACTCTTTGCTAAAGAAAAAAACACCTCAATCAGATGCTGAAAAAAAATGAAAAAAAGGCTTTTAAAGTAACCAAAGTAGGTTACTTTGATTTAAAGAATAAATCATTCTGTTTATACGAGGAGATGAATGTCAAATTTTCATTTCTCTAGTAATCTTGTTTCTGCATGCAAATCAGTAGCAACTGAAATTACTAAAACATTCATGTCCAAAATTCGACGCTCTTCTCATCTCTAAACAGGACTTCTCAGTGCTGGTCCAAGTCTGAACCTGACAATGATTCAAAACCCAACAAGACACTTGCTTAACATCATGGGAAATTTTAATTCTTGAAAAAAATCCCCAAACCAACAGGAATGTTATCATATATTAAGAAGAATATATACATAAAGAATTAAACAAGGAAGATCATTTCTGTTCAGTTAAAAAATGAGGTATAAATACATCCTATATAACGTATACATATTGTCCATGGAGTCTTGGAATAAAGACAGAGTAAACAACCCAAAAACCCCCAAGCCAAGCCTACTCAATACAGTATGTTATAAAAAACTTTGGCTTCTGAATGAGGACCATTTTTGTTTATTTCAATAATTAGCTTTCTTCTGGTATTCAACTTCATGACTTCATGTCCCATCTTTGAAACTAACTGCTTATTCCTACAGAAATGAAAGCATTATTTTCTTTAGCAAAGGATTTGTGGTAAGAGGTAGGTGAAATATGTGTTTCCCCAAAAGAGGAAAAATAAATACTTTAGTATTTTCTTTATCCAGAATCCATAGGTTTATTTTAGGAGAGACACTTCTGACTCATTCAAAGTCAAAGCTATAATAGGATGAAGAGAAATACTAATTTAGCTGTTATAGGTTAATTTCAAGTGGTACCAACAAACTTTTCAAAGGAAGTTTAATTGAATCATTGCTCAGAGCGGTTGTATCTAGAACAACCAATTTGGCTACAGAGATGGATCTATCAAAAAAGACAAATTCCTCTAGTCATCTAATTACTGTGGGGTAAAACAGAAGAAAACACAGGCAAATGTTTTGATGATATCTTTACCATAGCTACATTTTATCAAGGAGACCAAAGGGCATTGTAAATTATACTAATCACATGCTTCCTGTTAAAATTTTGTGTAGGACTCAGTGACTATGAGAATTTTTAGAAGAATGAAACCTAAAAACCCGGAATTAATTTCAGGAATTAAAAAGTGGGATGCTTTCTGTTTACCAAAGTACACTGAGGGTGGGACTTCATAGAGTACTTATGAAAGGTGGTGCTTCAACTCCACTCCAAAAAGAAGGAAAGATTGGAAAGACAGCAGAGGAATCTGAAAAAAATTGTCACATAGTATGGTCTACAAAGTTGTGTCTGATGGAATGGAGACAGTATTTGGTGCAAAGAGTCTTTAATGAGTACCTCTCCTAGAACTGTTCTTTGACCAGAAGGAAACACAAATCAAATTATGATAGGTTTCCGATACTGAGTTGGGAAATACATTTGTAAGCTGATTTGACTAATGAAGGTTCTGCATGGGAAATCACAGGTGAGGAGAGCAGTGGATGTTCTATACAGATGTTCTCATATAAACATCATGACGAAAACATTAGCACAGATTCTAATGTGGAGGGAAGGTGAATTATTCAGGGTTTGAATACTTCTGTAGAGGACAGGCTGAGATGGATGATTATTCAGAAAGTAATATGGTAGGTCCCCCAGGATGAATATGTATACTGAGATGCTGGTTGAACATGATTATAAATTTCAAGTATATTTTCAAAAGTTGGCTGCCTCTTTTGCTGCTGAACTTTTTTAGTACTTTTCTGCTACTTGGTGACTGTTAGATTTTCCTGCAAAGAAGAAAAGGAGCATGAACATTCAGCCCACACTCTGCATCATCTGTCCCTGTTGTATCTGTGCTATTAAGTTTTATTATATTTGCCTACCTACTCCCAGAAAGTTCTACTCAGGTTTCTTAGATAAAACAGAATGGGAAATGATCTCCCAGAGTTGTCTTCCTGTTTGTTTTTTTTCTAGTGGCCAGTAAACCAGGGTAGGGACTAGGCAAACTGAAGAGTTGTCCCAATTGTTTTATTGGTGTGAATATTGCTTATCTCTGAAAGAATTTGATCTTTCACCATAGAAGATATGGGGCAAATTAAGGTAGGATGGGAGCCATTAAGGTCAACACTAGTTCTAGACCACAGTAGCTCAGTACAGAGTGCCTAAAAAGAAAACATTACCTATATGTATATATGCACATATATACAGCAACATTCTTTCATTTTATGACTGCTGTTTTTGCCTTAGCTCTACCTGAAATGACATATGAAAAATACAAGTCACAATGTGAAAAATACAAGTCACAATGTGAAAAATACAAGTCACAAATACAAGTCCATGGAATATGCACGCAGAAGTATGCAAAAGCAAGCAGCAGCTGGGGTAGAAGAGGGGAAGGCAGCAGCACTGCAATTACTGTGTTAGAAGCCAGGGAATTAGGAAATTACTGTACCATCACACTTAGTGTGACAGCTTCAAGGCCTGTTTCATGGGAAGCTCTACCAAATCTGCACTCACAAGAAGCCTTCCAACTTTGAGGCACTTGCTAATGCTAAGAGGATGTCGCTGCTCTGCTCATGTGTAACTTGGGGTGGAGGTGAGTTTGTTTGTATTACATATTCTTTTACCGAGTTGTTAATACAGACAGAATAGCTACTAATATAACCCTTGATGGCTATCAGAATGATATAGCTAGGCTTCAGAAATTTGAAAGCTCTTCATTAACGCTTTTGTCTAGCCATGGAAATACACTCTCTAAGGCAGAGTTGGGAAATATTTTTCTTAATGGAAACCAAACAGGCATGTCAAGTACCTTTCTGCAAATCAACCTTAAGGCTACACCTTGGTTTTATTTCCCCATTCCTTGCAGCTCTCCATGTTACACTGTGATCTTGCGTGGCTCACAGCCCTGCTCTGCCCTGGCTTTCTGGCTTCTTGTCTCCAGAATCCAGCCAGAGCATGGCACGTAGCTCAGAGTTCCCCACCATCACGTTGCCCGGGGTTTTGCCACTGCACCAGGACCCTTCCACATCCCACCACAAGCAGTCCCATCCCACCACCCCCAAAACGGCTTCCCCCAGTATTCAGGCTTCCCTAAGGGCTGCCCACAGCACCTCTCAGACATTGCTCAAGTCCTGTCCATGACACACAGGGCAGGTTTGGAAGGTCATCTTTACAAATAAAATGGAAAAAAAAAATAGAGACTCATGGGCAGTGTGGCTGTGTGGCATGCTAGCAATAAAATCCCTGACTGACTCACAAACCAATTTTATCAGTAAATACCTACTGGGATTTGTTTCTCCAGATACGTACTGCTATCTTTTTCATGCACATACACAGTGCAGTATTCCAGCCCATTATTTCCTATTTAACTCATTTACCTTTTTCCCAGCACATTGTACAGATTTTTGCTGTTTTCTGTCTGTGAATTTCATAGCAGAATGGAGAATCAGGCCAGACATCGCTGATGCATGAAACTTGTATGTCTTCCAAAATGGCTGATCAAACTTAATCCATAACAATTCCAAACAGCAGAAGGTATCATTAAACTATATATTAGTTTTTTATAGTATGTACAGATGTTAACAACACCTGGAATTATGTACTCTGAATTGTGAGATAATTTCTGATGAACAAACATTGAATAGAGTTGTGATACGTTGTCCCTCTAAGCCTACTTATAAGAAAAGTATGGACATCTGTTTGAATAAATCTCACTTTCCTCCTGACCTTTTTCTACTGCTAGAGAAGTTAAGCTTGTTGGTTTTTAATTTGTTTCTCAAACATGCACTCAGTTTATTAGAGAACACAAGTAAATTTGGTGTTACAGAGATTATGTTTAGCTTTGCAGTTCTGGTATTAATTCATTCTTACAACTAATCACAGGGTGACATAGTTTTATTTTCTGAAGGAGCTTGATTTCTTATTAGCATATACAGTTACTTTATGAGTTGTTGCCTGAAGCTAAACTGTTGCCTTGGTAGCAAAAAATGAAATACAGATGCCCTCCAGGCCAGAAGAACTAAAACTCTTAATAGTGTTGCATCCTGTACACTTACATTTTGCTGTTAAATGTTAATACATATAGTCCAAAGCTGAGAATAACAAATGCTGACCTCCGCACTTAGGCATTTGACTTTAACATCTGCACCTCAAGAAGATTCAAGCTGCTAGCAAAAACCCTAGCACGAAAACCGGAATATATGAAGAAGACATGAAAGATGAGATCAAATACAAACACAAAATAAAAGTGCAACATATATCCTGGTGCAATTTCTGAGCATTTATAGTTCAAAGGAGGCTAAAACACACTCTTTCTGTACCTGTGGCAAAGGGTTGTTTCTGTTAGTGACCTCTGCTAGGAACACTAATCCCTGCTGTGCCATATGCCTGTATGGTGAAGTACAGCTCCACCCTTTGTTGTCTCGATTAATGCAGAGTATTCAAAGACAGAGTTTACTGTTATGTTAAATAACATGTCTCTTGTATCTATCTTGACTCTGATCCTGGATGCAGAAGTCTTTTCAGAGTTTTCCTCTGTGGCCTACTTAGGTCACTCGATAGGTTAGGGTGTCTCTGGGATGTCATCACTTCCCACGTTACCAACATATAATTTATCACATACACTGGCCCTTGGCATCGGTGTGAAATTCAAACCAGCACGTGGAGCAGGACATAACCCTTTAGTATTTTTGGACATTAATCCTGGATATTTCACTGTGCCACGTCACCAAAGAGCCAAACTCTGTGCAGTAGTGACAGGATTTCCTAGCGTGTGCCCTGTATATATGGCATTGAAAGTGTTACTGAACTGCAAAGAATAAAAGCATATACTCATAGACTATCATAGCCATCCTGTTTATACCCGTTGTGCTTCAGCTATTTTATTCCTTCTTTTTTTTAATTGCAGTGAATTAAATAGTTCTCTTTAGGTATGTTTAGAGAAGTATATTCATTTATGCTCAGCTCATCTTTGCATCTTAGGCCAAATACATAATGACCCAAATATACAGATTTTCACAAGATTTTATAGAGATCACAGTATGATACACAATCCTGAAAGCCTTCATTCAATACATAAGAAAGATTTTCATTTAATCTACTTGGGGAGGGGGGAAGATACACAATGTGCCTCTTCCATAAACGAAATTAAATTGCTTTTCATTGACTCAGGCTACTCTGGGCACTGCTTATTCTAATGCAGCCTTATTAAATTCAGGGAAGGTTGCTACAGTGAAGTCTGGGGTAAGCTAAACAGTGTTCAGATGCTACACTTCAGATATGTATTTCAGATGCTGTCTTTGAAGAATGACATGTAACGGAAACAGTGCTTAACTTGCTCCAGGAACGCATCTTCAAAAGTCTTCTGCTGTCTAATTACAGTAACTCAAAGACATTTAAGCTAGAAAGGTCATTAACATTTTAAGCATACACTACACCATGACTACTGCGTATTTCCTGACATTCCTATAAAACTTAGTGCTCTTCAGAAACTGATGGCTCACTGGGTTTATAATGAGAGAGAGAGAGACAGAGACCCTGCACTTCTTGATCACTGGTCTGAATTCTGTTTAATGTGGAAGCAGCAAAGGACTGTCAGTGGCTGGTGATGTCTATGAATTAATTTGATAATGACTCTTGGTTTATACTGTAGCAGGAAAATGTATCGATTTAAAAACCTTTCGTTACATCCTTGCCCCTTTATTCATGAAATCATCTCTGATGTGTCTGGATCAGCATGGCACAGAAAACTACAGACTCCTACAAGAGACCGCACAGACCAAATGTCAGTGGTCATACAGCTTCATCAAGGCTTGCCAAGGTGACCATATAGCTCACAGGCTACACAAAAGGTATAGACCTACTGACTTCAGGTCACATTACATACTCTTCTTTCTTCCCAGGGATACTACTGTGTGCTGGGAAGAAAAATTTTCCTTTATGAATGTGTAAGATCAAGTTATGGAATTTGCTTTAAGAACTGTGCTGGGTGCTTTTGGAAAACATGAGGGCATTTCCTCCTCATTACCACATTTGCTTGTAATGAAGGTTTCCTCTAAAACAAGGTTTTGGCAGAGCTGGTTATAAAATCCCTTTTCTTACAACTTGGCAGATACACAACCCAGATATGGCCTCAACAGTTGTCTGTTTCCCTGGCATATGGGTCCTTTAAAGGCATTAGGGAAGAAACATGCTGGAGGATTAAGTAACAGAGGTGGGACTCCTCTTACCTGGCAGATCAAGGCAAAGACTCTTCTCCATTTCCATTTCTTCTTCTCTTTCCCCTCCTTCCTTTTCATGTTGGACCTGTGTTAATTTATTGAAAAAATACTATGAATTATAAAGGAAGAGTGGTCTGGATCAGACAAGGCATCACCAGATGGTTCCCAATATCTTTGTACTGCACATCATTCTACTCTTTGCTCTTCAGCCTGGGTAAAGTATTTTTCTAATGTGTTGAATGAATACTTTCCTGTGACATCTAAGACAATGAGCATTATTAGACCATTTATGAAACAGCAGTGTCTCCAGGTACAAAGACCAAATTGTTACTGGAAGTACGTGAGCTTCTCCATTTATTGCTATCTACTTCTTTTCATTCTGAAGACAGATTTTCTTAGGCTGCACTCAAAGTGATGTGTGGATATGTGCCATGATGTTCTCAGGTGTCCTATGATCATCCAGACTAGACTCAAGCTCAGAGCAGATCAGGATTTCTATCCATTCCATATGCCAAGATTTCCACTTAGTAGAAATCAAGGCACCAAGGAGCGGAAAACCTAATTGCTTGAGTTTTACCCAATGTGCAGCTGGGATGTGGCTATGTGGGATACACCAACTATATATACATATATAGACTCCAGAAAGGTATGGCAAGTAATTTTTTTTGAGTCTTTTTCTGTAGATTTTTAAGTACTGAGAAGGAAATTCTAATTTCACTGGAGACTATGATGAGCCTCCCATTGATTTAAGGAAGGATAGCACATTAATTTGGTAACAGCATAGTTTAGCTTCTCACTCTTCTAAAAGTTCTTCCTGGTTCGTCTCTGATCTACAAGGAGGCCACAGTTTACACCACCCACAGCTCTGCAGTCCCCAGATCAAAATATTTTGCTTCTGTTTTCTGACATTATCTTTCTGTAGCTAAGTCTAGCAGCTGCCTGCTCAGAGAGACAGAATGGGAATAAGTGTGATAGAATGTAAAACATTGCTAAGTCTATATGACAACTTTGGTGATATTTACTGCTTCTCACCTTTTCTTAATTACAGGATCAGTAGAGAGAACCATTCCTCACCTAATTTTCCTGTCCCTTCATTTGCAATATGCACCTGGTTACAAAAATCAACTCACTAAATAACTGTCTGTGGCCCAGCATCAAGGCTGATCCCACAGGTATCTGAAATTAATGTTAATGACTATTTTTAATTAATTTCGTATAGGATGGAGATTGTTGAGAACAAACTCAAGATGCAATAAGCTGGAAAGGGATGACAAATTATTTAAGGATAAGATTAAAGTGCATCACAGTGAATGAATGAGAGAACCAAACACAATCAGGGGGGCAAAACTCAGGTATTAGCTGACATGCCAATAGGAGATGGAGTATTCCAGCCCGCTCTGCGGCTCCTAGTCCTCAGGTACAGTTTGTGAGAAACCAGAGAAAGTCAGGTGTATTAGGGAGGCTTCCTGGTCATTATCTGCTGTCTGAAAAGGGTTCTCGTTTAGCTAGATGCTCTTAATGTGTCTGTTCAAGTGTATCATCATGTGTCTAAACAAAGCACAAATTTCAGCACTAGAACATGACATATTATTTAATTGTTAGCACGCTGCCAGGCATGAATTTGGTCCGTACCAATTAGTGCTCCCCCAGACAACGCCACAGCATGGCTTAGCCACAGGACAAGGTCCATTTTGTGTAAGTAGCAAGGACAGATTATACTAGGAGAAGACCTTGGTCATGTAGTTACAAGCTTTGACATGCCTCTGTGCCAGAGAACTGGCCATGGCATTATAATGTTTATTAACATAAAGAGATGCAGCCCATATGTTTGCATTGTGGCATGCCTTTGGAGGAAAACTGCATATGCAACAAATCAATCCATTTCACCTCTTTTTAAAATAAAGTTGCTGTGTCTTGGAAGGAGAGCCAGATATTGTACAGAAATTCTAGTAAATTAATTGACTTTTGTTACTTCAGACTACACAGTCAACAGCCCCACTATATGTGTCGAAAGACCTGTAGAAACCAGCTCTGCAGAAACTAAGTAGTGCATGGAGCAGTATGGATGTTCCCCCAGCCAGGAGACATCATCCCAAATATAGATATCTTTTCATATTTAACAATCCCTTTTGAACACATATTTGTAGCTTCAACGATAACGATAGAGCTATCTCTTCTGGATCTTGAAACAATAAATTTCTGTCGCTGAGCTGTGCCATTCCCAGTCATCACTGGGCATATGTGAAGCACCACAGTGAAAAATGTGGGCAATCCTTGGTTTAACTATAAGATGGCCAGAGTCTGGCACCCATTGTGTTATCCCCAGCTGAGGAACAAGCTTCCTGGCCTTCCTGCCTCATGTCAGCAAAGCCAGACTTCCTGTCCAAGTTCTTGACCTTCAGGTCTTTCTTCAGGCTGGGTTTTTTTTTCCTGGTCTCTGGAGGAGAGATGCAGTTTGTGATGAGTTTATGAGTTTTTGGACAGAATCTGGTTGCAAGATGTACGTTATTTTGGTGACAGATTTTCTTCTGTAATGTATAGTATATCTAGAACATGCAATGAGCAGGCTTTGTACGTTTCTTTTTACACTAGTATCTTTAAAAGGTTTATTTTTCCTGTCAAATATAGCTGTGCTTTCAAAAGCGCAAACACTTCTTGATAGGACAGCAGACATACTTGTAAGAAACTCCAAATTGTTTCCTTCGCCCACTCCCCATTTTAGATCATCTTTCACATGGGAACAGCTTCCCTCCTCCTCACTCACCTCCTCCTCCAAAAAATTTCTGACATCTGTTTCTTTACCTCTCTCGCAGCCACTCTCCCCTTATCATTTGCCTTTTATTTTATGGTACCCACTTGTGCACTTCAACTCTATGCACTTTGGGGTACGAGCTGTTATGTGTGTTGCACTTCTAACCCTTTGCAAAGCATCTTAAATGTTATAGACATTTACAGCACAATATAAATGATAATGTAGTTAGACTGGAAAGGCAATTCCCTAGTTAACACCTCCCACATGTGGTGATTAAGTACTAGGCTCAAAAGCATACAGCAAACCCAGTGCAGACACATTTCTAGAAAGAGACTGCAAATTCCTAGCTCCAGATGGTCTGCAGTTGGTGAATAATTACATGGATTGTTTGGTGCTTTGTTAATCAATCATGACAGCAACAAGGAGAAAAAGCATGTCTGGATAAAGGAAAATGTCCTTTGGATAAACCCCAAGTTATCATTTTGTGCATTTGATCTGCTCATCAAACATCATCTTTTATTCCCTTTTCTGGTCTTACGCTCTTCTTAATTGCTTGAGAATAAATCCAGAAGAAGCAATTGGGTTTTTTCCCCATAAAAAACACAGGAGGAGAAGCTGAGTAGCAACAGCATGACAGCAAAGCTGCATTGTATTTCACAGACTGCAAAAATTATAAATGGGAGAGGAAGGGGCAGAGAATGCAGAGAATGAATCTCCTGCATTAGGTTCTGGAGACCATGAAGCCTTCTCCAACTATTTCTGTAATATCAGCATAAAACCTACAATACTGGATGCAGAAAACAATGATTGGAAGGGAGAATGCTAATCTCCAAATTTCTTCCTCCCAGCATGAAAACAGTTTGATTTTCAAAAAAAAAAAGTCATTATCTAAATAGGACTATAATTGATGAATATATGGTCAACCTTAACCGGAACATACAGAACAAAGTCCAACATTATCTTGATTACATACTGACTAATATAATTTGATTGCTTTGTGCCTCAAAAGGAGGGAAACAGTACAATTAAATACATAAAAGATAGAAAGGGTGAATGGAGGTAGACAGTTTGGGGGTTTTATTTGGGGAGGGAAGGAAAAAAGGGCTATACAGTCCAGTTATCCTATATGAATCTGTTGTTCTGACTGCAGATATTTTCCTGCTTACTTGCACTTATGTATAGTATTTTGCAACCAACTATTTGCAAATGGTCCAGGAAAATGTTAGATAACCTACATTTTTTTCAAAAGCAATAAGTGTTGAAGAAAAGAACTGCATGGCAGTAGACACAATAAAATGTAATAAGCATGATAAACTGTGAGGCTGTTGTTCAAAGTTTGGACATAAGATCAGCAGAGAGCAGAGACACAATGTGCTGTATTTCAATCTGCCTACATTTTCCATCAAATAAGCAAAGCTAGTTTACAATTACCGTATGCATGACTCAGAAAAATAGAAGTGGGCAATATAGAAAGGCTGCGAAAGCAGTGAGGTAAAAAGTACAGAATAATGGATTTCAAGGATCTAAAATTACAGAAGATTTATCGATGTTAAGGCTAACTACTGTTTGTCTCTTGATATTACTTCATTAGAGTCATGTAGTGTATAACTAACCTGATCTTCTGAGGGAGGACAGTTGTGAAAAGGTGGATGCTGCACACTGATGACATTAATACTTCCTTCTAGTACCAGCCTCAGTAATTTGGAATGAGATCTACATAAATTATGTGCAGATACTACTGATGCCAGTGCTTTTGCTGATGTTTTAGAAGATATGCCTGGAATACTGGCTAAGCTAACAAAGTATTGATCCATGTACAATGGGAAGAAAATTAAGTGAAGAATAAGCTTTTACCTGCTTTGCTTTTCTTCATTACCTTAAAATGTGTTGGAAAAGGTCTTAAATAGAACAGTCACTAATCTTTTATTGTTCAAATGACCAAAGTTGCAATAAGTTGCTTTTCTGATTCATTTGCTTACAAACTGCTATATGGTCTATTTCACTATGCCTCTTGCTGGAAGAAGACTCATCTGTAAACAGCAGTTTTTAAGGTAGCATTTAAAGTAAGCACTGAGGGGCTCCCAAGAAATGCAAGAGAATTCAGGACTGGTCAACTCTGATCGAACAGTAAAAGAAAAAAGCAATTGATTTGGCTGGGAACATTTCTGCCAGAATTTTAGAAGCCTTCTTGAGAGGATGCATTGTTGAAATGCAGACTACAGCACAGTACACCCCACCCTTCTGGTACAAAGCATGGACATTCCCTCCTTTGTAAATCTCTCATTCTCTCTTCTTTATATCTTAAGCACCAAGATACCGAAGTTGCTCCTGCTTCTGCCTTTCAATATTTCTGACAAGTTTTTTGTATTCTTTTCTACCTACAAAATGCATAAAGCCTACACATCTCAGCTCTCTTTCTGTGATCAGGCTTAGTTTCCTACCATTTACTTCTCCAAACCAGCACTGACAAAAAATTAAGCTTTTCACCTCTTGAACCTTTGTACTTTTCTAAATGTTTTAGGGTTTCTCATGCTCTTCTCTGTGAGAAGATAGAGCTGGAAATCTACCTCCACTTCCCTTTGAATATCCTTGTGGTTGGATACAAAAAATTCCAGATAACTGAATTTATCTATTGTTCCTGCAGTCGATCACTAGGTAATGTTTCCTCGCATCCTATCTGTGGCAACCGAATCAATATACAGACATTTCATTCCCTCCCACATTAAGGTCCTTAATGTGGTTTTCACTAACTCCAGCATTTGCTGCCTGTTATCTAGGACTGCAGCTCGCCTTGTTATCTCATCGGCACATCTGACTTGTTCCCCGAGGCGTGGGGGGGTGGGACATGCCATTCCTTTTTAGTTTGCAAATCCTTTCCGAGCTTCTCTCAAAGCAAATTCTCTATACACGTTGAAAAATTCTGGGCAGCATATGTTACTGTTTCACATATTGTCTCATGAAACGGTTGCTTGCTGCTGTTCACAGATGTTCAGAGCTCAGTACCGACTTATCATGATGTTTTTATTGGTAGCTTGCACTTGGTACTTTTATTCCATAACCCATTTGGGTCAACTGACTACTCCTCCATGCCAATACCACCAACCTCTTCTGGACAGACATCACATAGATTTCTCTGCCTCTGGACAAGAAGCAATGGGCTGCTGAATATCTACCTTTTGACATTCTAAAAGCCAACGATTGATCTTCCAATTCAGGGTGTTCTTTGCTTCCTACATGTTCATCCTTCAGCATCATTTGGCTCTTAGTTATGATGCTGTACCCATCTGTACAAATATCTTGGACATTCAATTTAGGTCTTAAATGAAGAATGAATTAACATGAAAGCAACAAAGATCAACCAGATGCCTCTTTCATTCAGTAAACCAAGATGACTAGTCATTTCCCGTTACTACTTTTCAAGAGCTTATATATCCGACAGCCCAACTTTCACAGTTAGGTCCCCAGTTGCAAGGGTGATAGCTTTGCTTCATATTTAATGAATGTCTCTTCAAGCTGTTGATAGAACTCATCAACTGCATCTTTGTCATCTGCTGTCGTAGGAGTGTTAATCTGTATGATCGACATATTGACTGGATTTGCTAGAAAAAGAACTGTAATCATTTTATTGCTGATTGGATTACATCCAAGCATATACTTTGATCTCCTCTTGGATATGACAAACACAATGCAAGCTTCTTCTAATTTTTCTGAGCTTAAGCAGCACCCCAAGTAGCTGTTCATCATCCTAGAATGACACCTATTATTCCACTGCAGCACTGATTCTATATTTATCTATTTCAGATTTTCCAATTCTTTTACCACAATAATGTGCTTTCCCCCCTCCCCCCAACGTATTTCATGTTCTTACACTAACACTTGGTCTGCAGAACATTGGTGGTATAACCATCAGGCATTATCTTCCTGGATACTTGGTAGGCCCACAAATACTTTATATGACCACTGACTCTATATGGCCAAATATTCTATATGAACCTCTGCTGAGCTTTAGTGTCTTGCATTCATAAACCCATAACCTTTATAACCTTTATATCAGACTTAGGAAATGTTAAAAAGAAAAACTATTTTGTTCCTCCTAATTTTTGCATTATAGTCGGCAATTATGATTGCTTATACACAGATACTCACCCACAGTTTAAACAAATCGTTATAATTTTTATTACCAGTAATTAAAATACAACAGCAGTGTATTTCATTTCAGATGCACTTCATTCTTCTGAGTCTACATGCTTGTAGTTGCAGTATCATAAAAATCAATATGAAATAAACAGAAATGCAAAAATATGAATGAGGATCAGTGAAGAACTCAGAGAAACTCCTTGGATGGATCGTATCTCAGGAAAGTTTGAGTGAAACTGCAACTTTGTCCAGTGTTATAGAACTCATTTTGCACAGCCATGTTATTATACACTTTAGTATTTTTGTTAAATTGTGGGTTTGGGGTTTTTTAATTCCTCATGAGAATATGGAGAAGAGTCGGCTAGCAAAAGGAAGCCAGGATAACCATTTTGTTTAGAATCTAAAGATTTTTTAACTTGGCTTGATGACAACTCATGTGTCCTCATTGTTTGGGAAGCCTATATAAAAGATCCAGTGAACAAATACATACTGCCAGCACAAAGTATGGTACTGACTTACATAGCCCCTTAGCCATTATTTCATTTCGAGTGTGGACAACTGACTACAATCCATACTGGTATGAAATATTAGGGCTGCTGTATCTGTAGAAGCAGAGATGACAACTTTCTCTTTGCCTATTGCTATTGCAACTTATAACTGGTATATTCTGGTGCACCACTAAGGAAAGTCCTTTGTCTACCTTTACCCATGCAGATGCACTATTCCTGACTCCAGCTGCACAAACCCTATGCAGGATGTAAGTGACACACTATGCTGGCCTTCTGAATAAAAGTCACTTTCTGCCCAGGGGAAACGCACACACTAGGAAAGTAAGCAATAACACAGAATCTTGATCAAAGTAAATAAGCACATTTGGGCTTTTCAAGCCATTCCTAAGAAAGCAAGGATGCTTTAGCTGTAATGGTAGCAGGAGTTGGTGCAGAACGTGTGGTTCCTTGCTTTGCCACGCAGTTCTGGTGTGACTGAGCAGTGACAGTATTCCAGAGCTTAGGCTAGGACAGAGCTCATGAGGTTATTAAGTCCATCTATCTGCCCTGAGGCAGGATAAGCTGCACCTCTGCCACTGTTTGTCAAACTGCTCTTAAAAAACATTCAGTGACTGGGGCTCTAAAATCTCTAGACAGTCTATTTCTGTCATTAATTCATCCTTATCTTCAGAAATACTTTGTTTTTTCCTCCTGATGTCTAGCTTAAACCTCCTTTACTACAATTTAAGCCTGTTACTTTGTCTTATCCACTGTGGACTCAGAAATATTTTCAATCTTTTGCAACAAGTTATTAAGCATTTGAAGGACGTCAGCAAGTCTTCACTCTTCTCACCTCAAGTCTAAGCAGTATGTAAACAGTTTAGGTGTGTAAGCCCATGCTTCAGAAATCACTTAGCCGAGTGGTATACCACACGTATCCCTTTGCCAAAGGGGGTGTTCAGACCTACAAAGCCATTGCTAATATCAGACATTGTACCTCTAGGAACAGAACTGTTGCAATTGCCAACTTCCACCAGCAGTCTTTTCAGTAGCCTTTTCATTAACAGCTTCAGCTAGAACACAATGGTTTTGTATTTAAAAGTCAGTCAACTCAGCTGTTTACCACTGATACGCAACAGGGACAAATGGCCAAGTGCCAAAAGGACTATTCAATTGTGAGATTATGCTTATAAGATTTACCTAAGCAACAAAGTTCCAGAAAAAACATCCAGAGACTCCTAAGTACCGGTTTGTGGAAGCCCTTCAGGACATCTGCATATTGAAGTATTTTAAGAAACATGAAGGGGGTAGAAAGTTCAGAACAAGGCTTCCCTGTATTCAGGTGAGCCGGAGAATTAGAAAACTGAAACATGCTAACTGCTTTCTAAATACCGACAAAAGAGATTTATTCTAATGGATTTTCCAATTAACAGTTCTTACACAGAATTTATATTTACCCAGTCTCCAAATTTCAATGAGATTTGTACAGAAGGAATAAGAATTTTCATTTACAATTTATGCTTGGGCGAATGAAACATACTTCATGTCAGGAGGACGCAAACTGTTAAGAAGAAGGTAAGGTCCAATGTAAAACAGTAAATTGAGGCACTGTTAACCAGAAGGCTGCCTAATAACTCAGGGGTATTGTGTTCCTCAGTGCTTTCTATGAGTAAGGACCCTCCCCACGACCTCCAGGGACAACTGTTTTTTCAAGAAGAGAATTTTGAATAATAAGAAATGTATTCAAGTAGAAGTGAAGGGAGGCCGCAAGAGGGAAATGATTCATTACCATAACCGAAGTAGAAGAATAACCCATTCATATGCAAGGTCATCTGTTGTTCTGTGTCATTGTGCTAATGAATCACCATTTGTTTATACACTGGGAGTAGTACCTTACCAGTACAGAGAGGAAACAGAGACTATTTGCAGCAGGGAATATGTCAGTAATTTTAGAGAAAACTTCAAATCCCAAAACACCTGGCTGAAGAAAGGGCTGTATTCATACCTAAACCTGCAGAGACTTCCCCACTTCTTTGGGCTGTGTGAGATTTAAACATACTTGTCTTAGTGCCAGATCTGTGGCCACCTGATCTGAAGCAGAATCTGACAGTGTAGACACTGATTTATTATGAACTGCCAAAAGTACAAACTAGGAAGCACAATGTTTGTGCTTCTCCTACAGCTGGGGTGTTCATTAGTGGTTTAGAGGAGAAGAGAAACGGAAAGGCCGTGACAGGGAATAACTTTACAGGCAATATGACTAATTTATGCTTTAATTTTCCATCTAAAGATCTTAAGAAATAAGTTACCTCAACTATGAGCCATTTATTCCAATAACTGTTAATTTGGATATTTAGGAATTTTTCAGTATGTTCAAATGTTGCCAAAGAACAGAGAGAATCTCTTAGTTTAAGTAACCCAAGAGGTAATCAAGAGGTGATCTCTCGATTTGACTAGACCACCTCGAGGGGCTGCTTTCTGAAGAGGATTTTTTCTGAGCTGGTTTGTGGATAAGAAAACCTAAAGGTCATGATTTGACTAAACATGTGCTGAATTCTAGTCAAGGTCTAAGTGACAAAAGAAAAATCAATAAAGTTTAGGAATATTTTTCTGATAAAACCTGTTTTTTTCCCCCAACTTGGTAGATTTCTCAAAATTTTTAATTTTTTTTTTCCTTGATTCACATGGTCTAAGAATTCCTCAAGGCCAAATTCTGGAGTCTGAATGCAGTTATTTGAGCTGAGCACATTCTTGAGAATCACTGTGGAATTGGGACGCCAGCTGTCTTGGATGAGCTGGTTGCAATTTTCAGTCGTAATCATCACAGGCCAGATTTTGTAAGCCTTCCTCAACTGAGAACTCTTGCATTATATGCCCAACTGGGTTGGAACGACATAGGTAAAGGTGGCAGAATTTCAAACTTTGCTTTAGGAACCCATTTTCAGTCATGGTCAGTGTATCTAAGAATCCCTTGCCTAAAAGCATACAAGGGCATCCTTTAGGGGCTTGGCATTCCTGAGTTTCTCAGATTCTTGCAGCTTTTAAAGACACGAAAAAGTTGTACGATTTTAATACATTTTTCGAGGTTTTGGAAAAGCCTTCTTTACCAACCTGATATTTAAAGCACAAAGTAATTCCATTCCCAGGCATAAATTGTAGAAAGTCCAAATATTGGAAAGATTAAGAATGACACATTTACAGGAGAATTACAGTTAATGGCATTGCAAAATGCCTTTTTTTCCCTACTCTGTCTCAGAAGCCCACTACATGGATGCTTATCCTAACCATATCTGAAAGACTATAAAACAGAACCAGCAAAAACAGGAGACTGGACTTGTTCAGGGACTTTCATGTACTTCTCCTTAGTTACTGTTTAAATACCATGTGATGGATGAGGATTATGTGCAGAGCGCAGTTTGTTTCTTAACAATTGTTCTAAAACCTGCAGGGGGTCACTTACATGCTTCATGCAGCACAACCACGGGCCTCCTACTGTATTTTGCTTCCTGACATGCAGAAGTAATGCAAGATTCAACAGTAAATCCCTTCAGACCTCTACTGGTTTTCAAAGAAAAAAACAACAAACTAGCCAGGAAACAACTTATGTACAGATTCTCACGCCCTTGTGAAAACTGAACAAGACAGGTAGTACTGCAATGCTTCAACTTTTAATGCCAAATCTATGACCAATGGGCAAATAACTACTCTAGAAGGAGCAGAGTAGAGACAGGAATGAGATGGATACTTCATTTGCTACTCTGCAGAGCTATTTACCTCTGGCACTATCCACCTGTCTGTACCTGATGAATGCTCCACAGCCCTTCAGACCTGCTAGTTGTTACAAGGGACCAAGCTTATGTTACTGCCCAGCTTTCCATCTGAGCTGTAAACCCTAGATTTGCTTCATTACTCCTTCCTCTAAATCTCTGGGAAATGAGAAGGGAGAGAACTCCCAGGCTCCTTGTGATCAAGTCAAACACTCTGCTAGAGAAAAGAAGCATGGAATATATTGTACCCAATTAAAGACACAAGCCAACCAACAACTAAAAATGGCACCCAGGGAAAGAACTATAGTTCTTGTTATGAAAAAAAAAAAAAAAGAAAGGAAAAAAAGAAAGAGTACGGCTTATAGAATGGTAGCAATAGAGATAATGAAGGAGATAAAACAGATGCAAAACATTTTAATGTTACCTTCGGGGGAGAAACTGAACAGAATTTTTAACAGTTCCACAGTAAGCAAATGGTTAAAGTGTTACTACTAGACTCTTTCTCTAGTTGTAAATTTATTCAAAGAGAATAACAATATTTTATTTTTTCCCCCCTGAAATTGTAGAGGAAGTTATTTGGTATGCACTTCACAAACAAATAGAAGACAAGCAGTTGTGATTGTTGCTTACAGATTTGATGCTTAAATATACTAACTACTTCATAATTTTATAAACTTACTTACAGAGTTTCAGCTAAGTTTAAACAGCTGCTGTACTTTGTTATAGCTGTGGACTAATAACTTTTATAAAATGCTCAAAGAAGCTCTGCCTTCCTTTCCTTTTGTTTGCTTCTTTTGCCATTAGATTGTCTATCCTATAAGATGATTGTAAAAATAAACTCAGAATGTAAAGGAAGAAACCCACTATAATAACCAGGTTCATGGAAAGATGGGGAAGAAAACAGAAAAGACAGTAAAACACAAATTATCTTATCTGGATATAGACTGAGTTGTTGATAAAGATTTGCAACAACCTGGCTAAACTCTATGGGCTTGGTATGTCAGCTATGCAGAATACCATTAGAAACTTCAAGAGGAAGAACAGGTTATGCTCAAACATTAATACTTGACAGAGAAGAAGGAGTCTTCCCCTCCTTGCAGAAATTCCAAGGGACTATTGAAAACACCAAGTATTTAGTCTTCTGCTTCTTTCCAGGATCTACTTAATCATAAATACACTAAGTTCTATCATCAGCACGGCTTGGGCTAGCCACAAAAGATAAACCCCTGTTTATGTCTTGAATACTAGAAGATATCACTAACTTCTGTAGCTGGAGTTGAACCTTCTCTTTTCACATTAGCCACTATACTGCATATGTTACACACAGTAAAGCAGTTCATTAAATAAGTCAATTGAATGAGGTAATCAAAAAAGGTAAAGAAGACTGAGGAAAATATGGGGACTGTTTTCCCCCTAATCTCTGAACCTACACATAAGATGATTGAGAACGCTGGGTGTTTTTTGGGGTAAAACAATTCCATAATCTTCCTGTCAGGCCAATGAGAAAGTTACAAAATTAAGTCTATACTAATAAATTAAGCAGTGCCAGAGTATGTTTTCAAGTTTGGCACTCCCTCATCTCTACAGCTGTATTACTAAAACTGCCCCTGGCATGGATTTGTCCTGTACCAACTTGTGCTCTTTTAAGCATTTCCAGGGAAGTTTAAGGTGTTAACACTGCCCCAAAGCCACATCCAATAGCAATTGAGGCAGAATGCCAACCACAGCTATGGCCTGTGCAGGGCATACACACCAGTATGCACTTTATGGCTCTCCAGACTACAGACACAAGCAGCTATCCAATCATGTAGAAAGATTAGGGCATCAGCACAAACATAAAATGGTCATCCCATCATATATGGGGACACAGACACCTAAGTGTTAATCATAGAGGTGTTAATTTCTCTTGGCCATTCTTGAAGAACACCGTGGGCATACATAATATCCATTTCAGGCACCTTTCCCTGACACGTAGTGATGGAAGGCAGTTATTAGGACATGTATGCAAGTTTTATAAAGGACCGTACCAGAATTCACTTAACAAAACTCTACCATTAAGTGTCTTAGAGTAATGCATATCTGAAAGCCACTGAACTGCAAGACAATAATGCTTAGTAGGGCCACTGAAGCATAAATACACGCATTGTCAAAATTAGTTTCTTTTAAATGGGACAAATATATACACAGTTCTTATAAAGAACTCACCTACTGATTTGGAGAAAAAAGATCTGTTCAAATGTAACTTGATTGAAAGTGATTATCTTGAATTTCAGTGTATTACAGAGTAATTCTATTAAAGAGCTGAACTCTTCATTTTTCCCCCTACTAGGGATGTTAATCAGTTCCTTGATGTGATATTAGTTCCATTTAACCTGAAAGGAGATGGATTCAGTCATGCATACATGACTAACTCTGTTAAAACATCAACAACAGAACAGAAAATCTACCATCTAGATTTTAACTGGACTACACAACTAAAAAAGCCCATGCTTTGAGATGCAGAGCCCTAAAATGTCAATAATCACATTATGTCTATGACGAACAAAAAACAGTAAGCGCAAAGGATGACACTCAAATGTGTGCTTAATTGAAAGGGGGGAAAAAAGAATGTACACAGTACCTTTTATTACAATTTAGCCGATATTGTAAAGGTTTTCGGAGACACAGCTGTCTATTCCAAGCCAATCAAGTGTCTTTTAAGCAGCCTGAACTTTATATAATCAGAGCCTTGAACATTTCACAAATTAACAGATGTTAATTTTACCAGGTATTTTACTCCGTGGTACAGACTTACGCTTTGGAATAAGCCCTCTGTCTCGACAAAGGCTTTCAATTGCTTTGACACAAGGCAGACTATGAGAAGGGGTTAACTGTACGCCCGTGTGTTAAAGATGCAGAGGACAACTCTGACTTCACTGGCGGATTGAATACACTTGATACCACTGGGGACTGGTGAACTCAATCCCACCATTTCTTTCCGCCCTGCTGTCTTCTTGATTATGCAGGGCAGAAAATGTTTTTCAAAGGAAGCAGAGCAGAGTGCATTTCTCATAGAGGTCCAGTATTTCCCATGTACTTTTGGTTTATATGCACTAGGTGGAAAGAAGTTCAGAAATTATCATCTGCAGAGCGTTAAACCATCTTTCAGAAGAAAGACCTTGCCACCTCTCATTCTAACAATAAGTCAAGGAGTGGAAAGGCTATCAGCACTTCCAAACAGCCAGTTTTCCCTCAGCTCTGCAAATACAATTTGTTGCTGCTAACTCTAAAACAAACAAATAAACCACCAAAAAAAACCCCATATTTGGGAATAGGAGGGCAGCAGAAAAAACATACTATCCAAAATAAGTGACAAACAATTCTATTTGATTGATTTAGTCAAGTTCCCCAATCATTAGAGTGAGGTTTGAGGATCAATAAAAAGATACCTTTTGCCATGTTAGATGCTTTTGGATGTCCATTCCCCCCTTGCCTCTGGCTGTCATTCCAGAAGGGTACAGAGCCCTTGTAGGGCTTGTGACATAACTGTCACCCACCCAAACATATAAAATGGCATTGGATGCCTTGGTTTAAGTATCTGCACATAGATTAATTACCTAAACTCTGAGGTATTTGAAGTGGTTTTCTGAATTTGTTACAATTCAGATCAAATTAGGTGCTCCACAGAGGCACTCATCCCTTTATCAGTGATGAATAGGTGGCTGAAGTAGAATGTTTTCCCCAAGAATTCTTCTTTTTCCTCTCTCTTCATTACAGCCCATTATTACAAGAATGTTGTTACAGAGGCCAAACATTTCTCCTGAAGGCAGTACAGAAGGCTGTCAGATCTATTGCAGAGAACACACTGATACACCCCCACACATATTTACTTCATCAATGAGTTTTTCGTTCTTCATGTCATGGCTAGAGAGAGCTTGGAACACACTGGACTGAGTTAGGATTTTGGTTTGGTTTAGGTTTTGAATTTTCTTTTTAAAAAAAGATCAATAGTAAGATTTTAGACTTCTTTGTCTTCAGGTACACTGGAAACCAGAACCCCACATCAACATGCTGGCAACCTGCTCAGTGATAAATAATCTATTTTCTAGATGTGGTATGAGTTACTGAGGTTTCAATGTTTAATTGCTATGACTGTATAATCTTATAACTAGAAATCAATGCCCAAGCCTAGGAATTAAAAATACCTTGATTGGAACTGTATTTGAAAGAACTAGCTTAGCAGATTGAAGACAGGCTTTTTTGCTATTACTAATAGGTCCCTACTAATGGTGTGCATCCAAAGTCACAAACTTTGAAAATGCAGCCCCTAACCTGACCAGTCAAGCAGCACAACAAACCTGCAATCTGTTTGCAATAGCCTGCCCTCAGTCAATTTACAATTACAGAGAAAGAAGTTAATTTCATTCTAGTTTAACACTTTAATCTAGAAATACACCAAATCTTCTAAGTCAAAGAATTCTGCCTGGGCTATTAAATCACTAGCCTAGATGAACAAAACTAAGAGTGAGTAACACATCCCTTATTTAAATAATCCTAAATTCTCTCTTTCTTTGGATGAATTAAATATTTCAGTGTACAATCATGTGTGCCCCAAATACTTAACTCAAAATGCAAATGCTTTAGGATTTCTATCTCCTAAAGTATCATAGTGCTACCGTAAGACAGTTTTCCTTAATTACAACAAACTACTAAGACTGACTTACACTGCTATGGAAAAAACCCAGTGCATTAGGGCTTGCATTTCCTTCCCCTTAAACTCTGACCATTGCTCTTGGTGGGCAACACTGGGCCCTTTTGAGCACCAAGGGCTGTGTTCTCCAAGATTTAAAGGAAATGGAAAATCGGTCCTCTTGGATCACACTCTTTGGCTCAGGCAGTCAGCTTGCACCAACCTGAGCTGAACTGGAATCACTGCTTCCAACAGGACTTTTGGTTTTGCCTCCTGAACTCCCACAGCTGCTAATGCCAACAGGACCCACACTGGACGTCACTAAGCTTGGTATCTGTTTCCTACCGGTGGTATCATTTGGTTACATGCTGTAAAATACTGAAGCAAGGAGAACAAGCTGAAACCTTTTTCTGGAGGCACAGTTGCTGGGGAAACCATCTTCTCTCTGTATTCAGTACTTCAATAACCCTTTAGCTCCAATAAAACAAACAAACAAACAAACCATGGTCAATTTGCATAGGAGCGTGCATAGCATTAATGCTAATTTTTTTCGTCTTGCACCTCCAAGGAAACTGCCTTTCCTTTAAAGGTTGTACTACTTTATATGCTTATTTTCTGTCATTGCATCCCCACCCATTTTCTAACATAGATGTTCAACAGATATATGCCGCACAGTCATATTAGTTTGCTTCAGAAAAGGTAAGCTGTGGAATTTGTGTTAGCCATTACAACAGAAATCCTATGTACTTGTAAAAGCTGGAGAAGTGAGTGAGGAAGTAGAAGCAGCAGAACGACCACTACAGATGGAGATGGAAATGGCCTCCCTAAGAAACTTCTCGCAGCCTGATTGTCCCTGTTTTAGGGGTCTGCTTTTTACTGTTGGTCTTAGCAACTCTGGATATACTCTCATTTAAGAAACACTAACATTTCCTCTCGGCTCAGTCAGTCTCAATTTCTTTAAATTGCAGTGAACAAATTAAGTTAGGTTCAAGCCTGCAAGAAACTGTCACACCTTTGAAAATTCTTCAGAGGTCCATGCTTATGTCTGTAAGGCTGTTTGGCCCCACTGAATCCTCTGCAAGGTTGCGGCTCTGCTTCGCATCTCCTTACTTCATGAGCTTACCTGTGTCTTCATATGAATCTAAATTTTACCTGTGTTAGCATATTTATTTGAAATTATTTCTTACTCTTCAACACTGCATGTGCACTAGTGTGTTAATTTAAAATGGCTAGCTGTTAGGTTCTTAAAAGCCACAGAACATAAGAAAAAAATCTTCCTAATATTGCAAATTCTGAGTAACCGCTGTCAGCAAACAACTTCAGAGCAGGATGTATTTATAAACTTATAGTAGTGAATGAAGCCTTTTATAAACACGATCAAATATTCTTGTCCTGATTTCACAAACTGCAATTATTGCTCAGCTTAAATGCATGTGAATTTCTCCATTAGATTTAAAACCAATACTTCTTTACTTTTGTAATTGCTAGCAGTTGTGTTATTATTTCATGCCCTCACCTGAACTTCTCTTTTGGAAATTATTTTGGAAAAAAAAAAGCACAACAAAAACTCATCCCAAATACAGACATCAAGAACAAGAGGAGTGCAAGCTGAAATAATTTGACTTACAGTAATTACAGACTGGAACTACCCGCTACTTGTTTTAACTACAAATCATTATCCTGAACAACCATCAGTCATGCAAGTTGAGATGAAGCCCATTTTTCCTGATATCTAAACCAGACATAAATGACCAAAATGTATGATGAGTTTGTCAATTAAAACAGTGGCAGAATTCCAGTAGGACTACTTTATGAAGTTTATTATAATACAAATTGTTTTGCAGCCTAATAATGAATGGTAAATTACTATGTAATTTTACCAGTTTGCAGAAAGAATGCTTTTTCATTTTTCCCTTTTAATAACAGAACATGAGAAAGTTCTTCCCAGTTCAATTTAGTCTGTCTTGCTTCATTTCTTTCCTCTCTTTTTGTGAAACATTAACCAAGTCACTTAGAGTTATGCACAAGGAACTATTCCTTTCTGTTCTTTCCAGGATGAAATTGTGCATTGCATGCTAGTCTCTAACACTACCCAACAGTTTGTATGTAGGACTACTGCAGTGCACGGGCAGGATACAGCTACAAGAGCGAACGGGCTGCCTGTTAGCCAGCTGTCTCTTCACATTTTGCATGTACTGCACTGAGGGCTCGGTGCCTTCAGCCATTCCGGAGCTGCCCAGCTGTGCAAAAAACAAAGCACATTTAGCGTGTTTGGAGCAAATTAATATTGCAAATCTCATTGTGCCAAACAGAGCAAGACGACAAGGGAAACAAGGCCTAGCCAGGCTGCAGCCGCAAATACCTTCACAAACCTGGAAACAGAACGCCTAATTTTGACCAAAGAATTATCCTGAAGGGATAAGTGGAACAAATGTGATTATTCTCCTATAACATGGGCCCTTCATAATCTTTCTGTGTATCTCAGAGGCGTTTCTTTGTTAAACTGCTTGGGAAATAGCAGGAACACCTTCATGCCAGCCATGAGGAGTGCAGACTCCCACTTCATGACTCTCTGAGGCAAGGAGAGGTCCTCTCCGATACTTCATCTAGCAGGACCTGCCCACAACCTTCTGTGGCACCTCCCGACAACCTTCTCTACAATGCACCTTCCAGCTTGCATCATCACCTCTTCAACATAGCTTGACACAAAACTCTTTGCCAGGGCCTGGGTTACTGAGAGAAAAACCACCAAAGCCTTCCAAACGCTTAAGCTAATGAAAACATCTCATTCCTTGCTCCAAAACATTTCCAGCATGAGCCCAGGGAGAAGATCCTACAGTCAATCCCACCTCAGCCAAACATGAGACAAGAAAAGGCTGCCATGGCAAAACAACACTTAGATATCAAGGCTTACAAACCCTTTCCTCACATGCAGGAGGCCACAGCATTACCAGCTGGCGACATTCCCCCTTACTGCTCCCACATTCATGAGGGGGTTGAGCATACCCAGGAAGGCATCCTTCGTACTGAAAGGCTTCATCTTCTTGCTAGCTCGTGCTGCTGTCTATTGCATAAGCTGTGAGCAGCTTTACAGATTTATACATCAACCTAAGGTGGTGTTAGATCTCTGGTTTTATTTCATTAGAAAACTGGTTTATACTGCTTCAGAAACTCTGTTTTGTCCTTACTTTCTCATTTGTCCTCTGGAGTAAACTATCTGCTCCCTCCGGGATTATTCCCTTTATGCAATTTATTTGGCCTGCAAGGTGAGCATGTTCCACAGACTACCCCTTGCAGGCCAACACACCTTTAGTATTTTGTCTAAAAGCCACATAACAACACCATTGTACCTTGTTTTGTTTTCCTCTCCTGATCTGAGGCTCCTCTAAGTCTTTTCTTAATCCTTTTAAGTACTCTTGCTAAATTACTCGTGCTAATCAAGTGATCTAATTGCTGACAGAGAATGAGGTAGTCTCCAGGCTAGTTTACCAAATGCTGATGTTGCACATATACTGTAACTTCTAACTGGGAGCCAAGATGTCTGATGACAGGTGGTAACTCCTCCAGGATCTGCTCTCATGCGACCTGCTGAGTTGTTTTCTTGGCTTGTTCATTTATTTCCTAAAGAAAGAAATAGGATCCTTCATAACTTTTGCTTGTTAAGCCTGTCTCATGCGCTCTCTGTGGCTTTGGCCAGGAACCATGTGGTTGGAGGATTTATGTGAAGTGAAAAGGTTGTGATTCTTGTAAGAAATCCACATGATCCATCAGCTGTGATTTATTGGTCCTCACAATGACCTAAAAATATGTTGAATGGTTATATTCTTTCAGTCAGTGCTTAGCATTTGAAAACAACACTTTTTCAGGTAATGCAGGAATACCTTCACATCAATGCAGTGGGGAAAAGGATTTTCAATAATGATAATTAATTTCTGTAAGAAGTGCACTGGAAGGCCATTATGATGAGTCCTGATAAAGTATTTTCTGCCTGATACTTTGCTCAGATTTTTAGGCTTTTATTGCCATTACTGCAAGTCCATTGCTTAAAAAATACACTCCTAGAGCACATCATTCATCAAAATAATGTGCCTACTGTGGGCATAGACCTGTCATAACCAGAGAGCTTTTATATTACATTGCCTTACAACTACTTGGATACTTACTGTCCCTGCTGCCATGTCCAAGTGCTGGCCAGGCAGTATGCAATGTCTCTTTCAGGATGGAAGGAAAGGGTAGACATCACAGCAAGATGAAGGAGGAAAAGGGTTATATACCAAAAGAAAGAGATACAGTTGTCTAAGGTGCACGAGCAGAATTTAGGAGGATGTGGCCAAACCCACGGCGCTGAAACCGAGCCGTCTGTCAACAAGTTCCACAGCTTTTGACCTTTCAGTGCTGTCAGTGCCAAAAGCTCTCTTCTAAGAATATGACAAAGCCTGTCATCACTGCAGGGGACATACTTCTTCAGTCTTCTCTTCCATCTTCGTCTCATTGTGTGTTGGAAATCTAGCAGTTGTCTCCTACATTCTTGAACATGCCTGATAATGCTTATCAGATGCTCCCCTTCCCATGAGTGCCCTGACCACCACGCTACTGACAGCTTCTGGCACTTGTGCACTCAAGCGCTTTGGGCATGGTGCCACATCTTCAAAATACAGAGAGAGAAGGAGGATACAGAACAAACATAATCCTGCAGCAGCACAGGCCTGGTCCTTGCTCAAAGGACCAATTCTGCAGTTTTGTATTCATGAAACAATACAGAATTCTGGCAGAAGGACTAGAGCCCAGGTCTGCCTCTCCTTTCCCTATAATAAATGGTGCTCTACCTATTAGGCAGCACCTCTTCCTGTCATACAATGTTAAAAAAGATGAAATCCTGGATATGGTAGAGGGCAGAGCAAACAAGCAATAAACCGCTCTGACAGCAATAATTTTTGGTAAATCATGTAAGTCTGGAGCTTCCACACGGCAACTCAGTCCCTCCTCAGAAATACCCTCAACCGAGTTGCTTAACCAAGCGTACTCCCATGCCACTCCAGAGGCTGTGCTGCAATCAGCAGCGCTTCTCCCCGTGCCGGTTACAGTAACCAACTGATGCCATTATGTTACTGGGAAAATACTATTGGACCAGAACAGCATAGCATTTATATCCCTTTCTCGTATTCTCATATCCCAAGCAGCACACATTCCTAATCAATCAGAGCATTAGAGTCAGGAAAATAATCTTTCACAGCACAGCATAAACCACAAAATCTAATGTAGTAATAAAAATATATTAACATTCACTTTTTCATGCTCTTCTGTTAATAAAGTCCACACAAAAAATGTGCTTATCTATTTCAGCTCCAGCACAGCTGCTAAATTCATGCGGTAATGCAAGTGCTCTGTCTTTCAGCTTTCCAGTGCATAGCATGGACTTTTCAAAAGATCAAAGCAATTAAAAAAGAAATGAGTGTATGGAACTAGCTTCAAAACTGTCTCAGTTCTCCTGCTGTTACTGATGTTTTTGATGCGACTTCCCCTGCTTTCTTCTTTCTACATCTCTGTTGACGGGCTGAAGAGCTATGGCCACACACAGGGTTTCCTTAAAAAAAGTTTCTACATAGCATAGACAAGAAGAGAGTTTTCTTTCTGTATAAATTGTACACCGGTTTTTTAATCTCCACTGAGAATTAATTTTGCATTAGATTATCATAGATGACATGCTCACTCTACCTGGACTCTGATTTGAATTTGATATGTGTTGCAAGGGCAGTAAGGTAAGTTACTGCACCTAGCTGAGCTGGAGCTAACTGGATTCACTCTCATGAAGAGTATGAATTAGATACAATCCTTCACAGAGATCTCTTTCTTTCTGCTAGCATGCAGAAGAGACTTGAAAATTTACTGGAAATGTTCACATTTGAATGGATTAAGATCCGTGGACCATACTGATTCCTATAGTTTGACTGTAGCAAACCAGCTCATTTTTCTTTGAGATGAGATTTTGTGGACCTAGGAGCTACAAACAGAACTACGGGTGGTCCCTAGCTGAATAGATTTCTAGAATTCACAGCCAGTTTCTTCGAACATTTTGAATAGTGTAGTAAATATATTAGATTTTACGTTTCCCAAAAGACTTTTATGTGCCAAGAGATCTCTTATGGTGAAAATGTAAACCTCACTGAGGAAGTTTCGGATCTATCCAGAAGCTGCTGGAATTGGTGGAAGCCACCTGAATGATTTTGACACACAGATCAGACTTCATGTGGGTATAGGAACATGTTGATGAATGCAACAGACGATGATCCTTTGCAGACAGTATTGTTCCCTCCTTTGTTTTAAGGAAAGGAGGAGATTGAAATTTTTTCCTTTATTTTTAACACAGCTGGAAACACCGGAGCCTTATTGGCTTCAAGGAGTCATCTTGTTCAAAACAGTCAAGGAACCAACCAGAGACTTTTTAACATGCTTGGAAACAAAAATTTCTCAGCCAAGATACTCTAAAATGTTTGGCACTGTTCATTTCTTATCCATGTACACCAAAGAATTATTTCCCATGCTTAAATATGAATCAGGAGTTTTAAAAACAGCATAGTTCCAGGTCTGTTTGTTTAATTGCCTCTGCTTAATTCAAAATAGAGTTTAGGAATTAAGCAGGATTCTCAGAAAACAAACCTAGACACATTACAGAAACACTACAGGATTCACAGACTCAAAGAAAATGCTATACATACCCTGACAGGTTTCTTTTCCCTAGGATTTGTTTTAAAGACTATTTCATAAAATCTCAGGATTGCTCAGTCTGTTTTACCCCCATTTGATTAACCACATTCAGAATTTTGGCATCACTTCACCAATGAACTCCCTGAAGTTGTATCAGTGTACATCCAGGCAAAGTGCGCTTTCAGATCACTCATGTGATACAAGGCAACAAATTAAGAGTTATATGCCCTATACTAGATAATTACGAAAAGAGGCAATTGGAGCTTTTTTTTTGGCTTTTGCTTTTCTAGATGACAGAAAGCAGGGAAAGACAGTTACTAAGGCAAAGGCAGCTGAGTTGTCCTCACGTTTACAGAAGTGCAGGTATGTACCATGCAGCGCAGTGCCAACTTGTAGGCTCAAGGCTGCTGGTCCTGGGTGGCAGGTAACCACTGGGGTGAATTCCATCGAACATGGGCAAAACCCAGGGTGAGTGCCTGAGTGCAGTTGCTTGCTAACAACTGTGTCATGGCCTCGAGTCTGTTCCCCTCATCTCCCTCCCACAGCGAGCTGAACATCCCTTCCCAGCAGCGCACTACTACAGGCTTCCTTCCATCTGGTTACAGCAAAGGCAACAAATTATGTGCTTAGTAGGGCACCGGAGTTAACATCATCAGTTTTATAGACATTTTTTTTAAAAAAAGGCAACTACAAACTACCTTTCACTAGGTTAAATTGCTTTTCTTGCACCTTGGACTCCTGGCATTTCTTTGGAGTAAGATGTACTTCTTGCTGTTAAGACTGAATTTCCTTTCTGTAACAATTGCCAACACAACATTTACAGTTATTAAGAAAACATCCATTGATACAACCCAATATGGTTCAGGGTCTGAAACACTGTTGACTTTTATCCTACTACATATAAAGAGTGAAAGTAAATTACAGTAAGAAAAAAATAACAACCTATTTTGTAATTCTAAAAACATGAAAGGAGGCAATCCTTTATCTTTTCTATTCTGAATATAAGGTAAGAGTGAGCATGATTTACCTCTGATGAATACCATGGCTACCATTGATGTTAGTAGACACTGTATTAGCCTAAAAAAATAACAAAAGAAGTGGTTCATAGTTCAGATTCAGTCTTCGAATTTTGCTGTTAAAACTCACATAACACAAGATACAAATAGGAAAATATTAGAAAACATTGTGTACCAGATGCTCTGAGATCTTCAGCCTGGTAAACGGTGAATACTGCCACGCTCTGCTTTACAAAGCATGTCTTATCTGTTCAGCAAGCTGTGAACAAGTGAGGGGTCATCCGGGTTCCCACTCGCACCCCACCCCAAGTAGGAGAGAAGAAAAAGGTTTGCATGTGGTCCACGCAGCTGCCGTGCAGAGGAAAGGACAAAAGCTTGAATCTGTCTAAATAACTAAACTCACTAAACTTTCCAGCTTTACAAGGCATAGTAGTAAATCTAAAAGAATTGAGAACAGCATTTGGAAAGATGGAACTCTGAAACAGTGACAAGATGGTTGTTTCCTTTTCAGCCCTGATATCAGTGCCTGATGATAATGACTGCTAAAATGAACTTTCCTGGTCTTGCAATCCTTGAAAGGAAGAAACCACACTTGGTTTGCTGGTTAAGAACTAAGATACCAAAATATTTTAAAATTATTAAGTGTTTTCCCTTAGAATACTGTTAGAATATCACAACAAATTTAAATGTATGTATTTATATTTAATACTTCGTTTTATTATATTTCTATGCTTATATAAATTTAGATCATTAATGATAAAGCCACTTAAATAAAAAGTCAAATATAAGAACTAATCTCTCTCTCAAATTCCTATGTTCTACCTCCTAAATACTATTTCTAGACTGGCCAGTGGCAGATGGCCACCAGAGGGAGCCTGGACAACTTCAAAAATTGCAGAAAGACAGTAAGATTGACAAAAGACAAAATGTCTATGTTATATAGAGACTGAAGAGGGTAAGTGAAGCCTTTATAAGGTTGCACAGAAATGTTTCCCTTAGAACCTGGGCTTCATGTGATATTATTTTGCTGCTTCAGTGTGGAACAGATAGGAAGCTACTCAAAGTGAATGAAGACATTGAAAAAAGTTGCAGTAATCACATGAGAAAGGGGACTGTTTATTAACAGCTAACTAGTTCAGCTTCATATAAAACAAATAAAATAGGAAAATAAATGTTTATAACATTAATTCCATCCTACTCCCATTTCTGGTCTCTTTAGGGCCTAATCTGCCTACAGTGGAAGTCATTTCAGAAAAGGAATTCTCCCATTTTGTATTGGCACAAGGATGGACAATGTGTGTACAATGAATAGGAAACAGAGCAACAGACTCTCTGTACTTGTACTTCTCCAAATATTTTATATCACTTCAACAAATTTCTTCATGAATGAGAAAACCCACTTCTGATAATTCAAAAAAAAAAAAAAGAGCCTTGAGAAAAACTTGGTAACTTTCACCATCCACTGGCCAGATTTGCTTCTCTAAAGATCACTGTCCTTTTGGACACCTTATATTTATAGTCACAGCAATCAGTGATTTCTTCTCAAGCAACCCTGTGAAATGCCAAGCTGATGTTTACGAAAGTGGTAAGATTTATGGAATGTTCTTTCAGAACAAATTAGAAATTTCCTGTGATGACTTTATTGGAAAAATATCAAAGGAACATCTCTCTAATAATATCGATGTTGTTATGATGGTAAATATATATTTTTCTGCAGGACGTGGGAATGAAGAAACATCAAAAGGGAAGCGGGGGAAAGGGGACAAGAGATCAAAGATGGAAGGAAAACGAAGGCAATTGGCAGGAGGTTCACTCCAAGTAATCAAACTGACCAGAAACCACGCGCAGTGGTGAAAAACAGAATCAACAGTGTGTATGTGAGATGTCTGCGTCCTGAATTCGATCTGTTACACAACATCCACCAGTGGAACTATTAGCGGTTTCTGACACCTCACCACAGAGGTCTGCTAGCTTCTTGAATTACAATTTCCATGCCAATATGACTGTTGTTGCCGACTGCAACAGATGCAATATGAATAGATGGCCAAATACTCCCTCCCTGCTTGTCACAGAGGACAACTAAGCTCATTAGAGGCCTGCATCCAGGCCATGATTTCTGCTCAATCCAGTAACTGTTGGATATATGGCAGAAGTCAAAAGATGTATCTTGGACCTGACAATTAATGGGAACGAAAGTACTGGGGTATCCTACAGTCAGGTGTCTTCACTCACACCTTTGACTCCAGCTACTGGTAGGCTACCATAAAATTGTGCTTGCTTACACTGTTTTTGTAAGTCCTCAAGTCCTTTATATATCTTTCCCAATGTCATCCCACACTATAAATGTCTCAGGTAATTGGAAAAATTGCCACAGGTCAGAAAAAATTGAAAGGTTTGGTTTCTCATTTCTGCACTTTTGAAGCAATAGCCACTATGATTGGGCCAGTTTGCCCAGTTATGAGTTTCAGTCTGTTGGGAAACTATAATTTCAAGGATATTTCTTCCATTTCTCACCACCTACAACAGCATAGATTGGCAGAAAGAGCAGTACAGAGAGCTAAGAAGCTTCTATTAAAAAAAAAAGTTCCAATATTACCTTTTCCTAACTATAGGACATCCCTTGTGCAGTGACTAGAACAGCCTCAGTTTAATTGCTTCTGCAACTTTGCCAATTTGCTGTGTCACTGGAAAATCTCAAAGTATTTGGTATTTTTTTCTCCTGGGTCAGGCACTGCAGTCAGTAGGGTCCATGAGAATCTCAGTTTCCACTTTTAAACAAATTGAAGCTTCTGCATGGTGCAATTCTGACCTATCTCTAAGAGTATCCAGGATTAGAAAATAATTAGAAAGAATCAAACAGCTCCTGTACATTTTTAGTTTCACGTGATTCTTTGTCACGAGACACAGGCTGTGGGTTTCCTCTCTGCCTGTTTGATTTTCTGATGATTTTCAATTTTCATTGTTGTAGGTGGTGGTGCAGGACTGATGCAGCACTGACAGCCACATGGACCATATTCTACCCAAAGCAAACCAGCGCTGGGAGCCTCGGAGGGGTGGCAAACACCACACAGAGGATTTCTTAAACTTTTTCTTTCTGACTGTTCTGACGGACATTTCAAGTGGCGAAGTTACAAATGGAGGAAAAGCACTCAAAAAATTTGCAGAAAACAAAAGAACACAAGCACGGACTTTGCACTGGGCACTTCAGTTGTTGCATTGGAAGACCTTATAACGTTCAGATCAAACAAAAGATTTGACTCAGAGAAGTCAGTGGTATCTTCAGTTGCTACTTTCCTAATCCAAGTAATAGAAGTACTCAGAAGGCAGTAAAGGAGGTCTTTTAAGGGCCCTAAATCACCTGAATACAAGCCTGTCCACTTGGGATCTGACATCATGGACACTCTGCAGTGATGCATTCATCTCTCTTTACCCAGATGCTTCTTTCCACATTTTGTTCTCTCCCCTGCACTAAGAAAGACATTGAAATGTTGTGTCATAATGTCTCACATAACATACAACATAAGTGATGTTCTGTACCTGCTTGCCTTGCTACATCCATGCAACCCACTTAAATAAAAAGCAGCATTTCTCAAACAGGAGAAAACAGCAAGAAGTTAAATTTAAAACATATTAACTTGGAGCTTAAATTTAATATTCTTTGTTATCTGCAATGTTGAAATAATTAGATTATCTCCTGAGGCCTGCAGTAGTTTCACATTACAAATTGTACTGGTAATTTGGGACTCGGGTTAGACTTTCTAACTCTTTAAGTTAGAGAGGTAAACTCTTCAAGTTTAGTCCCTTCACAGTAATTGTGACCTAAGTATTTCAGTGTGCTGCTATGTTTTGATATCAAATTGCATTTGCAGGTATTTTTAGTATTTATACAAGAACATCCAACTGAGATGCAATGTTTTGTTTGTAGGAACATCTGCTGGGTTCCATTACAACACATTAATAATGGGAACGTGTATTAAAGTATTTTAAAAATATAGGTTTTCCCTCCAGTTTAATTGGAATGGGAAGTGGAGAGAATATGGTCTTCACTGAATAAGGAGGTAACTCAGCAAAGGAGATGCATGTGTGTGCTTCATAAAGGTATCACTTTTCTTTCCAAATATAAAGTGTCAGCTTTGGATGTGGGAAGGAGTGCTATGCCTATTCATTTAAAAATATGGCCAATATTTATAGCATTCATGTATTCTCATTTTTAGATCTCTGCTTAAACATAATTGTCTACCATATACATAAGTCTAACTGCTTAACCCAAAATTATTTTCCTCTTCAATTTTTAGAGAATAAACAGGAGACACGTTAAATCAGTACATGTAACTTAAAATCCTGTATGCGTATATGTACACCACATCTATGCAGTATCCACAGGTATACATAAATCTATGTACACGTTGTTGACATTTTACATTTCATGCAAACAAAATAAATATGTAAAACTTCTTAGAAGGGCTCATTTTATAATCTAATATATTTTAATTCTGAACTGCCCTGATCTTATTTAATCAAAGCTATAGGAGGAAAGCAATCTGTTACAAGTATCTACAATCTTTCAAGGTATTGGCAAACGTGCAGCTGGGATATGAAATAGGTAGTATGTGTAGTGTGAGATGAGTTTAGCTGACAAGAAACGCACCAAATCATTCATGAACAGTATAGCAATTAAAGCATAACAAATGACTGCCACTAAAACCATTATTCTGCAAACACCACTTACTCCACATGGTTAAAGAACTTTTCATATAAATATATATCTGTATATGTGTGTGTTTATAAGCATTTTTAATACATACATATACCTAAAGTTTTATATTTCGACATTAAATTTCGCATCCTTCTGCTTTTAAAGCCAGCTACAGGTCTAAAGGACTGATCCAATATCCACTAATGCGGACAAGAATCTTTCCACTGTTTTCAGTGGACTTGGTTAACTATATTGCTTTCAAAAAGGAGAGACAAAGAATAATCAATAAAGCACAGCAAAATTCCAGTAAGGACAGTTGTCATACACGTGTATGCCATTATTTTTAGGTTTACTATTGCCGGCCTTTTTAAGCTAAATCTTTTGTTTCTAGTTGCTAGTCAAACACTAGGAAACTGACATTCCACCATAGCTTCCACTTAGGCTGTCAGCCTCAACGATAATTATTATTCTTTCTCTTAAAGCAGCACTAGCCACAAGCAGAGACAAAACCCCCATACGACTAAATGGCTCCTCAGTGTGGACCATAATTCTAATTTTGGTGATAAAAACCTGGCTCTAGCTTTGAGGATTTCAAAAATACAATATTGCATACAGTTGCTGCCATTCATATCTCATCTTCCCTGTCTTGCACGAACATAACAGGTGAAAGGGCTCAGAGGAAGAATTGTTTGTTTTCTACACCGCAAAAGCCGGTAACTGACTGCCTTCACTTGTAGTTTTTATTCCATTATTTGCTTGGTGTCCAATAATCCCTATGAGCCATGATTCCGGAGTTTCACATCTCTGAGCCACTTTCACACAGCCCACACACCACTCGGCATCCTGCTGCCACAACAGTTATCTCCAAAAACCTGCTTTGAAACAGCGTATTTAAAAGGCAAGCCCCACAGAACTGCACTGTACTTAGAGAAAGCACAGCACAATTTATTTTGAAACATAGGAACATGATGGGTAAGACAGCCTTGCCTGAATCCTTACATTTTGTATTGGCACATGCACCATAAAACTCTGCACGAGACTATAATTGCATAAACTGTTTGTTTATAGGATACTGAAGTAGGTGGGTGAGAAATATAGCTCCAATACAAGACTCTTACTTGCAAGAATACATGTATATATTCCTGCATACATGAACTGATGGAAGAAGGTATGATGTATTACTACTAAGGGGGAAAAGCTAACTTCTGTTCTCCCCTGAGCACAGAGAAGCAGGAAAGAAAGGCATTGTAATTCTGTATTTGATGTTTTGTACATCCAGTCCAGAACATTCTCCCTGATAGTAGCTAGCATCAGAACTGTGAAATAAAGATGACAGATACCTCCCATCTTCTATATCTAAGGTATTGTCCTAAACTCAATATCCCAGATTCAATCTCACTACTAAATTTTTTCTTTCTAAGTACAGAAACTTCGGACATGTTTCCATCAGTCTTCAGATCTGTATAATTTTTGACCTCGATATCACTCTGTTTCACTAGAAGCTGCACGAGAAGTATTTAACAAGCGTCACTTTTGGTGAACTATGACTCAGTGGTGTAGCTCTGAATCACTGTGTGCCTGTGGGTTACTCGCAGGGTATGATGAGAAGAGCTTCTGGCAATGTGGGCTTCCCAGAGCCTGGAAATAGAAAAAGGTCAGCAGTTTCCTTTTCCCTGCAATGCCACATCCTTTTTCATTCTGGTGTAGCCCATACCGTGCCCTCTGCCCCGGGCCATTCGTACACTCATGCCCTGGTCCATTAGAGCTTGCTCCGACTCTGCACGCTGCATCACACTGTAACAGGCCACGACCTACCAGTTCCTATAAAAGGCACAGGAAGGAGGCAGGAGTAAAGAAAGTGATGCAGAGGGGAGGAGAGTCGTGAAGGAAGGAGACAACTATTGCGGTCTGTGAAGGCCTTGGAAATCCTGATTTTCTGCCTAGTTAGGGCCCTTCTGTTGTCCACTGCTGCAAAGCAGCCAAACATGCGGGTACATTGCAGGTCAAAGTTAGAAGTGAATTGAAGCAGCGTTACAGGGTGATTACATTGCTCCGACTGTGCAGATTGCACGGGCAGACCGCCACCGGCATAAACCACAACAGCAACTGCTGAATCAGCTCCTTCCTGAAGCTTTCGTTCAGGAAAATGAAGCTAGGCAACCTATAAATTCCAGCAGCTACCCCTCTACAGTCCAACAGAATCGTCCCCCTGCTAGAACCTTCCTTCCATTTTCATTTATTCTGCAAGGAAATGCAAGGAGATTACTCATCGGAAAATAACCCATTCAAATATTCACATGAGGGCTGTTTGGTAGGTGGACTCCAATTCATACACAGGATGCCTGCATATAACAAGAGCTCAGAGAATAAGTGCTTATGAGAATAAGTCTTATGAGGAGAGGCTGAGGGAGCTGGGGGTGTTCAGCCTGGAGAAAAGGAGGCTGAGGGGAGACCTTATCGCTCTCTACAACTACCTGAAAGGAGGGTGTAGAGAGGCAGGGGTGACAGGTGATAGGACAAGAGGAAACAGCCTCAATTTGTGCCAGGGGAGATTCAGATTGGATATTAGGAAGGGGTTAATAAGCATTGGAATGGGCTGCCCAGGGAAGTGGTTGAGGCACCATCCCTGGAGGTATTTAAAAGACGGGTAGACATATTGCTTAGTGACATGGTTTAGTGATGGTTTTTTATCAGTTAGGTTGACGGTTGGACTAAATGATCTTAAAGGTCCCTTCCAACCTAGACAATTTTATGATTCTATTCTATGATTCAGCAAAGCAACTACTTCCAAGCACAAGAGTGCTAGATGATGAGGGAAAAGATAACTGTTTGGATTATTAGCAGATGGCACCTATTTTACCTTCTCATCACTGAAAGAAAACAAACGGTTGTTACTCTCACTGGCTGAAATCCTTAAAGATATCAATTTTCATTTTAATTTATCGTGTATGCACTTCAGAGAGTTGAATCTTGCTATGATAATTCTCCTGGAGTCTTTGGAAATTTGCTTAAGGAAACTGTGACAAGACCTGGTTTGTGAGACAAACAGGCTTTGAAGGAGGTCCATTCCTCAAAGAATGATTTCTCCGTTGCCAGTGCAGGAGCTATAGGATCTGTGATGCTCTCATTCTAGTCTGGTTTTTGTAGCTTGCATTTATCTTCATTTGTATTGTCAGCCTTTTGCATAAGATTCATAGCTCTTCTGTGTAACAGTCCCAGCATGAACAATCCTGCCAGCAAAAATGAAAAACTACAAAAACATGTATTACTGTAGAAGTTACAACTGATTCACAGAATGTAAACAAACACGCAACCATCTGTAAGTCTCCATGTAAAGCTAGTAAAAAAAAAATGTTAAGTGCAGATTCGGGCAGACATATTCTGATTGCTGTTAAATTTGTGATTGTAGACATGTGCCGGACGTTTGTTTTTATTGTGTTTTGCCCTACCCAATGAATTCAAGGCTATTTATCAATTATAGCACATCCTCCTCAGATTACAAGAAACAAGCAAAGGATATTCCCCAAGTATATTCTTCAATATTAATCTACAATCACTAACCAACGTCTCAGCCATCTATGACAGGCTGTTTCCATTTTAACATAAAAGGAATTGATGCTGACTCTGGCTTGCTGGGATTACGTGCTTTGTTATATATCTCTTTGATTTTACTTTAGAAGCTCAGCCATCAAGAATATCAAGGAATTTTGATTGTCTTCATCATTTGCCTTCTGAACCTGTGAGAAATAATCTAACAGGCAAATCAGCACCCATCAAACAACATTAATATCTATTGTAAAGAAAGGGGATGAGAAGAGGGAGTGAGAGACAGAAAGAGAGATCTCCTAGAGCACACTGTGCCATGTGGGAAGTTACATAATCTAGGCAAAGCATGATACAAATATTTCTCCTTTTTTTGTGTGCATTTGAAGGAAAATATAACATCAGCTTCATTCTTGTTCACGCCTCCTCTTCTAAAGCAAAAAAAAACCAGTGCCATCCACTGTAATAGGAAAAGATTCTGGGCATTTTGTGTATTGAAATGTTACTCATAAACAACAAAAAGGGGGCATTTTATTGCATTCTGCCTGGGTTATATAGTCCCCAACACTACAATATGTTCTCCAGTGGCCTAGATATCAGGGTGTAACTTGGATGTAGATGAAGATCTTTAGTTTTTAATTAATAATACATAGTGAAGAATCTGAAAGGCTATCTATAATTTATGTATCAGTGTCTCAAAAGCAGTCATTCATACATTATATATTCAGACAGAAAATTATCTCGCTTTTATTTTCAATAAAAAGTATATTAAGATGTTACTATGTACCCTCCAAAATGGATCAGTGCTAGCCAGAACTTCATATCCAGGTTCCACTGAATTCTGTTTGCTACAAGAAGCTGAATGTGCAAAAGCATTACTGACTGAGCATCTCTCCTTCTCTTCTGAAGGGCTTTTAAAAACGATCAGGCCATTTCTTGGATACGTGCTAATTTATGCACAGAGGGACAGATAATTTAAAAAAAAAAATAAAAAAAAATAGTTTATAAAAAGGGAAGGAAAGGACTTAATAATAAGGGGTTTCCAAACTGGATGTAAGAAAAACTGACTGTGGTAATATACCACAAGACTCCTACAAAACAGAGGAAGAAGAAAGTAATTTTTGAAATACAAGTTTATGCAAAGCTATTGCACATAAAGTGTGTTTAATATTAACAGTCATTCTCATCGTGCTGTCCTATTTTCCAAGCACCCACCTACTTACGGGCACATTAAAAAGTAAAAATAAAAAAATACATACTGTGTATGCCAAACACGCAACTCTTAAAAGTTGCTTTCAATGCTAGATTTTCTCCCGCTATCAAGCCACAAAGCCTAAAATAGTGATTTGTTACACGGTGCAAAGAAAGTCAGTTTCTGTTACACCCTGGTCTTTGTTATGCCACTTTTATGTGGAAAACAATGTAGACCAGATGCCAGCAGGATCAAATAAGCCTTCCCTCCTGCCTCAGGTGCTGGGGAGGTCATTTCTGGGTGGCTGAGTCCCAGCCGTCTGACTGACGGACTGAACTTGTTCACTCAGGACAGAGGGAAATGAGTCACACCTGCGCTTGCTTGGCTGCAGCTCCACCACAGCGGATGTGGGACCAACCAGCATACGAGCTGTGCTTTTCTTCTTGCCCCTCTTCCATGTTCTACAATCCTAAAAAATTGTTCACTTCTTTTTCTCCTACAGTGCTGAAATAATCCAGTCTCAACAGAGATTTGGTGCAACAGAGATAAGAAATACTTTCCAATCTCATAAGGACAAGGAAATGATTAATTAATATTCGTGATGCATCTGGATGTATGATGATTTGTTTATAGTGAGACAATGAGGTAGGAGATCAGAATTCACAAGGCAACTTTCAGCAAAGTGAGAAAAGAGTATCAACCCACACAGAAAAAAGGTATATAAAACTACTATTTTTAAAATCTGGATCTAAAGTTGCCTGAATTTTATTCCCTCGGTACAATAATATTTTGGAGGAAAAAAAAAAAACAAAACAAAAAAGCTCAACATGATGTACAAGCAAACAATCTAAAAGAGAAACATAATTCCTTGAGATTCTTATACTTAACCCTCCTTTATAAGGGGAGCCAAGCATTAAGCTGCTCCTGTGGCTATGTTGGGGGGAAAAGACTGGTCATAAATATTTTTGGGTTAAGCCTACCTGACCTTCTCTACCTAGCACAAAACAAAACCAGTTTGTGCAGTATGTACAGCTAAAATTATTACCTCTCAGAATCGAAATTTGGGGATGGAGGGGCTTTTGAGAGACATTATTAGTAGTAGACTGAGGTGTTATCAAACAGAACATTTAACTTGGCTAGTCTAAAATCATAGCATATTTTTCCTTCACAATTTGTAGCTCAATAACTAGGATTACCAGCTAGCTCTTGGTAGTTATTTTGAAGATTACAGTAATTACACTTCAATGAATTTCTTCATAATCATCTGCTTCTTGGTATAATAAAACTTTAGAATATTACAGTGTATGAATTAGCAGGTAGTTACCACAAACATTTAAAATACAGCCATCCAAATCCACCTCTGTTTGAGTTTTGAAATATTATTTCTTAATCTTGCAAACTCTCCACTCTGGCAGTGAACAGTTTCTAACTTATTTTTTTACCTCTGCTGCTAATCTTTTGTTTCTATTCCGTAAATTTGCATCACCAGGTCTTTTAAATAATCTTTTGGTTTTCCTCATGGGACTCTAATGACAGTTTTCGCATGATAGTCTATGCTACAAAGTTGTATTTCTCTGATACAAAATCAGTAAGAGGAAAAAGACACTGAGAAAAAAACCACGTCTACTTTGTCACATTGATCAGCCATTCTAAAAAACACCTTGTGAAACCTCAAGCTGAGGCAAATATAAAAAAGAAATGTATCCTTGTAAGTAGTTAACTGCAGGCAAATAGCAATGTAATGTATGCTGGAATTGCTTCTGCAACAGGAACTGTTAGATTTTCTCATTAGCTGAAAAGTAAAATATTGGCAAATTAGACTATAATTTTAGCAAAAAACTCTTAGGTCACATGGTCTATTTTGTGTGTTCTGACAGGACTGAGATGTTCATTTTGAAGTGTTTTGTACAACCTGGTTTTGAGTAACTCCAATTAAAAAGTGAATAAGATCATTCCAGTGAAATGTTCTTTATAATTCATTTGCCACCTGACAAATTGTCTTTGAAAACTACCACAAAGTACTTAAACTTCATGTTATTAGAAAATATTCCTTAATAGACATGTTATTGGTTTCTTCATACTGCTTGAGTTGTACCTGAAAAGGATTTTCTTATTTGAGGAGTACTGACTATAATCTGGACTAAATTAATTCTATGGTCAATGGTCAAAGGTATGAGGATGACTAAATTAACAGGAGGCGGTTGTAAATCCACATTGTTTTACAAACCATTACAGTACAATAATTACATTCTCAAAAATTACAAATAGCCCTCAACAAATCAGATGTCAGGACTGCATAATGTTACACGGGTACTGAGAAGAAAATGATGTCACCTTAGTCTCTCGGGCACATAGGACCAATAAGAAGCAAGTGCTGATGATTGTTCAGGAACTATACATCACCTGTATGTTGCTACAATCCTGTTAAGCTGTCTTAAACTAGCCCTTCCCTGTTTGCAACACATACCTTAGCTATTTTTCAAGAATGCAATTCAAGTGTCCCCTTCTTTTATCTTCCAGATCATTCTTAACAATTGATTTCAAAGAGAAGCCAAGCCTTGCTCCTGTGTGGGTCAAGCAGTTGCTGCTTTGCGACTGGCAGTTATTTTACTAAGTTGAAAAGAACATACAATATGATATAAAGGAAGAAGGAATGACGCATAGGAAGGTATGTCTATGAGGAGAGTGAAGAGGGAATAAGCCTGGGCTGCATCAGCCAAGACTACAGCCCAAAGATAGTGAGTAATCTCGGTCTAAGAAACCCAGTACGTGTGCATCCAGCGAGGCTTCCCGTGAAGCAAAGAAACACAGTGCTCTGCTATCGAGGGTCTGAACTGACTTGAGCAACTATATATTGCCTTTCTGGTCATTCCTGCATATTGGAAGACAAACCAGCAGTTTGTTTATGACCAAGCTTTACTTACAATCCATAAATTACTTTATTGTCTATTTAATGGAATTTGAGTCCAAATCAATTCAATTTAAATTTTTCTAAGAACATCCTGTTGGGTGCTGCATCAAGTGATTTATTAGCGGTGCACTACTTCAACACAAATTTTCAAATAAAGGTGTAAAACAACCATGATGGCAGGCATTAAAAATTCATATTTACCAACACTTACCATAAGACATAGACAAGACACATCAGGTATTACCTTCCTAAGTACGTAAGAGCAGCTTGCTATATAGCATTACATTGTGGCATTGCCTTTCTCATGCTGTAAACGGCATTTGAACTGGTTTATAATCACAACAGGATTAATTCAGTTTGTTACCACTGAAGGCTTAAACATCACCCAATTCACAGATTTTTGTTAAGCAAATCTTGAGGATTAATGTAACCTGTACTTGCATACCAAAACTTAAGTCACAACAGCAGGCAATTCTACATGAAATTATATTCCATAGATGGGGGCCAGGAGAGGAATTTCGTTCCTGCTCTCTGTGATATTGTAAAAAGATTTTTTTTGAAATACAGATGCATAACATATCTGAGGTTTCTTCAAAAAACTATATAAAACTCTGTTGTGACCACCAAGGACGCTACGGGAGGAAACAGATGGTTGTTTTTTTTATAGAAGAATGCAATTAAAGAATGACACAAATTATTTTCATGACATGCAGTGCTCTTATGTTCCAGGCCACCTATTTTATATTCTCTTATATTTCATCTCTGTTATTAAGCAATTTAATCATAATGGTACTTGAGAAAGAAGGTACTAGATTTGTCTCAGTTGACCCATTTTTTCCTTAACTGACAGTGTTACTGTGCATAGCAACATTTTCTTTTGGACTCAAGTTGCCTTCTAGATCTGCTTTATTATTATTTTAATAGGCCTGAACTTAAGTAACAAAAGGCAGGTCTCAAGCACTATTTTCTTGCTTCCTTGAAAGCTATCAAACAAGCTGAGTAACGCTCTTAATTCTTTGATAACTCTCCACGAGTTTTAAGCAATATTTGGAAATATATCATGTACTTAGCTTCTCCTTTTTTCCACTAGGCAAGAGTTGACACTCAGCTAATTCCTTGTTAATTCCTACAGTAGCATCTGATACTGAAACAAAGTATCTGTGTGCATGATAACATAAACTAACATTACAACATGAATCAAAAATACCCACGTACACGCAAACCCCTGCTAAAATGCAAAACCAAACCAACGGCTCATATTAGTGGTTATAGCAATATTACCTATATTGTAGTATAACCTAGCAATATTATCAGTGGATTTTACAATGAGAGCTGCAAGTAAAATGAAGAGTTTATGTGAACTGTGAATAAATCTCTCATGTCTACTTCAAGCTCTTTAACAGAAAAAAGTCATTCAAATCTTTGCAGGCTTGTAGGAAACAAACACATAATATATGCAAGAAATTATACTGGCAATGTATTGAATATTAATTATATCCAAAAAAGAAGCCTCTATTTCAGCAACAGCAGTATATTCATGAAGGGAAAACCAAAGCCAGTATTAGTAAGAAGTTAGTTTTGTGAAGATCAGTGAGAAACTAAGGCTAAAAAGTATTACAGAAGTATATAATTATCCCCAAATTAGTGTTATGTATCTAAGATGTTTGGAGGTAAGCTTATACTTGAAGTAAATTTATTAAAATTGAACCTCGAAATTCATATTAAAGACAACCAGACAACTTGAGCACAACACTGACGTTCATTCCCAAGACACGTTTTTCATGTTTTAACATGGATTTTTTGTTTGTTTTCCTTTAATATAGCAGTGCTTCATGACAAGTACTGAGGTTGCTTAATAATTTAACTAGTTTTTCCTTGCCTAGAAACAGTGAATGTTCTTACACCTCCAACAAGAATTATAAATTCCTTTATTTTATGATATATACAAAGTGCAGTCATTAGGAAGCTGAAGAACTGGGGAAACCTAATTCTTCTGCTGGGCTTGGAGAGAAGATCTCCACGTGAGAGACTTCACAGCAAACTTAATTTGTCAGCAGGTGTGTTAGCTGGAAATGGCATTGTACAGTAATATCTAGTCATATGCAGACATTACACCTCACCAGAGAAAACCTTCATGACTGCTTTGTCAGGGGGGTTGGACTAGATGATCTCCAGAGGTCCCTTCCAACCCCATATCATTCTGTGATTCTGTGACTGGGCTGGTACAGGAGGAAGCATAAATTGATGGCAATAACCCTGCAGCAAGAAAATTCAGCTGCTTCATTCTTAGAAATAAGGCATAGCTGGTTATTGCTATACCTAATACTGCCTTGAGTCGCAAATAATCAGAGATGAATACCATGCTCACCGTTACCCCTGTTGTTCTCATTGTTGTCCTGTACAGGCCAGTATCACTGTCTCAAAAGCTGTGATGGCAGCACCATAGCTCAGAAAACTCTGTGCTCAAGCAAACACTAGTTCAGCTCAGTAGCAAAGGCTCAACCAGGTTCACCTAACAGCACAGAGCCTAACCCTCATCAGGTAAGAGTTAAAGTGCACATACCAATGACAAATGATCTGCATTACACCAAGAAGTCCTTCCTAAAACTGGCACAATCCTCACCAAGGTTAATCCTCCCTTAAACTGTGATCTAACATCACAACTCCTGCATTACATTCCATCTCCATCTTCTCAGCAACCTGTCCTAGATAGTGTCCTTCCAGCCTCATCACCCTATGGGATCACCCTATAGGATCACCCTACACCTAGCACCATGCTTCTTTCTCCCACTCTGGATGAGAACACACATTTTGCCCATACCATTGCAAGCCTTTGTGCTTGCCATGCACATTGACCAACGCTCCAGCAAGGGCTCCACGTGGAGCAGAGCTTCTTGCCTTTGGACTCTGCTGCAGGCTTATCATTCCATAACTAATAGAAGTCTGCCTGAGAAGAACAAATCTTATTCTTCCTCTTAGGACACATTTCCACAGTGCTAGCTTACTTTTCCTTCCTCTAAAAATGTAATTAATTGGCTTATCACAACTCCATTTTTTCCCTCATCCTAATACCCAGGAAAATCTCCTAATTTTGTTTTGGTTTACTGGAATGACAGAGTGCCAAGTTCCATTCTAGTTATTTTATATTTAAATACATTTATACTTAATTATCTTTTTTTCTTTTTATGAGTTTTTATTTCTACAGTGAAGGTCATCACAGTTCAGACTGCTAAATCATCCCAACCACATCCAAGCATGTAATCTAACCTGTCTTTTAAGAAGCAGCCATCATTATTGCCTTGACAAAACAGTCAGATACAGTATTTCTAAATGTTTTATCTTTGACATATTGCTTCCTCCAGTATAACATTGTAAGTTATCTCCTCCCTGTTCAGCCTGTTGACGACGCAAGACTACTCTAGTGCTGTGTTCCCTGTGTCCAAAAATACAGTACTGGAACAAGGTATTGCCTAGACATCTATCACTTCAATAAATGATACCTGAAGGTAAAATTGAGCAGAAATGAATAACATGAGGTATTCCAGCCTCTTCCTGTAGACTGACTTGATTGGATCTAGTCTAGTTTTTCCCTGTGTACATGTAGCCAGAAGTTTCCCCTGTATGGTAGGCCAGGACAAGCCAGAAATTCATCAAACCCACCCACTCATTAGCAAAAGCATACTGAAAAAAAAAAATCCCAAGAAACATACCAAATAAAAAACAAGTATCTACCTGTGTAATGACAGAAACAGGAACAGCCCACAACGGTTCAGTTTTTCGCATATTTCAGCTGGACATGGTCCCTGCAGCACGAAAGGGCTTTACAAAAGTAGTTCTTAGACTGAAGTCCAGCCTCCTGCAGATTTGTGGTTTGTGGCTGACTCCAAGCTGTGAAGGTTTTGTCGCACAGAGGCATCTATAAAAGCTGCCTCTGTGTGGATTTTCCTCTCTCTAATGCTGCTTGAATTCACTCTGCAGCCTTTCCTGCACTTCAGTCAGAGCTGAGCAGTTGTTTCCTCCGTTTTGGACAGCCACTGAAACTGATACTTAGCAACATCACCTTTGAGATCTTTCATACCTTCAGCAAATTGCACTAAAATCAGCCACAAGGCATTAAAGGTCTGTTAGGGAAGGGGAACACAGAAGTTCAGATGGGTGAGAGCACACACTCGTGTGTGAAGTGCAGCCAGACAAGGTTTGCTTCCTTTGGAAACCAACACTTTTTTTCTTCCAGAAGGTACTTCTTGTTCTCCTGTAACCCTATTTTAAGGGCCAACTCCAGCTCTTCATGTACATTTGGCCTTTTATTTTGAACTTGAAAGATGCTACCTCGATGCTGTGACTAAATCCAAGGGCGAGCTGAAGCGTTTGCAGTCTCTCTGTTTCATTTGTCTCCTCAGGTTTTGGCTTTCCTCTGCACCACGTCAGAAAACAAATACACGGCATAACATGACGGAGTAGTTATATCACTCCTCACCAGAACAACCTTCTCGGTGGGGCACACTGGAACCGTGATGCTCTGACAGGTCTCCGGGGGATAATCTCCCAGGCGGCCTCTACCCTCGGTGGCCTTTCCACTCAAGGCGGTGGGTCCCAGGGGTGACCCGGGCTCCCTGCTGCGGCCCCTAGGCTAAACCCAAAACCCTGCTGGAACCCAAAAAGAGCTGGAAAGGCTCCACTCCCTCCTCATTTTCTCTCCACAGCCCAGCAACTTCGACGGTCGAGGGGGTCTAACG